>BMAU01000848.1:0-527772 GCA_019973935.1 Trichonephila clavipes | reverse complement strand
ATTTACACTATTTAAAGCATTCATCATATAAAATTTGTAACAATGTTCTACTTTTGCTGAGCAGAGATCCAGCGAAGAAAAAAACTAACACTAATATACGTTATCCCCATGACAACCACATTATCGCCCGATAAAATATCAAAGTAAATCATATTGTAATATTATCGCCCATCTTGGCAAACATAAACAACAACATGGCACCTATCCCTACTGTATCAAATTAGCATCCCAGATGGAATTATGCAGTCTGATAATTAGACTGACGATATGACTATATTTGAATATTTGACTCTTAGAGAAAAATAATAAGGATAAATTAAAACTGTTTAAATTTTCTCTTCTTTATGCAAGATAAAAGTAATAAGCCTTTTTTTTCTAACTCATGCAAATTGAAAAACAAAAGAAATCTTAAGGACCCAAATGTTGCACTTCCATTCCATTAACTTAATCCAAACATGTTATACAATTGAAATGAAACATACTGAAATACAAATTTAAGAAATCAAACTCAAAGAAACTTTTGAGACTCCAATAACAAAAAATTAATAATAATAATAATAATGGCTTAATACATAAAGTATAGTGAACACTAGAATAACACAGTAATGCATAATCTTGTTTGAAAACCAATAATTTTTAACCTTTCTAGTCTCAATATAGTATTAATTAAAAGTAAAAAAATTCATATTTTACTTCAATATTAAATTTTTTACTGTTGGAATTATATGCATTTAAAAATACAAAATTATTAAAAAACATTAATATTTAGCACTCCTATTTTTTAATTCAAGTGTAATATTTAAAAAATAAGTATTGCTCGCTTATTCTAATAAAGGTTATTACAAAATAATCAGCACTTTTCTAAAAAATTTTATTTATGCTGAGTTTTATAAATGGAAAATTGCATATTTTCTTAAATGTAATTTCATTTAATTAAAAGTAAAAAAGTTCTTATAAATACCGCTTAATGGGTTCAGTCCTAGGGAAAGCCCACACTCTTGGGGCGAACCAGTTTGATTGGCGATAATTGCGCCATCTTGATAACCCTACTATGATACTTTAGATATGGTAAACCTAACTATTTCTGGAATTTTCATATTTTGTCGGAGGGCATTTTGAATTTCATCATTTTGTTGCTGGGCACTGGGCGAATATACCTTCAAATTTTTTACTTTGTTGAATGCAAAATGTAAGAAAAAATTGTTTGGATGGTGTATGAAGGAAGGAAGAATTTATGTTTTCGAATTTTGAATGTTCTAAATGTAATGAGCGAATGGGATTATACAAACGAAAGAGTGTTGTTTTGGATGGATTTGAACGGAGTAGCAATAAGACCTTCAAGGCTTTTTTAAAATTTACTGCCATGCTGTACCCTTCACTCGGAAAAGATCAGCAGTGCTGTTTTTTAATTTCGTCTTAAATATATTTGATTAATTTCTGTATTGTTTACATATATTTTTTTCATTACAAATCCACCTTGTCCCTCTATATTCACTTGCCGTCATTGTTGGTTTCGATTGGCGCCATCTTGTTCTGGCTTGGCCCTTTCTTTGGTTTGTCGCCAAGGGTGTGGGCTCTCCTAGGATTTTACCCAGAAAAGTACTGAGATAAAACCTTTATGCAAAAAAGTAAAAATATGTATCACTATGGATGGGGTTTTGATCTTCTCCCAAATACCTCAGATATTACACCACTGTCCTCAATAAAAAGGGATGTTATTAAGGTATCCTACAGTGTCCTACACATTTTTCAGAACAAATTGAGTTTTGAGGATATTTTTAACGGCATACAGATCAAAATAGGAAAATTTATGGAAGGAAAAGTTAAAATTGTATAAAAAAACAATATCAAAAACAGAAAAAAAAGGTGAAAATTTACATAAAAACACAGAGAATTTTCTTTGGGTAAAAGTTTATAAACACAATTTCAGTATTGATGTTTGTTTTTTGTACTAAAAAAGATCCGTAAACTAAAAGACAATAAGGCACCCGTCCCTGACGCTATTCCATCTGAACTACTGAAGAATGGAGGAAAGAAACTTCTAAGAAAGTTTACAACTTAATTCAAACAATTTAAGAACAGGAAGTAATCTCTAAGAAATGAAAAATTAGTATAACTTGTGTGATACATAAAAAAGGAGATATACTCGAGTGTACAAATTATAGAGGAATCAGCCTGCTCGGTACAAGTTATAAGGTATTCTCAAATATTCTATTCAACAGACTTTCTCCACTAGTGGAAAATACAATTGGAGATTACCAAAATGGATTTCAGAAAGGAAGATCCACTACAGAGCATATATTCAATATTCAGCAGGTTTGGGAGAAAACAGAATTTGGAACAGACAAGCATCACCACTTTATTTATTTTAACATAGCTTATGATAGCTTAAACAGAAAGGATCTTATTGCAGCCTTAAAAGAGTTTAAAACCCCTGATAAGTTATTAAGGCTGATAAGCTTGATGTTAAGTGAGACAAAGATCATAGTCAAGATGTAGACCAATAAGGAAACACGTTTCCACCAATAAGGAAACACGTTCTCAAAAGCAGGCCAACCAACGTCAAGCGCCCAATACGTTAAGTATGGGACGGAGGAACGCTTCGCGTTCCAGTGCCCAATGATGTCAAGCGACCGCCCAGTCAAGATGTAGAAAGATCTTACGGACACGCATTGGAAATAAAAAATGGCCTTCAACAGGGAGATACAATGGTGTGTTTTCTATTTAATCTAGCATTATAAACAGTGGTAAGAGATTCCAATGTCAATACCAGAGGAAATATTTTTAATAAATCGATGCAGTTTTTTGGCCTTTGCTGATGACATTGATAACATCGCTCGAACACCCACCGTACTAAGACAGGCCTTCTTATCTTTAGAGAAAGAAGCCCTCAGGATGAAACTCAAAATCAATGAGAATAAGACGAAGTACATGCCTTACACCAAATCATGTTTTAACAATTCCCATTTTAAAATTGAAGAGTATAGTTTTGAAGTTGTTGACAGCTTTTTACTTATTTAGGTTCAGAAATTAACAATAGAAATGATTGTAATACTGAAATCCAAAAGAGAATTACTATGGCTAATAGATGTCTTAATGGAGTACGAAAACATATGAAATCAAATTTAATCAAAAGAAAAACAGGTTTTATTGTATAAGAATCTTTTAAGATCAGTATTAACTTATGCATGTGAAACTTGGTCCATGTCTTGAACAGATGAGAACATAAGTATCTATGAAAGGAAGATTTTAAGATTTATTTTAGGAGGAATTCAGGAAAATGGAAAATGGCGGAAGATCAAATTTAGAGCTCTATCAATCATATAAAGAATCTAGGTTTGCCAACTTCATCAAAATACAACAAATTAAATGGGCAGGTTACGTTATCAGAGTGAATGAAGACCACACCACTAAAAAAGTCTTCAATGCTCAACCAATTGATACATGAAGAAAGGGCAGGCCAAATATTAGAAATTTATCAAGAACTTTGAATATGGAGCCGCCAAATAAAAAGACACAGAGATATGTTTCAACAAAAAAAGACTTTTCAGAAAACTTCCAACTACATTGAGAAAACCTACCCAAGAAGAATGTCAAAGTGTATCAACGAGTCTCGTTTTGAAAGCAAAATCAGTATAAAAATGAATTTTTGATTTTAACATTATTAATTTTGAATAAAATGACTGGAAACTGAAAAAGTAGTTAATCTCATATTTATTTAGAATTTTCAGGTATACATGTGCAATATATTAATTTTTTTATTGTAGGTGATTTTAGATCATAGTGCAATGCTGATTAACTAGAAGGTGCTTAATAATTCCTAATGATTTATGTGTATGTACAATACATGTACGTTCCTTTTTATTATAGGCAGTTTTAGGTCATTCCAATATAGAGTTCCTGATTCACAAATAGGCATTTAAAAAATTTTAAGTCTATAGATTTAAATTCTTGGTAAGCATGTAATGAGCAATATATATGTTCCTTTTTACTGTAGGTTTCAGATCCACATGCTGTGAAAACTCCAGATTAACAATGTATTTGTAATAGTTGATTTAAATACAAAAGAATACATTTGAATTTTTGCAAATGGGTAACTATAAAAAATGACCTGGTTATGAACATAAATTTAAAGTCTCAATAGTAATAATATTGGAGCAACTTAAAGTAAAGATTTCTTAACTGAATAAACTCGTATCTTATTTGCAATCATTTACCCCAAAAAATAGTTGTCATAATAAAGTTTAGTCATGTTTAATTCTAAATATTGCAAGTGATTTACAAACAAAAGCTTATATTTTTTCAGAAGTTGATTTTGTTCCTTGAGATACTTATTTGTAGAGGTTCAACTGTATGTCTGTGTGGCTGCTACCTTGACGTGGTAGAGAAGCTTAAATATCATTTGAAATTTCAAATGGTATGACTAAAAGCAGTCGTAAACTAAATTATTCATAATAAAATTTCATAATTTAAATACACATTCTGTATTTTATTGTATTGCTCTTTATTTCTAGAAAGAAAAGATTTTTTTAAAACTTAGATACACTTAAAATTCAAATATTTTAGATATGGTCTGCCTAAAGAGGAACTTTAAATCAAATTTCTATAGTTATTCTAAGTTCTTTTTTGGTCTCAAACTACTTGAGCATTATTAAATAAGTTTGAGTTTAGCATCTTTCTAAACTATGTAAATATGTCAAATTATATGAGGTCTACCACAAAATGTAAACATAGCTCTAATGACATTAGGAGTAGTTATCTCTGAAAAAGTTTAATTAATGTTGTGGTTTACACTTACTTCTAAATCATATAAAAACAAGAACTGAGTCAAAAGAATGATGTAAATAAAAATAATTTTGAATAAAACTACAGTTACCCAAAAACTCTCATCAAACGTAGTTTATACACAAAATGTTACCATCAACCATTGATTGTTTGATTGTTAATAAGTTACTGTTTACTCTTTTTAATAATATTTTTCTTGTATTGTGATTTTAAAGAAAAAAATAACACTCATGTCCATAAATTAAGGATAATGAAGTGCAGGCAAAGAAAGAGAGAGAAGCAAGACAAATTTGACTTATTTGTGAAGTCTATTAATTAAACAAAAGGCAAAGAGCAAAAAAGATGCTATATGTTTGACATAATTAATAAAAATTGCGATTTTTACTCCCTGGAGCAGATTTAAAAAAACCTATTTAGAAAAAACAGTATAACATGGTTATTATAATGGTAAATACGGAGTAAAAAGTATCTAGTTTATTTAAAAAAAGTAAAAAAGATCATTGCCTATACTCGCTAAAACCTGAAATGCAGATGATTATTATTTATTGATCTATCAGTTTAAAGGGGGTTTTCGAATAAATCCTGATCAATTCCTTTTTTCCTGATCAATTCTGATCTTTTCTATTCAAATGAATCATTCAATTTATCCTGCTGATGACAGTAATCGTTTTGTTGTATAGTAAATGCTAAAAAAAATACTGATTCATTTGAAATCCCACCGAACAGATAGCATCATCTTTTTTTGGTGAATATTGATTCGAGAAGTTTTGCCACTTGGGACAAAAATACATGCCATCCCTCCTCAAAATAAAAAAAAAATATTATTAAAAAAGATAACTTGTGTTCACACACACACACATAGATACACACCTACAAAATCTGAATAGTTCGCGCGAACAGAAATACAGCATGACAATATAATATATATATTAATATATTTTTTAGTATATACACACATATTAAAAATAAAAGCACACACAATAAAACAAATTTATAAAATAAGTAACAAAATTAACAAACAAACAAAAATTACAAATCTTCTTTTTCTGCGTATAATTCTAAAATCTTTCTGATCAGTTTCTTAAAATCAATTTGTTCAGCTAATTCATGTTCGATAGTCAATATAGCTGAATGATTTAATCTCTTAGAGTTGCGAATGGTAGGAATTTTAATATTGAAGAACTTGTCTCTCCATTTGCTACTCTTATTTGCAGACAAAGCAAAAATTTTAATGCAGTAGGAAAATTCGGTGAAAAAATTCTAAAGTTGTAATAAGTTTCATAACTTCAATTGGGTTTCCTTTTTGCCTAATAAAATAGAAACTGACACTAACTCATTTGCAAATCAAACACGTTTATACTTACTGATTCTTTCTCGGCCAAAACTATTCCTGAATTTTTACAGTTTTTAGTAAATAAATTTTTAAAGATTTCTTTTAAATCATATATATTTTATAAAAATTGAAAACAATCGCTATGGATATTCATTTAATTAAATTTACAGACTAAGGTATTAATTACTTTTTTTCATTTCGATAAATAGTGCAAAAATAAAAAAAAAACTATCTTGAATTTTAATTTAGGGTCGTCTATTGGATCATCTTGCGCTTCATAATCAAAATTAATATTTCTTCGTCGAATTCAGTAATGTGGCTGCGTCATCTCAAAGTTAGCAGGGATCACCTTAAAGTCTAAGTTAGTTCCATCGGACAGTTCTTTTGCATATCAGATCATTTCATCGAAAGCCACATCCGATCAAAGATCCTTAAAAAACCGTTACGATTTTTTAAGAATTTGATGAGATTATTCAAATTCCTATCGTAATATTAAAATAAAGAAAAAGCCCACATATTTTACTTTCATTGAAACACTGTATTTACGTATACTTAATATATTTGGAAATGGTGTGTGATTACATGGCAATACATTCTAATACAGTAGCTTTTTCAAACTAAAACTATGCCGTCTGAGAGTATGACATTTAGCTTTTTTTCCAACAAACCCAAATATAAATCTGTATACAGCGCACACAAAATATTGCATGGATTTAAAGGAATTTGAATTTAAAAAAGATGTGTTTTATCTATACAACTTCTCCAAAGAAAAAATACTCTCACAAATCTCATAAATATAACACAAGAAACTAATGATCTAGTAATCAATCTTAAAAGAACTAACACTAATAAAAATACTCAAAAAGTAGACTGTGATACTTAAATAAAAAAAAATAAATACATTATAGTTCTCAGTCCAATAAAATTCCATTTTTTAGCTTCTTAACAAAATATTTTTTTCTTTTCGAAATATTTTGAATACTTAAATCGAAATCTATTATAACAAATGCAATTATTAAAAATGTATTTAAAATAATAAAATAATATTACTAAATTTATCTCTTAAGAGTAAAAGAAGAAAAAATTGAAATAACACATTAATTACTGATGTAATTCAAACTTTCAATATTCAGAACGAATCCTAAAAAAATGCCTTTCGGATACTTTAATCAATGATAACACAATGACTTATAAAAATGTACTGAGATAATAACAAAATGATTATAAAATTTTTCATTTGATGTATGAAAAAAGGAGAAAAAAATCTGCAAATACATATTTTATATTGTTTTCACATTTATTGATTCAGGGGAAGAAAAGAAATTTATATACTATAAGCAACAGACAAATGAACTGCAATTTTTTTTAATACTGAGAGTAATGATGGTTGTGAAACGTCTCGATCCAAAAATGAAAGATATCTTACGAGAAAAGATTCGTGTCAACAATTATATTTCAATTAGATCCAAAGAAAAGATTTTACGGTCCATATACTGTTAACCTTCCAAGCGTTCCGCACGTATAATCCCGTCATTGTAACGATGCTTCGAAAATGCACCGCACGTATAAATTTGCCTTCAAGTAACATTCTCAAAAGCGGTTGAGCCGTGCTTTTCTGAAATCCTTTCCCCCTTTTAAAGGTTTAACATCTTGAAAGATAATTAGGGACGGTGGAATCCACACAGCAGGAAACTGATAGGAAGTTTTATGGATCGCAGGGAACCCCGTGTTTTGTCCCTGGAGCAATCGTAAAAAATCGGGGAAGAATTTCTTTAGACCCCCAGAAAGTGTTTGTGTATTAGTTGTATTTTAAAAGTTTTGAAAAGTCCCAACGCATAAGAAAAATATGTTATAATTCACTTTTGATTTCATATTAATTTGAAACTGTAACAAGTTGGGGCGTGTCAGGGCAATCTGCTATTTTATAAAGTTAGACAAATTATCTTTTTTAATTATATTCTTTCGCTTCATTTTTCTTATCTTAATTAATGCTTTCAGTTTTTGAAACATGATTATTTCATTATAAGATACCGAAAAAATTAATAAAACACCTAACACTTAAAAATCTAAAACCATTTAAACTTTCCAACCACTAAAAATGAATAAATTTAAACTTCATCAAATCATTTGAAACATATTCGTACACTTTGATAAAAATAATAACGAAAAAAAAACTAATTAAGATTAATTAGTTTTTTTTAAGATTTCAAAGCCCAAGTGTTCAGGTAAGTTTAAGTACAGTGCCTAGTTATATATTGTTAAAATACACCGAATTATATTTGAATTTTAAGTGCTTGAACTTCAGTTTACATCAAAGACAACATGAATGAAGATTTTCCCACATTTTTTTATAACTTGAATATTTGAATAAATGGTAATCAAAAATATACGGAAACATTTACAGTAGACATTTATGCATATAAATAAACATAAAAATCAATTTTAAATTCGAGCTATTGAAAAACATTCGAATTATTATTCAAAAATATTTATTTAAGCAAAAAGCCTCAACATTTCTCTTTTTTAAAGGTTAACTGAATAAGTAATTAACCATCCGGATACTTTTTCAAATCTCCACCGTATAAAGCTAGAAATTTTATGTTAGAAATTTCATTTGAAATTTCGAAAAAAAAAATGTATCGCGCAGTTAAAATTTCTTACCATAAGTTCTAGCAATTCTTTGAGCATAATAAAAATTTCAAGTTGTATTATATAGCTTCTTAAGAATTTTTTAATATATTTCGCAAATTTCTTACAATTCAGTTTCAAAACTGCATGTTAAGAGCAAAAAATATAATAAAAAATTGTTGAATATACAACAAATTTTTACATAGAAGCAAAACTAAGAAGCTAAACCGAAGGAATGAAAAATTAGGAAT
Organism: Trichonephila clavipes; assembly: GCA_019973935.1. Classification (NCBI taxonomy): domain Eukaryota; kingdom Metazoa; phylum Arthropoda; class Arachnida; order Araneae; family Nephilidae; genus Trichonephila; species Trichonephila clavipes. Next base: position 518,775 of record BMAU01000848.1, on the reverse strand, counting down.
ATATCTGAAATAGTTTTCGAAATATTTATTTTAAAGTTCAGAAATTTGTGTGCATTATGTTATACTTAATATTAATTAAATGGTTAAAATAATATGTTAATAATAGTCATTAATATGTTAATAATAGTCATTAATAATATGTTAATAATATCATTAATAATGGTCATTGATACGAATGTCAAGAATTTTATGTAATTTTAAATTCAGACATTAAGATATTGATGTAGAAAATATAAAACGACCGTCTAAAATACATCAAAAATGCAGTCTGCTATAAAATGATCTTGACAAACAAAATACGGCATTTTCACTAACTATGGCAGAGCCGGCTTAGTCAGGGGCGATCTAGAAAAACAGAGAGGGACCCACGGTTTTGATGGATGCCTCTCTATAGCTTTTAAAGTTCTCAGGAAAAAATATAAAAATTACAAATGCAAAAATAAGTCTTGTAATTTTCCATACATTTTTAAAACAACGAGCTGTGGAATTGGCTTCCAATACATTGTTGTGTTTGACAATATCTAAGGTAACCAACCCTACTTTAGATAGATTTGTACTACTTTTTCGTAACCGTATTCCTTTTGAAATTAATTCGTGCAGCCAAAATACACCTTTTGCACTCTTAAAAATTTAAGTAAACTATAACGGTTAATTTGAAATTAAGCAACTTGTGAAAAGTTCATTTTTAACCAATTCCGTCTAAACTGTTTACATGAAAAAAAGTTTGGACTCTTTCATTCATTAGGGAATTATATAAGATTCTAACATTAAGATTTATTTTTTATCGAATAGGGTCGAGTGGTAGAGTATCGTGCTTCCACATCAGAAGTCTGGGTTCTATTAACGGGCTGACCAAGGTCGACTCTGCCTTTCATTCCCGCTACTTTGGGTCAATAAATGAGTACCAAGCTTGCTTGGGTTCTTAAACACTGAAGGTCTCTCTTCAGACAGACCACCAAATCAGAACATCTGTTCCGGCACCTCAGCTCCCATTGGTCAAGTATATTGGGATGGGCATAGTAGTTCCTGGCCCTCTTGGGTTGTTCTGCCGCTGAGTTTGAGTTTTAAACTAAAAATTAGATGATCGCGGGCACCAGCGCCAAGGGCGCCTTTTCCCAGAAGGATGGGAGAAAAAGAAAAACCATAGTTTGAAATCGGATCTAATCAAGAGATCTCCCCGACAGAACGGGGAGGGAGGACGTACCCCGAAACGCTCTATCGAGGCAGAGCGCCGGCGGGGGAGGGGAAGAAGGCAGGAAGGAACGCGGGACGGCCGAAGGCTGTGACTCAAATGCGGTGATTTATCACCCAAGAACCCAAAATAAAATGACGCACTGCAGTGCAGCTAAAATATGTTGTTGAGTGTGAAAAGAGTGTTTAATTGCTGAATTATGGGGGCGTAGCGAGTTTCTCCACTTCGTTGAAGAGTATGAATATTTAATTTTAGGATGTGGATACGTAAATAATGTTTGTGCTTTGATAATTGGATTGTCATGAGATTCAATAGATTTAAAAACATTTCTAGATAGTTTAGTGATGTAATTAGAAATCGGCTCCATTTGTAGATCGTTGTGAATCACGTCATTTCGGACGCACCAAGGTGCGTTCGTCATGACGCGTAGAATTTTGTTTTGCATTACTTGAATTTTTTTCATGTGGGTGGCGGCTGCGGCTCCCAAACGGGTGAACCATAAGTGATAACTGGGCGCAGAATCTGCTTGTATAAAATAACTTTATTTTCCAGGGATAGAGGAGACCTCCTCCCGACGAGGGAGATGGCTAGAAAATTTGAGTTTTAAGTTTGAGGATTGCCTCAGTTTGAGGATACCCCTTAGATAAACATATATTTCCAATAATTTGAAAATTAAACCTTTTTCTTTCAATTACGTTTATTTTAGAAGGAATTTTGATTTTTCAAATGTATTTGCTTAATAACATGTATATTTGTGTATTATATTAAAATTTTGATCCATCCAAAATTACATGTTTTTTGCTCCTCTAAGAGCTTTTCGTATTTTAGAACTGATCTTACAATCCATATACGTTTTATAGTAGTTTATTTAAAAAAGATAAAGACAGTTTTATAACTGTGTGAGTTTTTATGCATCGTTTATAAATATAAAAATTGCTTTCAGCTACAGTTTTTAAAATGTACTGAAATAAGTGGAGGAGTAGGATATTTACATATTATGAATATTTTTAACTGCAGTAAGATATATTTATTTTTCAGTTTCTTTACAATTTGAATACAAGTTGTAAGCCATTTTGCGAATAGTTTGATATTAAATATAAACTCATAGGCTGCTTAACAGAGTGAAATGTTTTATTTTGTTACCCGCACACATTAAAATAAGGCTCATTTGCTGTTATATGATCAGCTTCAGTGATATTTAAATTTTCAAAAATAGTCTACACTTACGAAAACATTCTTTCAAAACCATACACCACATCTCATACTATGTCTTCTCTACAGCAGGAAATATTTGTGTATACTCAAAAAATTTAATACAGAATACATTTCCAAATGTTAAAATTGGTTTTAAAATTTGGTATGGATACATTGTGGAACTGTCGGTTAACTTCACTGAACAAAATTGTTTTAAGTGTACTGTTTTGAAAGACAAAATTAATTGGGGATAACTTTTTCTCAGAATAAAATTTGTAATGACTGAATTGTGTGAAAATGTAATTTTCGATGCGTGACAATTTTCCTTGTAATAAAAGATACAGAAAGATACAAAATTAAACTTGAGTAGAAAATGGTTAGAAATAGTGTCACGCGCATTAGAAGTATATCCTCCATTAATATTAAAACTTATTGACTGAATGTGTGCTATTTCCATCCCAAATGCCGATGTAGAAAAGATATTTTTATTTAATACAATTAGTTCGAAAAGAAGAGCACTAGGAATGAAAATTTAGATTTTTTCCGAAAAATATTCAGTTAACATAAAAGTATTATTTATATGATTAAAATTTAAATAAATTAAAAGTATATTGAAATCCTTTTTTATGTTATGTTAAAATAAAAATATAATTGAATAGAGAAAGATCGGTTTTATTTCTTAAATATAACCATCGTATGTGTATCACCGTATGCACCATTTATTGGCTTATTGTTTAAAAAAAAAAGAGTTGTAGCCTTTACTCTTTTTACCTCATTACTTTTTTAAAAAACAGGAAAGTGAGCGCGTTTTCTTACTCTCATACTAAAAAAATAAATACAGGATGCTTTTTTCTGGTTCAAATCGGAATACCAAAATAATTTTTTTAATTTTTAAAAAATGACAGAAAAATAAATTTTGTTTGAAGGAAATATAACTATTTTTCAACTTCTAACACGCCATTTATTTCATGTATTTTTACCTTTCATTTTTTTTTTAATTTTAATGTGACAAAATGTATCGGGAAAACGACCGAGTGGAACTACAACTTTCTTACAAGATTGCCCACGGTGACTTAACAGCTAGCTGTAAATGATTGCTATCCTGGTTCTCACTGGACAAAGAAGCTGAACTAAGTCATAAAACTGTCACCGTTCGACTTCCCAAGTTTTAAAAGGGGGAATGGAATGAAGCCTGTTGCAATTTTTTGAAGGGAATGGCAAAATAAAAGTAAAGCGCTTTCGGAATAACTTTTCAGGAGGAACCAAACAACCCGGAGAGTTAAGTATAACTATTGACACATATATAATTACAAAATTATTTCTTTGACAATAAAATAGCCTTTATTTAATTTAACTCAGTTAGCTTTTCAATTAAAATCGTTAAACAAAGTATTTTATTTTTATAGGTTGATTTTTTTTTTAAAAAGCCAATACAATTAGATATTCCTTCACACTTTATCTTAATATGCTAAAAATACAGTAAGTATATTTACTGTGTTTGACACAGTATGTCTTAGTGCCAGAAATTTAACCCAGCCAACCTAAGGAAGGACAACCACCAGATCAGACATTGCATATATTGTCCTTTAATACTAAGAAATGTAATTTAATTAGAAATTCCACAGATGCATCAGGCTTTAAATGAGTTATATATAAATAAGTACCTTTTAGTCGCAGATACTTTTTAAAATTTGAAGCTATGTAAAAGGAAAATACGTAATTGAAAAGGTTTAATTATCGTATGTTTAAAATAACCAATTGGATTTTGTACTAAAAGAAATTTATTGAAAATAATGAGTTGCACATATTTTTTGAAAGCCTATGTATTGTGTCAGCTTTAAACGGCATTTTTATTTTTCATATAAATTTAAAGAAAGAGCGCACCATCACAAGGTGCAATCGTTTTATTATCTGTTTTGTCTATAAATTGAAGAGTCGAACTGATTGTGTTGTAGTTGTTTGTCTCTGTTTCTCTTCTCTTTCAAAGTTACTGTGATGTATCAGGTCATCAATATATTTGATTTATTTATAGAAGAACACAAACTTGTTTTTGAAATTGTAAAATATTACTATTAAAAAATACAAAATTAAAAATTTAAAACATAATTAGCTGCGGTTATTTCAAGTAAGTAAATTGTTAAAGATGTGCTTATTTTTTTCAGCTGGCCTATTTCTTTGAAAATGAGTTTTTTTATGGTAGAAATCACAATCGCTTATTTTAAAATAACCCTGAGGAGTAAAATGAAACATCTACTGTGTGGGTATCTATCTTCCAAAAAAGCTCCCCGTCCCTTTTTAGTAATATGACACCTACATCCTGTGGGCGTTAGGAATGTCCGTTGTGACCCCAACATAGGAATGGGAGAAAATTGCAAAAAGGTGTAAACACATAAATCAGAAATATTTCAATGTCCATGTAAACAAAAAAAAATCCAAAAGATGCTGTCGTAGTCCCATATTTACCCTTTATGGACCCGCAATATTTTTTTCACTGTCATAGACCCCTTGTAAGTCATCGTCACCCCCTGGGGTTCATACAGACCATTTTTGCTCTGGTATAAATGCTCGATGCTCGTCGGCACCGCTCTATAATAGAGCCTCTGTCTTTTCGCGTATTCGGTGGTAGGGTGGAAAAAAAGAAGTAAACTGCTCTTGCTGTTGAAATAAAAATAAATTCGATATGCTATTTCGGGTACTTTATTTCTGATTTGTATTTTTTACTAGTTTATTATTTATTACTATTTTGAGTGTAAGCATCTTTTTCTGTTTGTTATCTTCAACGAGGAACGGGGGCTTCCAGAGGCCCGGGCCACTGGGCTGCAGCCTATTTAGCCCATACGTAGATCCGGCCCTGGTTGCCTTATCATTTATAATATTTTGTTGGTGACAATTACTAATAATTTCCATGTTTTAGAATAATAAAAATAGAATCAATAAACTTAACTTTAATATATTTTTCTCTTTTCAGGAGAACATTAATTAATCTTCTGTAGTAATTAATTTTTATTGATCTTGCATTCATCTGTCTTTATAAAGGGTCATTAATTCTCTCGAGTGTTTCTGATTAAAACAGTAATAGTACAGATTAAGACAGTCTTTATTGTATCTGTAATTTAATAAATAGTATCTTTTTATAGAACCATGAATTTTTCATCAAACCTAATGATGTTAAATCAGCAAAACATTTGATCTCCAAAGTAAATTTCTGTTATACCAAAATCTTAATTCAGGGCCGGTGCTAGGGGTGGGCTAGCCGGGCCCCCTGCCCGGGCGGCAACCTTAGGAGGCGGTAAATTGGCGGCAAAATTAACTAGTTTATGAAGAAAATAAACCAAGATTACCCAGGGGTTTCACGATTCAAAATAAAAATTCGAAGAAAAAAAAAAATTAAAAATGTGTATGCAAAATATTCAGGGAATATGGAGTCCTAGATTTTTTTAACGAGTATTCATTAGTATTTAAAGCCGTATTTCCCAACTCTGGTCCAATGGGGGAAGGGGAGGAGGCGATACAGATGAATTTCGGTATCCTGTTCCTTCTCTTTCAACTAATTTCGTGCAATTCTTGCTGCTTTGTATGCGTGAATTCGGGTACTATTGAAAGAGATAGGTTTCGGAAGAGATTAGTCTCAACAAAAGTGATGAAAAGCACTGTCAAGTTTTATGAATGGAAAGAAAGAGACAAAATGAACCCGAGAAAAAGACACTTTTCCGAAGAAAACTGAGAAAATCTTGTAACAATTTGACTTCTGAACTAATTATTTTAGCTTCCTGTGCTTATGCAGACAAAACAAAGTCGGGCAACAAAAAAGGTAACAATATTTTCATTTTCAAATTCTTTTTAGATTTTTAAGGTTCAATGCCCAGGAATTTTAATCATTGCGTAAGATAAAGTGAAAAGAAAATATCATTTTGCTGCATTTGTGATTTTTCTATTTATTTATTTCTCGTTTTATATACATAAATATAAATGTCATCAGTTTCGTAAAATATTTTCATGTTGATTAACATTTTTAAGTATGTGTATTTTCGTAGCTTGAATGTACCGTAATCGTCTTACAAAATTTTTGATTGACTTGGTTTTTCAAATGAAAAAATATCATTTGCTTCTCGTATAAAAATAAATTCCTTAGTCACTTATAAAGAATGATAGAAGGTAACATTGAAATACAAAACATTGATGAGCTTTTGAATACATTCATGAATTATTTACCATACATAAAGAATCCTAACAGCAATAGCTCGACATTGAAATACAGCGTAGTTACATTTATTATGATGATTTTGTTTTGTAATCGTAATATATTGTGATAATTTTGTTTAGTAGTAAATGAAGTAGTCTATAGTTGGTAAATATTTAATTTATATTGCTTCAAACTGTTAAAAGAATTTTCAAAACAAAAAAAAAAATTTAATTTTACTTATACAGACACTTTTTTTCTTTTTATTGAATGTAACTTGTGAAATAAACATATAATTTTTCTAATCTATTCTAAAACGGTTAAGATAGCCATTATTTTGTAAAATTAAATTTTAAAAACTTCAGCAATTTTTTTTTGCTGCATGTTATTGCCATTTTAAGAGGAATTTGCACGATACTTTTTTAATTAAGATCTTTTACACCAGTCATTCCCAAAATGGTCTATATAGACCCCTAGTTGTCTATGATGACCTCCAAGGAGTTCACGTCAGCAAAAAATTTGGTGTAAGTGGGGGTCTATGTGATATTGGCTCTCATTAAACTAGATCATGATTTTAATTTTAAAAGATAATTTAATCAAGTGGTATTTAGCAGATTATAATTTACTAAATTTAATTAGATTAATTTGCCCGTACAAGGTAACAGTATATATTTTTTTAAACATGAACCATTTCAGCGTTTCTTTCCAGAGTCAAACTAGAAAAGTATAATACTGGAGGTCTGGAATTTTTTCAAATTAACCCAGACAATCTGTCAGCACGTTTAAACTACGTTCAACATTTAACTGCCTTTTATTCAGATTTTGAAACCAGGTTTGAGAATGCTTTGACTGTAGTCTAATAGATAAAAGGAACACAAATAAGGCCGGACGTGTAATGCTCGATTTCGTTGGAGACACCTATTCCTATTATTTGCGTTGTTGGAATTCAAACTCCTCTGTTTCGGGGTTGCTATATTTGGCTGTTTATAAATTATTGGCTACATTCAAAATAATTACAATAAAAAAGTGCAATTAATTTTTTTTCAGGATATGCTTAGTTCAGAATAATGCTAATGCTTCAGTATGTGCGAATCTAATAATTTATTATAAATATTGTGCGCTTATTGTTTATAACTTCACTACTGAATAATTTCAATGTTTTTTCAATACTTATTTGAATTTTAGGATATAAATATTTGTTGTATACAAGTTCATTAGAAATATGGTATGTTTATAAAATTAAAATTAAGATTAAATTTTGAAAAGTATTAAAGAAACTGAAAAAACAAATGTTGAGCTGCAACTATATTGTCAACAAAAAATAGAAGAGTAAAATATTTTAGCATATTGATATACGTTTTATTATTTGTGATTTTTAGTAAAAACTTTTTAGTTCTTATGTAACATTTGAATCAGGTTTAGCAAGTATTTTCTAAACAGCCACTTGAAAATTATGTGATTATTGGTACAAAATCATTTTAACTTTTGCAGTTGAAATTAAGTCATATTTTCATTTAGAGCAATTCTTATAAATATATATATGTATATTATATTAATGATAAAAGAAAAAAATTGTGATTTATATTTATTTATATATTGACTGTTATAAAATGGTAGTAATTGCATTCATTCCCTTTTAAATATACTGTTTACAATTAAAATTGTTCTTATCCTATACTAAACAAAAATTGATTTGAATTCCATATAATTTTTCAGCTAAAAATAGTTCAAAATTATGTTTATATTGTGATTTAGCTAATGTATGCATTAAGGGAACAATTTATTTTTCATTTCTGTTCTTACTTTTCTCAAAATCCATTATAACCATGGCTCATAATAAGATTCATATTTCAGCTATGCTTAAAAGGTGAATAAACTTACAATGCTGTAGTATAAAGCTGAAAACACTATATGTTTTTAAAAATTGTTAAAAAGTATAGTGTTATAATCATTTCAATCTTCAGTGATATTAATGTACTTTTTTAATTTTAAAAGTAAAATTCATGAAACAGTGGGTTTTTTAGCAATATTGAGTAGAGATAATTTTAAAGTAAGTTCTAAGTATTTCATGAATAATTGTTAATGGCAGGAAAATAATGCTTAATTTTCAAAATACTGTGATGTATATTTTGCTGGAGCACATATTCCAGTGAAAATGGGGTTTTGTTATAATTTTGAAAAAAAACTATTTTTTCATACAGAATTCTTTTTTTTTTAAAAAAAAATAAGATTTCTCTGTTCTTTATGAACTATTACACCACGTTTTCTTTCATTGGATTATATTTTTTTGAAATAAAAATTTTAATTTAATGTATTGAGATGTACAAATTAAATATTTGTTTTAAAAAATGAGATTGATTTTGCCTGAAAATTTTACTTCAATGAAGAAAAAAATGTATACATTTTTCTTTCACCTTTTCTAATGTGGGGGTTGTTAAGAAGAAAGACTAACGCCCATATTCACCGCTAACCTGACCGCCGGTTAGAGGAAGGAAACCTGGGTTTCACCGAAAACGCTATTCACCATCGCAAGTTAATAACTTAACTCCGGTTCAAGTTAAAAAATCCTGACCCAGGGTCACAGCCGGGTTAGTTTTAACCGCACATGCGCAGTAAGCGATTTTTCGAGTGCTTACTTTTGCATTTTCTTGCCGCAAAACACTATACTTTTCTTTGTCATTTTCTTTTTTAAATTTAAATAACACTGACGGATCTGTTGTGGTGTTCGTGAATTCACCACTCCGTAAGTGTCATTGAATTGCCACGTTATTTCAATATACGCTTCATTTTTTTGTGCTACTAACAGCATTTGTTTCCCTACATTTTATTATATGTAAGTGTGGCTTCATCAAAGCCAACACCAACTCTTTTTCATACTGCGTAAAATAAATTCTGTTGGCCTTCATTTTAAACTGTTAGCGATACTCGAGGTTAAAAAAACAAGCTGGCACGAGGCGAATATAGAAATTGTAGCTCCAGCCGGAAGTCACGGGGTTTATTTTGACCAATGTGAATCGCCGAGTAAACCCAGGTTAAAAACCCAGAGTCAAGTAACTGGAGGTCGAAAAAGAGCTGTGAATTGAAGTTCTAACCTGGGGTTGACTGCCGGTTACTTAACTCCAGATTTCATCGCTGAATTAGGTTAGTGGTGAATACGAGCGTAATACATTTTTTCCTTCTCATGTTTGATTCCTTTAATAATTTCTTTAAACTTAATAATACATTATTCCCGAATTTCCCAGGACTGTGCCGAATTTTCAGTACTTGCTTCGATTTTTCACTACTCATTTTTTGATCCTAAATTTATAGGATATGTTTTTTTAACTATCAATGCTGCTCTGTCTAGAAAAAGGCCTTCTCTTAGTTCAATAAGATGTGCCAATTTCAGAGGTGGATGGAAATATAACTGCATATTTTAATAAGAGCCTGAAGTTATAGTTGTTCAAATGTTTAAAATTGTTAGAGTTCCCCTCCCCTTTTTTTTTTTTTCCCTGGCACTAATGCTGCAACTTTGCGAGAATTTAGCACCATGAACAATTCAACAGTAACATTTAACAACATTAACATTCAACAATTTTTGATAACAAAATTGCTCCGACTTGAATAAGATGTTCTGAAAAATATTAATGCATTTGAAAAATATAAGGCTACTTCAAAGTAATTTAAAAGGGCTGCAGATTTATTACTGAAAAAAATGAATCCTGCACGTTTTAATTTGTTCTTATATATATATTAAAAGTATATCGTTGTTAAAAAATAAAACAAAAATTGTTTAATTTGGTATACATATTTCTTGTCCAACATACCACTTCCACTACAATATAACTACTATAATAAAATAATTTATTTCTAAAAAAAGTCTATACATATTACATTTTGAACTTCAAAATCTGGTCATCTTAATATATTGAAGCCGCCATTCATTTTGAAATGACATTTTTGATAGTAAGAAATAACATTTGCTCTCCCTATTCCTCTTAATCTTTTTTTTATTTCAATACATGCAAAATTTAGTGAAGATGTATTTGATCTTATAATTTACTATTTTTTGTTGAATAATTTATTTATTTTTCTTTTTACATTTTTAAAATTGTTTCAAATGTATAAAATTTCAATTAATATTCAATAACTTGATATGCTATCTTTGCTTACTTTTTATGTGGAGGCTTTGATAAGATATAACATTTCATCCCCCCAAATTCCACGCAGCAGGAGGCTGTCATTTTTAGAATGTAAGTGGACTGAAATGTTATACTCCTTTTTGTATTCAGTTGCTTTGATTTAATTTAAACAAATATGAATGCAGTTTTTAAATTCATTTTTAAAGTACGACTATTATTCCAACTCTAACATGTAATGACCCCCTGGGTCACACCTTGAACACCAAGATTAATTTGAGGCAAAGAATCACTAAGAGCCATTTTGAATAATAATACTATTTATTTATTATTATATTTTTCTCAAAAAAATCTCTGATAACATATAATAAGATAATGTTACGTCTCTTAAAGGGATTTGCCTTTATATTAAATTAAATTACTAAGAATGCAATTAATTAATAATGTAGCTCAAACTCAAGTAAGGTTTACCGAAATAGGAGATCCGAGAAACACACGTATTCGAATTCTTAACTTTCATTAACTTTAACTAAGTCGCTTAAACTGACGCTTTTTTAAGCGTACGTGAATTATATTTACCGCTGGCTTATATCAGCTTTCTGGTACGTCTCGCAGCACGACGTCTTCATGAATCTAATCTCCTTGAATCTTCTAGTAATACGTTTAAAGATACTGGCTCAATAGCCTACCATCATCTATCTCCTTGCTAACTCGCAACGCTCGACTTAAATACCTTATCTAATTTAAATATCCCGTACATCTTTTTGGAATTGATTGAAATAAACGCAAATTTATATTCCCCAGAAAGACGCCTAAGAAGATTAATGGAAAGGTTCCATACAGATTCGTCGCAAACACGCTGGGATAATATTTGTGAAATTTTAAAAGCATTTTAATGAATTGTGTACGATTCGGGATAAATTAAAATTTTACAACTTATTGCTAAACATGTTTAAACACTTTCAGGTTTTAGATTATTTTCATAGCCATATACTATTTAAAATTTGATGCATTATTGAACATTCTATGCATAGACGAATTATGTTCACAAAAGGGAAAAATCACTTCCATAGCTTACTAGAAGAAAGTGGCAAAATCTTTGCTTGTGTAACTCAGTAACATTAAGGGGTCATAGGACCCTTAACAGATATCCGTGCACTCGAAGAAAACATCCTTCTTCTAACCAATGTAACTTAGCAATAAAACAAAACAATATTTTGAAATTTTTACCACATGTGATAATCATATATATTTACATTATTTCTCAAATTTTCAGAAAATTTGAGAAAAAAAAATTAAAAAAGTTATTAAGAAATAAAATTTGGTCAATTTTTCAAAAATATGAAAATTAGCATTTTACACCGCGCAGAAACCTGAAGAACAGAAATGATCAAAATTCACAAAATTAATTTTATTTGATATAAAAATGTTCCTTTTGAACTTATACACACTTTTAAAGCATTTAGAGAACAAAAATATTTTTAAAATACAATTATGAAGAAAATTTTAAAATTTTATGAAAAATTCAATTAAAACACAAATAAAAAAATTATATAAAAATTTGTTTAAAATTTTTGCATAAGTTATAAAAAACCTTATTTTGAACATGTGTATGAAATTTCATATTGATATGATAAATAGTTTTTGAAAAATTCTGCGCACAAGGCAAAATTTTTCATTTTGAGAAAAATGAAGTTAAAGATAAAAAATAACAAAAAAAAAAATTAAACATACCAGTATGCTTTAAAAAGTCCCAGCAGTATAAATATTGCCCTCTGCAAGCTTGCATTGCTCAATTTGTTTGAGTATTTTAAGTTTTTTAGCTTTACGAGCTTAAAAGAAGGTTTTAGAAGCTTGTCTCTTATATAGCCGTTGACTTGCGCACTTTGTCAATATTTACACAATTCAAAACACATTTGTTTTATTTATTTTTAAATTCAAAGCACGCATCAGATCAATTCTGTTCTTACTTCCATCATTGTATTCACATGCAGCTATAAATGCAGCTATTTTTGTGACATTAATTCCTAATCCAATCAATTTCGGGCTATACTTCCAAATCAGTGAATTCAATGACTCATTAGCATTTTGAGTTTTCCCCCCTAAACACCTTCTTAACAATTTCAAGTGTGATAAATCTTTAAAAACAGTTTTAATCACTTCAGAAACTGCTTTTGGTAAGGTGTTCTTGAGAGAAAATTCATTCACTGTATTGTTGTGAACCGAAACATTGTACTTACAGCAGCTATTTTTGCCTGTTGGGCAAAACCAATGTTTCGGCTCATCATCTGTGCTGGATGTATGAGCCCACACAGCCCAGACAGCTTTCCTCATCTCATTCACATTATGGGAGTTGGCATGAATAGTATTGCCATAAAAAGTCGTCAATTTGCTTATAATAGCATCGGTTAGGCGACCTTTCCCACCAATTGTTTTCCCATCGGAAAGCTTCTTTTCCCCGTAAAGCTTTCAACTTCCACAAGCGGTTACCCATTTGCTTTTGGACATGGCCCACACACTCTATTTTTACAATGGGAACACTATCCCCATACGGTTCTTTTTCAGCAATAGACAAAAATGTCTTTGAGTCACCATCACCTATGTATCGCTGATACTTTAATCCAAGTTTTTGTGCTGATCGGAAAAACATTTTCTGCATTCCGCAAACTTCCATTCCTCCAGCAGAATCCGCTATGGTATTTTCTGCAGAAAATTTGATGTTTAGCCAAAAAAGCACTATATTTTGGTCCAAACTTTGGCCCTTTATCGGAGTCACATCCTTTGCAATAAGAGGACACGACTTCCATGTCGATAACTTTCCGGCAGTCAGCTCCAATCAATGCACAGACTCCAATAAGTGATGTATGCCCACGGGTCTTCCAGGTCCCATCACCGCTAACTACAACAGAATTTACGGTGCCATCAATAATTTTTTCCTTAGCAGCAGCTTTCTTCATCGATTCAAGCGCTTCACTTATATCAGCTATCTTTGCATTTATTCTGTCGTAAGCTTTCTGAGACACTGGATTTGGCAAACACATAAGAAAACAAAACGTCTCGAGCGAAGACAATCCTTGGCCTATATAGCGTATGACCAAAACAGACCGTCTGTTGATTTCAAGTATATTTTTTATACCAATCAATTCACAGGAATTAAGGTTTTTTTTTCAATGCTACATTTTCTGCATGTGAACTGAAATGTGGAAAATAATCCTACAGTGGATTTTTCACTCATTTTTATTTTGCCATAACACACAGAGCAACAAAGTAACTTTTCAATTTGGGAAAATAATAAAATAATGTTGATTAGTCTATAACCTTGAAACTCAACGCAAACATTTTCGTAAGCTTCTGAAATCTTGTGTGCACTTGGCAATTTTTTCGCCGATGAACTTTTGTTTGGCGAAACATTTTCAAAAGAAATAATACCTTTTTCAGACAGAGATTTCTTCCGATACATGTTTCCTTGAAATCTTTTCTTCTTTGGTCTCTTTCCGGATGAAGTTTTTTCAATGGAACATCCATGTTTAAAAGCTTTCAATAACAAATGAGTTCAGTTCAGGTTTTGTGGGATATGAAGCAACAAAGACTATGATCCCATAACAAATGAAAAAGAATGCTAATCCAAAATCGAAATGTAAATAGTTCAGTTCAGGTTTTGTGGGATATGGAGCAACAAAGGCTATATATATGATCCCCTAAAATGTAAATAAACAATCCCGCTTAGATTAAACGAAGTTAAAAGTTGAGTTGTAGTGATGCTACTTCCGAAATCAATTTGATATTAGGTGTGGCTCTTTTAATAAAACTAATCGGCGAAAAATTAAAATGTTTGGAATGTGCTCTGACAGATGTCAAAAGTGGGCGTGGCAGATGCAAGTTTTTGTTTACGTGTTACTAGTTATTTCTCAATAACTTCGGAAGTTTTCACAGTATCAACAAAATTTTGAATGCAAAATGCTCAGAAACGTTGAGGCTTTAACATATATTTTTTTCAAAAAAATCGAAAAATGAAATTTAAGAGTCCTATGAGGCCTTAAATTATGGACGTAAAAACTGAAAATGGGTGATATTGGATTACTCGAACAATTCTTTTCTATTAAAAACAAAAGTATTAATTAAAATAAACGTTTTAACTTTATAGTTGAATGTAAATTTAATTTGTGTCATTCTTTTTTTTTTTTTCTTTCACTATTTTTTTCCTTTTTTTCATACTTTTGATTTTTCTATTTTCCTCTATTCTATATAATTAATTTTCCTGATATTTTATTTGTAGAATTGTTATGAAAGAGACGAAATTGATTTTCGATGTACATTATGCTAAATGGCTCCACGTAGACGGGTAACTGCGAAGGAATCTTAGTCATCACTCCCTTAATTCCAAAATAAATTCCTTTGTAACACACCCATCTCATGATTCACATAGAGGGGAGGGCTATTTTACGAGAGAGACACTAAGACGAACGCGCCTGTGAATCTGCTTACTAAGAAAACCTGGGAACTGTTTTTCTCATTTCTTTTTTCTGACTTATCCTTTTGGTTAGACTTTTTTAATGATATATCTTGATTAGAAATAATCCACAACGAAAATATTTTAAATGTAAACGAAAAATAATTTTTTGAATTTTTATAAAGTGGTTAATAACATAAAAATAGACATTTTAATTAATAGTGAAACATAAATTGCGCTATTATATATGTCACTATGTTTTACATCAAACATTATCTTTACTTTACTTTTATTAAGTTTATCCACGCAATTTGTTTGTGAGAAATTTAATGAAAATACAATTGTAAGAAAAATAATCTAAAAGAAAAATTATATCCGAGTCATGCTTCTGTTAGAAGTCTATTTTTATAACAAATTGACGGTGTGTGAAAAAAACTTTATTGCGAGATTAAAGGTCAAAGAGTAAAATAACCATAGAAGTAGAATACATATACATATATGTATTTTACATTTTCTAAAAGATATGAATATTTTCTGTTTACTTTTTTGCTGGTTCTTTTTTTAGGTTACTTGTTTAAAAATGAATGTCTTAAAATCTTTAATTTAACACATTGTTTTTAAATTTTTTATTCCCCCCCCAAAAAAATAATTAGAATTTTTTTAAAACACTCAAGAAGGCATCGTACTTTATACATTCTAAAAATCCATTTTTGAAAAATATTTTTAAAAATTTATACAGAATGTTTGAACCTTTTTAAAGCAAACCACATCAATATCCAACAGCAATTACGCTCTCTGCAATAAAAAATATAGATGTGAACAGAAACTTGTACTTTAGGCAAAAATTAAACAAAAAGAATGTTCGTTAATTTCTGATTGAATTTCGTTGGTTGGTCACTTGTTTTATTAATATGGCACTTCGAAGCAACGTGAGCGGTATAGTGGTGACGAACCTACTCACGGTCAAGAGAAGAGGACTACACCGGATTTGAAATTTTACTCTCCAAACTGTACGGATTGGAAATACACTATCTATTCATTTTTTATTTGATAAAGAGTTTTATAACGTTATTATCGTTCAACAAATGAAAAGATGATCCGCATCTTCCTACTTTGGTGCACTGCAAAGATGCGAGGCGTATCACGAGAGAAAACCTTTTTTTTTCAAACTCAAATAAATATACTTTATTAGAAATTAAATTGAAGGACGCATGTGCTATTATATGGTTAACATTACTAGCAAAATATATATATGTTTAAAATTACTCGCTTAAAATTCGAAAATGTTCTTAAAGTTCATTAATCTTAATATAAAATTACTTTTTTAAAGTTGAAAATACAGAGTAATTCTGAACAACGTACCCCCTCTTGCTTTTTTGATGGATAAAATATATTAAATAAATAAATGTGTAACAAATGGTAATTCCTTATTTCTCTCGTGCTTTATATTAAGGCTTTTATTAATTCTTTATATTAATGCTAGCGCGTGCTTTTATTTATAAAAATTAACTGTAGTTTTAATTATGGAAAGTTCTGGAACTTTCGATGGCAATAGATAAGGAGATGGAATATTGAGAGTTTGTAAAATAAAGTCTTGAGTTGTATGCGGCAAGAATTGCTGACATTTTTTTATTTTTGTGTTAAAAATGTTAATTAACAAAAAAGGTGTGTATAATTACTTTTTATAATAATGGATAGTGTTAATGAATTTAAAATTTGTTTTATGTGGTTTATAATGAAAATTGAAAAATGAACCTCTATATATATAACGAACTTTATTCCGGGATTTAGCGACTTCGTTATACACAGAGGTTCGACTGCATATACGCGCGCGATCGGTATTTAGTATATTTTTTAATTTATATATATTCTATTTGTACAATATCAATTACAGTATTAAAAAATAACATCTAAATTCTTCTATAGGGTTTCTTCTAACTTCAACGTGGCTAAGGTAGCCTAGTGGTCAAGGTCACGGACTCGTAGCCGGCGTGTCGTAAGTTCGAGTCTAGTGCCGCTAAAGGCCCACCTTGTAGAGGGGCCGAATCACATTAAACTGTCCGGATTGAAACGTCCTCCCGTTGGTGTGGTGAGGAAATTAGAAGGAGCTGCCAGCTCAGGTGGCATTCTCGTCAGTTTACCTTGGTTCAAAATTACGAGGATCGTCGCCAAAAGCCCTCCAGTAGCTGAGTAGAGCGACGTTGATATTCCCTCACTCTAACTTCATCGTCTGCTATTTCGAAATAAAAGGTTTTTCTTTTTCGAAAATTTGTATTTCAGGAAAATATTCTTAAGTATGCGAACTATATTCTAGCTTTTTTGCTTTGTCTTAAAGTGAGTTAAATGTTGTGTTCTTAAATTTTTGGATTAAAGTTTGAATTTTGATGAGTAAATTAAAAGCCGAGTCAAGGACAACAGTTTTTGCTTCAAATAGTTTATTGATTGTTTTAATTTTGGGCAATATTGCAAACTATACTATAAAACAAAACGACTGGTATTCCTTGTACTGAATGCAATGAACTTTTAGTTTCAGATACCCCAGTGTAAAAATTTATATCAAAAAATTCTTGTAGGATATTACAAGTTTGTTCAAACTGTGTTACACTGCTTTAATCGAATCAATTTTAACTTTCCAAAATAAGCAATATCAACATTGGAACATCCTCCCAAAATATTTACAGTATATACTACTGAAAGCGGCATCAAAAAACTAAAAAATTAAAAGATTGTGCTAGGCAAGGCACATAAATTGCATGAGATTTAGAGCAATTATTAGAGTGTCGTGAGCTCGAATCCAGTTGCTATTCAAGAAGTCCCGCCATGTCAATGGGGCAGATGTATGTTAAATCTGTGCCGACGTTCGATATCCATCCGTTGGTGGGATGTGGTAGTTAGGGAAGAGAGGTGCCAGCTCAGGTGTCGTCCTCGTCACTAGACCGATGGGTCACTTGAATTAGAATATCATATAAAATTGTTTTATTATTACAATAAAAGGAACTATTTGAATATAATTTTTTTGGCAAAAAGATAAAAAGAAATGACATTTTCAAAATATTTTCCTTTTATGAAAAAGGCTTCTATATAATTGTTTTCCTATATGTATAATTAGGACTTCTGAACAGATCCTGAAATAGGATTTTTATAACATTCACATTATTTTCAGAGTTATTATTAATTGAAATAATAACCGGTGTATTTTTTATAAAAAAATTCTCTACTTCGATGCGATAAAGTATGAATATATGTGTCCACTTCTTAATTATATACTTCTAAAAAGTCCTTTTTAGGTGGGAATCCTTGGGAGTTCCGCAAATCAAATAACAAAAACTTAACATTTCAATAATCAAGAATTAATTTTTAAGATTGAGAAATTCAGAGATGTATAATAATAATGTTTACGATAAATTTTATTTCTCGTTTTACTGACAACAGTAGAAATATCATCAACATTTCATGTGCAAGAGTAAGTAATTTTAATTATTGATCATGCTGGGGCCCTCTCAATCGTAGGGCCCAGTGCATAGCGTCCACCGCACCCCCAGATGGCCGAGCCTGGGTTAAGGGAGTGACAACAAGCGAAAATAGAGCTGTGCGAATCCTGACTAGTTCATTTCACTGAAATTTCAGAGATTTGATCAAATCGCTTACTTTCATCAGGGAAATGACATTGAAGAGACGTTAACATCTCCCGTAAATTGATCATATCCCTTAGGAATTTGATCAAATTCTTAATTTCGTCATTTCCCTGCGACATATCTAAGCGATTTACATTTCTGATGAGCCATAATCGTTTCTGAAAATTATCCCTAATAATTCATGGATAAACAAAAAGGAAGCATATCAATTAAAGGGTGATAGGAAATCCACTTGAATGAAAATGTAGTGAAAAATGAAAGTTTTTGTGCTTATGATCACATGATAGAAGTCATAACTTCAAATTTTGTAATGTTATTTCAGGGATTAGTTAGGTGAATAAATAACAAGGGGGGTATTAGTATTGTCATTTAAAATTATTTATTCACATATGTCTGTACTTATAAAGTAATATTTTTTGCAAAATATACAATCATATTTGTAAATCAACTGTATTCTAAGAAGGAAACAATAGGTTTATAGTAGCTGAAATAGGTTATAAATACTTTAGAGAGATTCAAAATTATTTAAATACCTAAAAAAATATTTCCGTCAAGCGTTGTTCCGTACTTCGACGTGCTTTCATTTGGATCATTTGAAATAATTAAATTGAATTTTAATTTTTAAAAATCAACTAAAGGTTTTGATTCGTATTTTGAAAAAGCTGCAAAATTAAAGGTAATTTATTCAGAAGAGCAGATCCAGCTGTGTGAATTTTGGTTGTAATTTAACAATATTCAGTTCTAGCTATGAATTAATTTAAGCAAAAGGATAGTATGATAGGAAGTTGATTGGGAAGAGAGGAATCTAGACCAAACTTTAAAAAAGGGATTTAATCAGAAGATATATATCACATATAATCACTAGCTTATACTACCTCTTCTGTCATTGTATGGCAGTTTTGTACAAGGATATCCGGTGCTGCTGCAAGGTAAGTCTTCTTAAGTATATTTTGTCTTCTTGTTTTTAAATTATTTAGAATGACTTTTTATCTTAATACCTTTATACTTAAATTTGCTAATTTAATTTTTTAATAGTTTTTATTTTCTTTTTAGACTCAAAGTATATTTAAGTAATTATGTGATTAATAGAACTATTTGTTCATCGTTATTCTTCTTCGCTTACAAAAATAGATTTTTATCCTTAAATTCACTGCAATATTGCTCTAATGATAATTATACTATTTAATTAACTCCATAAAAATTGTCCTTTTTCTACATTTTTAGTTTAATTTTAGTGTAGGATTTCTCTCTCTCTTTAAGCCTTGTTTTAAAAAATATTACGTGTTTCATTTTCATGCTTCAATTAGGATTAGAAAGAATACCGCCATTCATTTTCGTAGAAAGAGGTGGAGGGGGAGCCCCACTTAGATCGAAGCTATAGATAATATATAAGATTACAGTAGCTCCACAAAAAATACATATACATGCCAATTTTTATAGTGATCGGTTGAACGGTGTTGGAGTGATGCAATTTCATACATACAAATGTCCATTTTTATATATGGAGATAAACACCTATCGAAGAAAAAAAGTCACATATATCAGCACTTGATAATCTAAAAAAACATCGAAGTATATTATAAATATGTGTTTTATATTCCTCCATAAGTAAAACTGCTCCTGTCTTGTACATTTTTTATAATAAATCACAATTAAGTATAACAACACTTACTAATTTTTTATAAAAAGTTTTGTACTTTCTCTGCGAGAAATGCAAAGCTTATTTCTTTTGAAATTATGAATAATTTTCTACCATCTATCTTAAATTTTTCTTTTGATATACAGCGAAATGCGTTTAAAACGAAATATCGGTTAACACGAAAGAATACAACGGTCCCAACTATACTATGGGGAGGATTTCCATGCATTCCCCCCTTTCAAAACACGAAACGAACATTGCTTAACACGAAGAGAAAGCCGTTGTTCATTCCCTTCTGGAAATGAACAAAATATGGAAAACACGAGCCAGATTGGACTGTCTATTCTGTTGTCCTGTATCATCGGAAGAATCCGTTGCTGTAGGTCAAACTCGTATGATATTACGGGCCGTATGGTTAATTTTATTATAAGATGGAGCCGCATTTTTACAATCTTCAAAAAATCAATAATATACGATTTTTATGATGTATTAAGCATTTATTAATGTAAAGCTCAATGTATTGTGTATTATACACATATAATATCGTTTTATTTTCATGTTATTTTTTTAAATTTAATCTATACACATTTTATATTTTTAATAAAAAAAAACATTATTCTTTCAATAATTTCAATTTAACATTACTTTTTAGAAGATATTTGACTTCATTTTTTTCACAAAGTAACATCAAGATTTGATTAAAAATACTGAGCTTACATAATTTTTAAAATAGACGATAAATGTTGATTGGGGTTAATCTTATCTTTCTGAATCCTCGCTATTTTTCATTAAAGAAAATAATTGCCCACATAAATTTGCGCTTCCAAACATAGTCATTATTTGCATAACTAACGATACATTTTAGGAAAAAGATCTATTGATAAATGCGAGAATGTGTAGAAGAATCTAAAATTTCAACTTCCATAGATTTTTGCTCCAACAAAGAATGACATTGGATTTCAATTAATTTATTTGTAAGCTTTCATCGACAATTTCCATATCAATAGATAGAGATAAAGTAAAAGTGCGAAATTATAACTCACAGCTCTTATAATTAAAATGAAAAATATTCCGTTTAAACAATTTAATTTTGGGAGCGTATTCAGTAAATTTTAATTTATGGAATTTAATAAACATATATTGACAGCTTTCAAAGTGAGATAAGTTGAGATAAGTCATCGCATCCGTGAAAAAAAAAGTGACTTACTGTACGAAATTTCGAATATCTGTACTTTCATCAATATTGCAATAAAGAAGCTTGAAAAATTGATATCATTGAATTATGCGGATTTCTCAAATTCTCGGCTATTTCATCAACTCTGCTACCAACAATATTTTGACTTAAACTTACATTTTTAATTTGCTTTGTTTGTACTGAGCGTAATACTCCAGCTGTTTTAAATAAACATTAACTAATAAATTCCCTTTCAGTAAATGATTTTGATCTGCTTAAGAAATTAAAAATAATATATAAATTTTACATTAGCTGCATAGTCTTCAACAAATTTAATAAGTCTTCTTTATTGTTTTTGAAAAATTGATCCTAATTCGGATAATTTGTCTTCACAAACTTTTGCTATGTATTGATCATAGTTTGCTTCAGGAATTGTGTCATGGTTTCTTTTAAAAATATATTCCATAGCAAGTGAAATAATTTTTAGATATCTAGCATATTTGAATCTTATTTTGAACACAAAAAAATATGTTACCATTTTCTTGAAAATTATATCGTTCTTTTTGAATTGATCTTTCTTTACTCATTGTTGATATTTGGTTGTGCTTTCATTCGCAAACGATTCAGTATACACTGCCCTTTATCTTAACACACACCATCCTGAATATATTTTTTTAAACTTTAAAAAACATCTCTGATTGCCTTTTGCTGATTGGACACGCCAAACAGAAAAGGAAGAAGAGAAATAAATCACCCACACGAAGAATCGTGTACCATCCATAGTAAAGAATATGCATAGAAAATTTAAGAATTAAATAAAAAAGTAATTCATTACAGTAAAATCACTTGAAAGCGTTTAGTAAAATATATTAAAAAGATTTAATCTGAAAGCCATTTCTATTATCAAAAAGTTCTTTTAAAACAATAATAGTTAACAGGCAAATATATTGTAGATTTATATATATAAGGCCCACCTTAAATAGATTTCAAAATGAAACAATTTTAAAAATCTGATATCTAAAAAATTTTAAAAGGAGTCGGCGGGCCGCAACTTTCATATAGGCGGCCCGCGTGTTTGACACTCCTGCGATAGGTGATAATAATGTGTATACACCCCCAATTATGGCAAATAAAGACATTTTGAAGTTTTTTCAAGTACCATAAATATCATTGATGCAGATTCCAACGACGAAAATGAAATAAAACTCAATAAATGTGTTTTGTTTTCAAAAATATTTGAAAATTTTGTAATAAATTTCATTAAGTTCTCGTGAATATTTTTGTTTCAATGATTTTTATTAAATATACATGAATATTCATATCTATGTAAATAAAATGTACTCTAATAAACATAATTTTGGTGAAATGTTTTTTTTTTGCAATATCCTTTAATACAAAAAAATGTTTCAGTCCAGTCCCCCACTATTTCGCATTAAACGATTTGTACAGTTTTCGAAAATATACATAGTTGTAAAAAAATCTAAAAGAAAAAAAAAACGTTCAAAAAACAAAAATATTAACAGCTGAACATTTTCATGAAAAATTTTATTTTATTTTATATGTTCGAATTTCCTGTGCAATTGTCTGTACTTTATATTTTTTAGCATTTTGGATGATTATCCCTTCTAGTAAAGTTGTCATATTTTTTAGAACTTAGATATTGTGCATATCTCATTACTTGGTACCATCTGAAACATTTTTCAAATGATTTACTAATTGCTAGTGTTTCAAAACTCGAACATTGGGAATACATTGTATAATTAATTATATATTAACATATGAAAGGTTTTTCTTCGAATTATGAAAAGATACTGATGCATTATGAAATGCAATTTTGATGTATTTTTACCACTTGTAAAAATATGATCAAATTGTACTTAACAATTGTTAATATTCTTACACATGGAATTTTATTGCAAGACTTAAAAAATAAAATATTTCTGTTATTCAGTTTTATGTGAACACGTGAAAAAACATGAAAAATACTTTTTGAACTTCACGCAGAAATTTCTTCATTAAATTCCTACGTATTTCTTAGTAACTGCATAATTAATTTCGGCTTATATTTGATTCAAATTATTTTTTCATGATGGACCTATTTTTAAAGCGTATTTGCATTCTTATACAAACTTTGCTTCATTTATTTATCCAACTTTCCACCAATACATTTAAATCCTTATTATGTGCAGGAAATTTTTTATCTTTTATCATTTCAACTGTGCTTTGTTGAAAAATTAATTGATGAAGAAAATATTGCGCTGTTCTCAATATAAATATAGATCTATCTATAACTGATTAGATCTAGCAATGACGGTAAGAGAGGAGTACGCGGAAGTCTTTCAAGCTAGCTTTGATTCTACGCGAAGGTTTTTTTCTCAACATTCTGCATTGTGTTAATGAGACAAAAGTGCATCTTCAAGTATATTTCTTGAAGACCACACCTCTAAGACGCTATTGAACCACTTTGACAAATGTCAAAAGTAAGTTAGCCCCTTTTCCGAGAAGGTTATCAGAATGTGTGTGTCGGCTTTTCATCTCTGGAACCTGTCGCACTCTAAATCAGATTTAATTGCTAGTTTCGCAGCCGAATCTTGAAAATCAGCATACTAAGGTTTGGGTGATTTAACATCTCTAATAGAATTATTAGCCATTACAACTCATTTGGAATTATCCAATTAGTATTATACACATAATGCTGCAATGAAAAGAAAATCATTTCACTTTTATGTCCCCCCCCCCTTCTTTTTAAACACACAAACCATTTATAAAGGTTTGTATTTTGTTTTTATAAATGTTAAGCTTTGGGTAAATAGTGATCTCAATAAGGAATTTTTTTTAAAAAAATTTGTCCCCCCCTCGAATTTTATGATGTAGATATGTAAGCTAACAAAATGTTTTAAAATTGGTTGGGTCATGGAGCAATACAGATTTTTAATATTACTAATTTCGTGGTATTCAATTGTTATTTTATGCATTTTTTATATTATTAAGCAAATTTATTAAATATCTCTTTATTTTATTGCTAATAAAAAAGACTTAATTTAATGGTTAGATAGCCAAAAGAACTGAAACTTCGGAGATATTCATCGGAAATGTTCTAATAAATATGTTGCTATTTGAATTCTTTTATTATATAATCATTAGACAAATCTTTGAAAAAGATGCCCAGCTTTTCCAAAATTTTTATTAAATCCCCCGTCAGCATTTATTTAAAAATGTACAACTCTTTCTAACATGTAATGGTTGTGATCGTTTCTGAGTTTCTATCAATTTACTGTAAAGCGAATTTTGTCTTTTTACACGCATCCGAGTATGTTTTGTATTTCGTTTTACCCTTGTTTCATTACTGAAATCAATAAATGTTATTCTTTCATGCACCTCAAAATAATTGAAACTATCCTTAGAATATTAAACTATATTATAGCGATTCTTCTATTTTGCAGCAATATCTTCTTAAATTTCAAATAAAACCCGTGCAAGATTAATAGTTATACAGAATTACATAATTTTACTAAAATTAAATTATATAAAATAATTTTAAAATATTTTTTTAAAAATCAGAATAATTAGATTGTCAAAAGGTCTCCAAAGAAAAATAGAACACCTTTTATGTTTGAAAAAGTAATAATAGCAATTGAGACAAGAGAAACGTTATCTAACTTTTTTTTACATGGTCCAATAAAAGGCTATCTTTCTATTTTAATATGACTGATTTAATCTATTTGATCTCTATTTGTTATGTGAAGGCTCGATTCATCAATTAACTTAGCTACAGGTTTTATACATTTCTGAAAGTCTTCAAAATTTAGAGCATCTAGAATTTTTTTTAAAAAATAGTGATACAAAAGTATAAATCGCGACCTAGTATTAAAAAAATACATATATTTGTAAAGCTGAAAATCAAGCAGTTGCGCACACAAGGTGGGGGGTCCTCCCCCCCAAAGCCCTTGATTTTTTTCCGATTGATTATAATTCTAAATAAATAGTACGTAAAATTTAATTAAGTATTTGTTATTAATGATTACTTTTATTAATTAATGCTAATTATTTATTCAATAATTAGTTTTATATTGTATTTTATTCCCGAAAACTGACAAAATCAAAAGGAACATGATACAAGAATGGTGAACTTTGGACCCCAGACTCCCTCCCCCCTTGAAAAATTCCTGTGCGCGCCACTGGTATCAAGTATTATAAAAACAACTAGCAAAACCAAGAAATTAAATAAGCTATTTCTTTTTATTTAAAAACCCTCTTTGGATTCTAGTTTAATTTATGGGGTTGAAGGAAGCGATTTTGATGAATTTAGCTGCAATAGCAAAGAAATAATTGA
This sequence comes from Trichonephila clavipes, assembly GCA_019973935.1. Classification (NCBI taxonomy): domain Eukaryota; kingdom Metazoa; phylum Arthropoda; class Arachnida; order Araneae; family Nephilidae; genus Trichonephila; species Trichonephila clavipes. The sequence goes on along the minus strand of BMAU01000848.1, from coordinate 492,860 downwards.
TTTATATATTTCTAGGTCTTCAAAATTAAATATTTAAACCTTTTTTAAAAGAAATATACATTCCTAATTTTCTTTACAAAACATGTAATGATATAAATATTTTTTCTTTATTGTATTTATGTTGTGTGTAAATATGTTAAACTTTTAATATCAATAACCATGCAGTTAATGATTATGTACTTATGGAACTCTTAAAAATTATGAAGAATCAACTATAAAAGTTTTTTTGATTTAAGAAGAATTCATTACTTGTATGGTTTTGACATTAGATGGAATACACCATCCTTTTTATTGCACAAACCATTGTCTTTTTCAAATGGTTTTGGATCATATCTACTGTAACACTGGCGAAGCTAGTCTTGAGTGGGCTCTGTATCAAGAATTCCTTGGGAGGGGGCCTTTTCTGGACCCCTTACTATTTTACAATTTTCTGCTTACACATGTTGGGGCCCCTATATCTTGAAGGCCCCGTATCATTGATACGGTGGTAGCTGCACCCCTGTGCTGTAATAAAAAGTGTTAAGAGTAGTCGGTAGGCCCTATACGGACAATCTTAAATTGAGCCATTTTAGGAACCTTTTTCTCAGAAATTATTAATTATAAAAACTTCAAATTTTGGCTGTATAATAATTAGGCTTTTTATTTAAATAATGGTAAAATGTTTCAAATATATTGTTTACTTTTTTCAAAAAAATTTATCGTAAAAGTATCGCTTTGGAATTTGTGAAAATTGTCATTTTTTTACGATAACTGCTTCTGAGCATAATATTTTAGGAAAATCTCCTTAGCTCCATTATATATAGTTACATGTTATTTATGTGCAGTAAAAATTACAAGTAGTTTCATTCTTTATTTTCTATGAAGAAGGTACACGCACTTTGAAAACAATCATTTTGAGATAATTGCATTTTAAGTGTAAAAAGGCACTTAATTACAAAAATAATGAAGTACAACATGTATTTGCCCTATTTTATTAAACATTAGTACCTTCTTAATTTTTTAAACATAAAATAGGAAACAGAAAAGCCTTAAAATGTTCAGAAAACACATATATAGTAATTTTCAGTTTTTGTTCAACGAGATTTTTTTTAGCATTTTGCATCACTTTTCACAAATTATGTAACAATCTGTGAAAAATTTTTAACTTCAATGCATTATAAATATCAAATTTGACCTTATAACATCATAAATATAATGTAAACATGTATCAATATGTAAAAGTCATGATTTGGGAATACGTGATTTTACGACGTTAGAAAATTTTAATTATGGATTTGTATGTTTCCATGCAAACACAATTGCTAAATGTTTCAAAATTCAAAATTTTCTCTAAAAAAAAAAAAAACTGTACAAAAGATTTTTAAAAAAGTCAAAAATAAAACTGTTTTTATGTTTTTAAATATGAAATTGGTGTATTTTTATGCATGTAACAAACTTCTCTCAACGACAAAAAGCATTACACATCTGAGTTGTTGTTAGTTACCTATTATTGAAAAACTTTTGAATTATTAAAACTTAAAAACTTGTCTGAACAATAAATAAACACTAATATTTACAATTAAGTGAAATATTTAAAATATATTGTTTAGTTTTCTCAAAAACATGCAACATAAAAATATCACTATGAATTTTTAAAAAAAATTGACATTTTTTGGCACGATATATGGACTCCAGTCAAATGTTTTGGGAAAATCCCCAAAAAACTCACATGAATATATATAGTTACATATAAGTAACATGAGAGGGGAAAAAATTCATTACATTCATACATTATATTCTGAGAAAAACATGAATACAGTTTTAAAAACATCATTTTTGAGAAAATTGAATTTTCACTATAAAGTGCCCCTTTATCACAAAAATAATGAATTACAACATTCATTTGTCCCATTTTACTAAACATTAGCATCTTTTCAATTTATTTTGCATAAAATAGAAAACAAAAAAGTTCTAAATTGCCCAGAACAGCATTTTTCAGTTTTTTTTACGAGAAAACATCAAAATTTTCTCAAATTCTGTATAAATTTTTAAAGAATTTGTAGCTTTAATGCATTACAGATATAAAACTTGAACAGAAAGCATCATAAATATAATGTGAAAATGTATCAATATGATTTCGGACAATATGGTGTGAATTTAAGATGGCATTTAAAAATACCTGATTATACGTTTCGTAAGTTTTTCTTAGGTTTTCGTAACATTATCATTAGGTTTTGCTGTTGCAGACAGTTTCTAAGTTTTAAACTTCAAAAGTTACTCTAAACTGGACAAACGACTTCTAAAACAGACAAAATAAAACAGTTTTTATGTTTTTAAACATGAAATTTATGTATTTTTAACCCTCCTGATGGTTTGCTTCCTCCTGAAAAGTTATTCCGAAAGCGTTTACTCTTATTTTGGCGTTCGCTTTAAAAATGCAACAGGCTTCTTTCCATTCCCCCTTTTAAAACTAGGGAGGTCGAACGGGGACAATTTTAGGACTTAGTTCGGTCTCTTTGTCAATCGTTTACAGCTAGCTGTTAAGATGCATTGGGAATCTTGTATGAAAGCTGTAGTTCAACTCGGTCGTATTCCCTAAATGTACAGTCACAGTAAAATTAAAACAAAATGAAGGGTAAAAAAAAGAAGAAGAAAATGAAATAAATGGTGTGTTAGAAGTTGAAAAATAATTATATTTTCTTCAAACAAAATTTATTTTTCTGTCATTTTTTAAAAATTAAAATATATATATATATATATTGGTATTGCGATTTGAACCAAAAAAAACCATCCTGTATTCATTTTTGAATATGAGAGTAAGAAAACGCGCTCATTTTCCTGTTTTTAAAAAAAGTTATGAGGTAAAAAGAATAAAGGGGCCCTATCTCTTTTTTAAACAATAAGCAAATACATGGTGCATACGATGATCATATTTATGAAATAAAACCGATCTTTCTCTATTCAATTATATTCTTAATTTAAAATAACATAAAAAAGAATTTCAATACTTTTAATTTATTTTAATTAAAATCATATAAATATTTTTATGTTAACTGAATATTTTTCGAAAAAAATCTAAATATTCATTCCTAGTGTTCTCCTTTTCGAACTTCTTGTATTAAATAAAAATTTCTTTTTTACATCGGCGTTTGTGATGGACATAACACACATTCAGTGAATAATTTTTAATTTTAAGGGGGGATATACTTCTTCAAATGAGCGTGACACTATTTCTAACCATTTTCTACTCAAGTTTAATTTTTTATCTTTCTGTTTCTTTTATTACAAGGAAAAATGTCACGCATCGATAACTACATTTTCACACAATTCAGTCATTACAAATTCTATTGTGAGAAAAGTTCTCCCTAATTAATTTTGTCTTTCAAAGCAGTACACTTAAAACAATTTTGTTCAGTGAAAATAACCGACAGTTCCACAATGTATCCACACCAAATTTTAAAACCAATTTTAACATTTGGAAATGTATCCAGTATTAAATATTTTGAGTTTACACAAATATTTCCTGCTGTAGGGAAGACATAGTATGAGATGTAATGTGTGGTTTTAAAAGAATGTTTTCGTACATGTAGACTATTTTTGAAAATTTAAATATCACTAAAGCTGATTACATAACTGCAAATGAGCCTTATTTTAATGTGTGCTGGCATCAAAATAAAACACTTTAATATTAAACAGCCTATGAGTTTATATTCAATATCAAACTATTCGCAAAATGGCTTACAAATTCTATTCAAATTGTTAAGAAACTGAAATATAAATATATCTTACTGCAGTAAAAAATATTCATAATATGTAAATATCATATTCCTTCACTTATTTCAGTACATCTTAAAAACTGTAGCTGAAAGCAATTCTTTATATTTATAAACGAGGCATAAAAGCTCACACAGTTATAAAAATGTCTATCTTTTTTAAATATACTACTTTAAAACGTATATGGATTGTAAGATCAGTTCTAAAATCCTAAAAGCTTTTAGAGGAGCAAAAAACATGTAATTTTGGATAGATCAAAATTTTAATATAATGCACAAATATACATGTTATTAAGCAAATACAATTGAAAAATCAAAGTTCCTTCTGAAATAAACGTAACTGAAAGAAAAATGTTTAATTGTAAATGAGTGGAAATACATGTTTATCAAAGGGGTATCCCCAAAGTGAGGCAATCCTCACACTTAAAACTCAAACTCAGTGGCACAACAATCCATGAGGGCCGGGAACTACTATGCCCATCCCAATATACGTGACCATTGGGAGCTGAGGTACATGAACAGATATTCCGATTTGGTGGTCTGTCTGAAGAGAGACCTTCAGTGTTTAAGACCCCAAGCAAGCTTGGTACTCATTTATCGACCCAATGTAGCGGGAATGAAAGGCAGAGTCGACCTTGCCCAGCCCGTTAATAAAACCCAAGACCTGTGGTGTGGAAGCACGATACACTACCCCTCGACCCTATTCGGTGAAAAATAAAACTTAATGTTGGAATCTTATATAATTCCCTAATGAATGAGGGAGTCCAAACTTTTTTTTTCACTGTAAACTGTTTAGACGGAAATAATTAATTATGAACATTTCAATAGTTGCATAAATTAAAATTAACCGTGATAGTTTACATAAATTTTTAAGAGTGCAAAAGGTTTATTTTGGCTACACGAATTAATTTTAAAAGGAATACGGTTGCGAAAAAGTAGTACAAATATATCTAAAGTAGGGTTGGTTAATCAACAATGTATTGGAAGCCAATTCCACAGCTCGTTGTTATAAAAATGTATGGAAAATTACAAGACTTATATTTGCATTTGTAATTTATGTATTTTTTTCCTGAGAACTTTTAAAGCTAGAGCGGCATCCATCAAAACTGCGGGTCCCTCTCCGTTTTCCCAGATCGCCCCTGACTTAGCCGGTTTCACCATAGTAAGTGAAAATGCCGTATTTTGTTTGTCAAGATCATTTTATAGCAGACTGCATTTTTCATGTATTTAAGATTGACGTTTTATATTTTCTACATCAATATCTTAATGTCTGAATTCCAAATTACATAAAATTCTTGACATTCGCATCAAAGACCATTATAATTTTTATTAGTAAATGAGTGCGTCGTCAAACGACTACATGACTATTATTAACATATTATTTTAACCATTTAATTAATATTAATTATAACATAACGCACACAAATTTTCTGAACTTTAAAATAAATATTTCGGAAATTCCTTAGATATAATCAAACTTTTTTACTCCTACGGTTTAGCTTCTCAGTTTTGCTTCTATGTAAAAATTTTATTGTATATTCATCAATTTTTTTAGTATATTTTTTGCTCTTAACATGCAGTTTTTACCGAATTGTATTAAATTTTCGAAATATATTAAAAAATACTAAAGAAGTTATATAATAAAATTTAAAATTTATATTATATTCAAAGAATTGCTAGAACTTATGGTAAATAATTTTTAACTGCGCGATACATTTTTTTTTTCGAAATTTCAAATGGAATTTCTAACTAAAAATTTCTAGCTTTATACGGTCGAGATTTCAAAAAATATTCAGATTTTAATTACTTATTCAGTTAGCCTTTAAAAAAAGATAAATGCTGAGGTATTTTGCTTAAATAGATATTTTCGAATGTTTTTGAATAGCTCGTATTTAAAATTGATCCATATGTTTATTTATATACATAAATTTCTACTGTAAATTTTTCCGTATATTTTTGATTACCATTTATTCAAACATTCAAGTTATAAAAAAAATGTGGGAAAATATTCATTCATGTTCTCTTTGATGTATACTGAAGTTCAAGTACTTAAAATTCAAATATAATTCGGTGTATTTTAACTATATATAACCAGGCCCTGTACGTAATTTTCCCTGAACACTTGTGCTTTGAAATCTAAAAAAAACTAATAGATCTGAATTAGTTTTTTTTCTCTTTAGTGTTTTTATCAAAGTGTAAGAAAATGTTTCAAATTATTTGATGAAGTTTAAATTCATTCATTTTAGTGGTTGGAAAGTTTAAATGGTTTGAGATTTTAAGGTATCCGACTATCCTAAAATCATGATTTTTAGGGTAGTTAGTCAATGTTTTTTTAAACAATTTCGTATAATCAGTAAGATAAAGTGCTGTAGTTTTTGTAAAAAATAAAATATCTCTTATCCTGAAGGTCACTTCAAACAGGAATAACCAAGTAACACATCAAAATTGAAAAATTGAGAATTTGTTCATAAAAACTTTGTACAGAGCGGGCTACGTTTATGTAATTTTTCATACATTTTTACTAGTTTTTTCCCATTTTAATAATAATAAAATTTTTTCTTTTATCAATTTTAAAATTTTTTCCCTAAAATATACTAAATAAATATAAAAATCACAAAAAAATCCCCATATCTTTTTTTTTTCAAAAAAAAGTTGTCGCAAGTAGTCGGATACCTTAAAGTGTTTAGTGTTTTATAAAAAATTTTTGGCATCTTATAATGAAATAATCATGTTTCAAAAACTGAAAGCATTGATTAAGATAAGAAAAATGTGAAGCGAAATAATATACTTAAAAAAGATAATTTGTCTAACTATATAAAATAGCAGATTTCCCTGACACGCCCCAACTTGTTACAGTTTCAAATTAATATGAAACCAAAAGGGAATTGTAACATACACTGGTGTGCAAAAATTAAGGACGAGACGGTTTTTTCAATATAACTTTGTACAAAAGCTTTCCAAATTAACACATTTAATACCGTAAGATCCCCAAAACGTAAGGACATGTGTAATATGTAAGCAACATTTACTAAAAGAGAAATCAGAGGGATAAAAAGAAGCTTGATTGAAAAAGTAGCATGGAGCGCAATGCCACTGAAGGCCGAAACATCCCTGTGATGGGTGTCCAGCAAGAAACATCCGGTCTTTAGTAAGGGATATGATCTGACTGCTAGGCAGGTTTCACAGAGTCTGCCCATGCTGAGAATGAGGGTGTCAATGAGTTGTTGAGGCATTGCTGCCCATTCGTCTTGCAGCGCCAATCGAAGCTCCCGAATCGTTACTGGTGGTAAGGTACGAGCTGCCAAGCGTCTGCGTAGAAAACCCATACATGCTCGATGGGATTGAGATCCGGAGATCGTGCCGCCCAATCCATACGTTCAATATCTTCACTCTCTAAGAGCTGTTCGACAGCTACTGTGCGATGACATGGTGCATTGTCGTTCATGAAAAGGAACTGCAGACCCATAGCGCCTCTAAAAGACGCACATATGGAAGAAGAATCTCGTTACAATAACGGGTCCCATTGACTGAACCTGCGTCGAAGATGTGAAGGTCTGTACGACTACCAAGCATGATGCCTTCCCAAACGAGAACACCGCGACCTCCATACCTGTCCCTTTCAATGATGTTCGAGGGATGATTGCGGCTTCCCCGCTCTCTCCAGATGAGTATGCGATGAGAATCGCTACTCAAACTGAATCTGCTCTCATCTGTAAAGAGTACTCGTCCCCATTCATTGTCTCTCCAATTCCGGTGTTCCCGGCACCACAGAGAATGCCTTCGCCGATGGGCAGGCGTTAAAGGTACACACCGTACAGGGCGTCGTGCAAACAGACCATCACCGTGTGGTCTTCTGGCCACGGTAAAACGCGATATCGGTCGTCCAGTCACCTGTGTCGTGTGTCTAGCGATTTCTCCCGCTGTCTGCCGCCTGTTTCTTCTGGCCTGTAAGACAATGTACCGGTCATCTGCGAGTGTGGTTCCTCGTGGACGACCACAACTGAACCCCCGGATAGCTGTTCCTGTAGTTTGAAATTGTTTCCAAAGTCGTGAAACGATGCTGTGAACAATATGAACGCTGCGGCCTTCTTCCAACTTCCCAATGATTCGACCTCGGGTAAAAGCATCCAGATGTCGTCTAACAGATTGATTATTCGCCATTTCTCGCTGAGGCAGCAACTCGGTGGGATTTTAACTGCTACACGGCGTGCAATCTCTTTGCCAGAAATACTGATCTTACACCGACAACATGCTTTATACTACTCAGACACTGCCCTATTACGTCTACCTGCATATTTGCGCATGTGTTACCGTACATCACCTTACTTAATCTCCTGATTGGTCTTTCTGTCCGCTCTGCCTCTTCGTTCAGCTGATATGCTAATTTTTCGACTTCGTCCTTAATTTTTGCACACCAGTGTATAGTGTATGTATATGTATTGTTATATTGTTTCATTATTATGTACATCTGGTTTTGGTGCACGCGGCGCAGGCAGCATACTAACAATAACATTAACAATTGCTGCGTGACTTGAGGGGAAGTTTTTGAAAAAACCAGAGGATATATATATATATATATATTATATAGAAATTAGTTGTAATTTGAAAGTGATATATAATGTATAAAAATTGTGAAATGTAATCGTAATGTGTGAAGCTTTGTTTCTGCCAAATGACTTAGAGTTTTTGTTTCAGGGTGACAGACCCTGAAGTCTATTTCGAAAATTCTGGTTGATCTTCGAACGTATTAATAATCTTTTACTGTACAAACGACAAGAGGACTGTGAAAAAGCAGAAGAATTATAATAGTTATTAGGTACTTGTTTGGTAGCACTGTAATAAATATTCAAAGTGTTGAATTTTTTTAAAAAATCATAATTTCAACTTTAGCAATAACTACTGGAAATTTATTATGCGTGTCCATTCGACACCGTCAGCAAAGCAAGTCCAAAACGTTGTGCAAAAATGTCACGTTTTACAAAAATTACAGTTTCGTTACAGTTAAACATATCGTATAATCGATAGAGGTACACAAGTAAAAATATGAAACTGAAATATAAATTATGAGGATCATTTTAAAAATTAACAGAAATTAAGTGCATTTATATAAAATAAGTTTAACAATTATTATTTAAGTTTAACATTTATTAGAATAGAATTAATTTGGGCTATCTTGCACCATACCACTTGTTCCGCTGATTCGGAAACAGCTGACAGGTGCAGCCATCTAGTGAGGAAAAATCTCCACAAAACTGACCTTTACATTACCCCCTTGCCAGTAACAAAGTTACGATACATAGAAAAATAATACGGCAGGGACAGTTTAAACTTATTGAACAGATTACAATTATAATCTTATTTTATACAATGATATTTCTAACGTTGATCATTTATCTAAACTTCTTAGACGTTTCTAAGTCACACATACACTGAATATATATGTTTTAACATCTTGCAGAATACACATTTACTTATATTATTTATGCATGCCACTCCAATCTATACATTTTTAAAATTCAACTTTTGAAGGAATAAATAGGAACAATTAATTTCATTTTTATCATTGTCCTTTTAGAAATTACCAAAACTTTCTACAAGCAGTACACAAGATTTTCAAATTTTAGTATACTATATAAATGAAAAATCATACGCACAAATAAAATACTATATGTACCAATTATATTCAATGATGAGTTACTATAGCATGATCCTTTAACAAATATATATAAAAAGAATAAGTCAATACATATTTAAGAATCTAAAATAGTAATTACAGCTATACTTTTAGCAACAATATTGCATTATATTTACATTAGAATTACTCTGCAATGATAACACATTAATTTTGTGAACTATTATGAAACATATCAAATTCAATAGTCTTAAAAAATTCAATTTTCATATTTACATACACAATGGGTAATTTTATAATATATAATACACAGAAAACTTCCTATTTACAAGAAAGAATACCATAAAACTTTAGTTTCAATTCACCACATAATTATAACTCAGTTAATCTATACATATAAATAAAAATGAAGTGTCTGATTGTAATTTGAAATTAACAGCTTTTTATTAAATGCATTTAAAACTATATATGGTACTTATATGAAAAAATCAATTTTTAAAATTTTTGTCTGTCTATCTGTCTTTCTGTCAGTCTGTTTGTTCCGGCTAATCCCTGAAATGGCTGAACCAATTTTGAACCAATTTTTGACAATTATTACAGAAAAAAAATTAGGTTACCAAGAAAATAAAATTAAAACCAATGAATTAGTGAGCAATATCAGATTCAAATAGGGATTAGGCGTCCCTTTTACCCCTTGCTCAACAAAAAACAAAGAAAAAAATAAAACAAAAACATAGATTCACAAAGTAGAAGAATGACGTTATACTTATAGCATATAGGTATTTCTTTACGTAGAATATATAATTATTAAGTTTTCGAAAATTCTGCGAAGTGAATAAACACTTTTTTGTTAAATTCCACGTGGAGGAAGTATCGGGTAACAGCTATTTAACATAAAATAAATGCATCAGAAAGTAATATTAACGTATTACACATCCAGATACAAATTATTTACACTTGTGACGTCTTACGCGTCTTTTCTTTAACAAGTCTTTTGGGTTCTTTGGGCCAGAATTAATGGCAACTCTTTTCCAACCAAATCCAAGAAACAAGATGTGAAGAAGAAATGCAAATAAACCGACTTTAAATATAGGATCTTAGAGAAAGTGGGATGGCAATGTAAAGGAAAGTTAGACAATTGAGATGCGTTGTGGCAGTTGATGATTATTACAGTTCGTGGTTCAAGATTTAAGTTCTACGTGTCGTGGATAAATATATTAGTGTTCGACTAGAAGTTAGTCGTCAAGCTGCATACCATTGCCGATAAAGACAAGTAGCATTTGGGACTAATATAAGGAAGGATTGATTACTTATTAGTATAATTGAGGATTAGGCGGTTTGCTTATTGAGATTGGTCTAAATTAGATTAGATCGTAATATAAATATATATATTGTGTGTTGCGTATTGCGTCATCGTAGATTCTCTCATATTAAAATTATTATAATTATATTTGTTAAAAGTTTAAGTTGAATATCTTAATAAAGTCATATTAAGATAATGTATGGTCCTAGTTCTTTCGCTAACCTTACACCTCTAGCTCACGCTGATACTTCGAGGGAGGTACATCACAATGGCACCCAACTAGGTTTAATCTATATGACCCCGAGATGAGAAACGCAAGAGGATTTAATGTTTGGCCAGAAGTATATTTTTCTGGGTCGGAGAACGTCACCGAATTTTTAGAGGGTATAGATAAACAAATTAAATTACTTGAAATATCCAGTGACTTATACAAAAGGTCATCTCCTGGGTAGAGCCCTGGATTGGTACCAAATATTCAGATCGACGTTAGTGCAATCGACGTTAGGCAGCATTGTCGAAAGCATTCCCTACCATCCAAAATAAAAAGGAGTTGGAAACGCGTTTTTACGCGTCTCAGCAAAGACAGAACCAGGAGCCGACAGATTTTGTTTACGATTTGCTTAAATTAAACAAGAATTAGAACTGGGGATGTCTGAGAAAGCACTTGTAGATCATATTTTTGTTCGACTTGAGCCGCAAGTACAAGATTACGTGGAGGTGCGTAATCTACAAACCACGATCCAATTATTAGAAGTATTAGCTAAGTTTGAGGAAAGATATTCATGCAAGGCAACATTGGGTTCGAGAAATAGTAATAACGTGGAAGGACGAGTTTGGAATGAGCGTAAGATATCTAATGTTGGTAATAATCGAGGAAATTGGAGAAATTCTGAAGTGGTACATAGACCAAATAATGGTAGAAATGATTATAGGGGTAACTATGAGAACAACCGTCAAGGAAATCAGTGGTTCGAGAGCAGGAATAGGTTTCAAAACGATGATCGCAGATTTAACGATAGGGGATATCAATTTAGAAATCGAGGTCAAAATGACGATTTTAGTAGAGGGGACCAAAGAAACAGGGGTTCGAGTGAAAATTTTAGTCGAGGCAGTAGAAAGCAGTGGGGACGACTAAATGTTTTGAAAGTGAGTGATATTAAAGGTGATCAGACGCAGTCGATAAATCAGTCACCGATTAAACTTTCAGCAATATGTATGTCTCCGGTAGAACTTCCGTATGTTCCTATTTTATTAGACGAAACTTTTATCAAAGCGTTATGGGACACTGGAGCGGAGAAGTCATTTATATCGGAAGAGACATACCAAAAATATTTTTTTTATAAACAAGTTAAAGAAATCGAGTACTCAGGTGATCACGGCGCAAGGAGCTAAATGTCGAAATATGGGAGTTGTGGAATTAAATATCCGAATACGGGATTTCGAAAAGCATTGGTTATTCCATGTGTTAGCAGATTTGGAATACCCATGTATTCTTGGGATAGACTTCATAGGTGGACCAAAGATTATTTTAGACTTTGATCGAAAATCTTTGGCGATTCCAGATTCGCAGATTAATAAAGTGGTTAAAACGGTTGAAATAGAGAAAGAGTAGAAATAGATCTTTCTAAGACAAAATTAGAAGAAAGACAGAAGCGGGAATTACAAGATTTGTTTAATAGTTTTCAAGGATTGTTTTCAGATAAACCAGGGCTTACGCATATTTTATATCATCAGATTGACACGGGAGATAACCCACTGTGGCGAATGTTCCGAGTAAGAGGGGAAGAAGGGTTTCCTAGAATCCGGTTCCCTTACATTCCGGATAGACTCGTCTAGAAAGGACATGCGGAGGACCGGTTTTGAGAGTCCCGACTGGAGGAGAAGGAATAAACGTGCTCTGGATGTAAGATTGTTTTTTTTTAAATGTTCTGTAAATAAATTGTACATATTTATATCTCTAGCCTGGCTGTGAGTTTTCTTACTCAATACGTCACACCACCGGTTGTTTCCCGGCCCTACAGATATGATAGGGTTAAACAAGAGATTCTCTATTATCATGTTGACAAAATGTTGAAAGAGGGAACTATAATTCCCATTCAATCCCGTACGCGTCACCAGTGGTGTTATGTAGAAAGAATAATGGGTTACACACCACCGGCTAATCCGGAAGCATATAGATTTCCTGCTGATTATCGGAAACTAAATGCGATCACGAAGTACCCTAGGTATCCTTTACCCTTAATAGATGATTTAATAATGAACATACCCCACACAGGCATAATGTCTGCCCTGGACCTTCGGTCGGAATATTTTCAGATGGCTGTGAACCCTAGTGATATAATTAAAACCGCGTTTGTCACGAAAAATGGTACATACGCCTTCCGCAGAATGCCATTTGGCTTGTCAGGGGCAGCTCCTAATTTTCAGAAGGCTATAGATATAATTCTCAAACCCGTGATAGGCAAGTTTGTGAATGTCTACATGGACGATGTAATCAAATCATCTCCATCATTCACTCAGCGTGTTAAGCATTTGAAAGAAGTTTTTCGATTATTACATGAGGCGGGGTTAACGTTAAATATAGATAAGTGTAAATTTAGTTGTGAAGAGTTAAGATATTTGGGTTTAATTATTATTAAGGAGGGAATTAAAACTGATGAAACAAAAGTTCAAGCTATAGTTGAAATGAAACCTCCGCATAACTCCAAGGAGGTGTCGAAATTTTTAGGAATGTCCCAATGGTACGCAAAAATTATTAAAAATTATGCCGATATTCGCGAACCTCTTTATAATCTTAAGCGAAAATTAAATAGATTTATATTTAGTCGATTGAGGCACAGAAAGCATTCGACGCGGTCAAAGCGGCTATAACAAAAGCGCCAGTTTTAAAATTACCAGATTTCAAAAAAACTTTTGAATTATTTACGGATGCAAGCTCAATAGGGGTAGGAGCGGTTCTAAACCAAGAGCAGAGACCAGTAGTATTTGCTTCTCGTACGCTTAGTGCTGCGGAGAGGAATTACACGGTAACAGAGAGAGAATGTTTAGCAGTGGTTTGGGCTCTGAATAAATTCAGAACATATTTAGATTCTTTGCCGATTAAAGTTATTACAGATCACGCTGCGTTAACACATTTAACGACTGGTAAAAATTTGTCAAATAGAATGATCAGATGGGCATTAAAATTAGCAGAATTTAATATAGAATGGGAGCATCGGCCTGGAACTCAGAATACAATAGCTGACGTTTTGTCGAGAAACCCAATTGAAAGTATAATAGAAGACAAAGTTAATTGTGCAATAATCAGAGACTTGGTGCTTTCGTCACGAGATCAGTTAATAGAAGAACAAAAAACAGACCCAGAGTTAGGTCATATCTATACATATTTAGAAAACCCAGAAGATAGTTCGATTAATGCGGCAATATGTGAGAATTGGTCCCACGATTTTAGGCTAGTAAAAGGCTTGTTATTTTATGCGAAATATGCAACGTCATTAGGAGAAATGTGAGTATACATTCCCCCCAAAATCTTTAAGGAATGAAATAATGAGAGAATTTCATGACAAGCCATTAGCAGGTCATTTCGGACGTTTTAAAAATTATCATAAAATAAGGGATGTTTGTTATTTCCCGTATATGAGAAAATTTATTGATCAATATGTCTCTACATGCCATATGTGCCAAATTAATAATTATAAAAACACGTTACCAGCTGGTCGGTTAATACCAATTGTATCAAATTATCCAAATGAAATAGTTACGTTAGATTTGTTAGGTCCGTATCCGGTGTAGAGAGTAAAACGCAACCGATATGTATTAGTAATTACGGATCATTTCAGCAAGTGGGCTGAAATCATACCCCTCAAAAAAGCCTCTGCTCGAGTTATAGCAGATAATTTTTTTTGATAAATATATATCGCATTTTGGAGCTCCAATAAAATTAATTAGTGATAACGGTCCCCAATTTATTTCCGATATTTTTTGAGAATTTAAGTGAAAGATTAGGCATAAGGCATGTGAAGACTGTTGTTTATAGACCTCAAGCAAATAGAACAGAACGCGTAAATCGCGATCTGGTGCAAATGATTGCAAATTATGTCAATGAGCAACATGACACACGGGACCAATTCTTACGTGAGTTTGCTTATGCTATTCATACGGCTGTAAACAAAACAACGGGGAAAACCCCTGCGGAATTATTTTTAGGTAGAAAGTTGATTACGCCTTTTCAGAAATTAGTGATGGTATCAGACGGAACGGAATTTGTAGTAGGAGATATTGAAAGATTGTTTGAGGAAGGCTAGACGAAACACAAAAACTAAACATGAAAAATAGAGAAATATTATAATAGACGTAGGCGTGATGTGCAAATTAAGGTGAATGATTGGGTTTTGGTGGCAACACATCCTTTAAGTTCGGCAACAAGAAAAGTAGTAGCTAAGTTTAAACCAAAATTTGAAGGTCCGTACAGAGTATTAGATGTTAAGAATACCAACGTAGTTATATGGAAAGCGGGAAAAAGGTTAACGATTAATGTAGATCAGGTTCGAATGTATCGTCATAGAAAATGTGACGAAACGAAGATAGGAACTGGTAGTTCGGATAACGGTAATTTGCACGATGAATCGAGTGGCTTTGACAGAGTACAACGGAGATCAAATGACTCGCGAGATGGTAAAAAGAAAGGGTCAGAAGTAAAGCGTGAGTTGGAGGAAAAAGGGTTAAGTTTTAGAAATAATCAAGGAGAGAAACAAACAAATAAGACGAATAAGCGCGGACCACTTATCAGATCAATACCTAGTTCTTGGTCTGAGAAAGGTAGAATGATTAAAAAAAGCAAAAAGGAAAGGTTAGGCTATAAAAGATCACATGAATCTAGGTCTGGAGGACCAGAAAAGAAAGTTCAGAAGGTTTCAGAACATAGATTTCCTAAAAGAAATTTGTCGTCAAATGATACTAATAGTGTTTTGCCAAAAAACAGAAAGAAAAGCCGAAGGGAAGAGACAGTAGCACCCACCACAAGCGGCTACAACCTTAGACCACGAATTAGAAAAAGAGAAGAGTCCCGACCGACCATAGAGAGGAAGACACAACAAAGAGGACCAGTTCGATCCAGAAAAGGCAGAGAAAGGAACGATAGTCCATACATCGAAGAGCGAACAAGATCAAGCAACAAGAATGCCAGACGAGGAGGTGATCAACAACGACAAGGCCAGGAAAGGAGAGGAACGAGTACAAAGAAATCCTTGTCACTGGAGGTTTTAGTAGGAAACGCCAACTACAAGTCATAAGAACCAGGTTGTATCGTTTCTTTTTATATTCTTTCAAACAAGTGGTCGGAAGAATTTTTGCAATAAAGCCAAGTCACGGTCGGATAATTAAAATTTTAGAAGCCAAGCAAAAGTGGACACTAAAATGAGTGTGTTTTTCTAGAAAAGAAAAAAGCTTTTGTCGTAAATTTTTTGTATAATTCTGGAGAAAACAACTGTAAAAATGCATTTGTTTACTTCTGTTTTGACTTTGCTAAGATGCGACAATTCCTTTGGTTGTTTGTTTTGTTTATTGAAAAATGTTTGTAATTGTATAGTGTATATATATGTGTTATTATATTGTTTCATATTAAGAAACATCTGGTTTTGGGAAACGTGGCATATATAGCATACTAACATAACATTTAACCAGCGCTGCGCGATTTGAGGAGAAGTTTTTGAAAGAACCAGATGAAAAATATGTATAGAAATTAGTTACAATTTAAAAATGATATGTACTGTATAAAAATTGTGAAATGTTATCATAATGTGTAAATTTTTTTTTTCAAATCACTTAAGAGATTTTTGTTTCAGGGTGACAGACCCTGAAGTCTATAAGAAATTAATGAAAGATTTATCTATCTCGATACAAAGAACGGAGCTAAAGAGAAGATGTAAAGAAGAAAAGTTGTTAGAATTTAAGTAAACATTTAGGTAGAATTAAGTTAGTTAAGGGACGTGTGGGCCTCGTGTTTTCTACCATTTAAGTCATATATGGTTTTTCCCCGGCTCTGTTACCCAGATGGGACACGTCTATTTATTCTGTGCATGTGAGAATCTACCGTGATTAAAATGCATGACTATGAATGTTAGTCTTTTTAATTAAGTAAAATTTATTGAAGCTGTGGAAATATAAATTAAGGAGAAATATTAAAAATTAAACTTAAGATGAATAGTGAAAATTAAAATTTAAGTGAAGAATTAGAAATTAACGGTTAGAATAAAATTTAGGCACGTAATTTCTTAAGGGACATTAAGACCCTCGAATAAATCACGTTTTGTTTCTTGGAGGGGATTGTGACGTCTTACGCGTCTTTTCTTTAACAAGTCCTTTGGATTCTTTGGGACAGAATTAATGGCAACTCTTTACCAACCAAATCCAAGAAACGAGATGTGAAGAAGAAATGCAAATAAACCGACTTTAAATATAGGATCTTAGAGTAAGTGGGATGGCAATGTAAAGAAATGTTAGACAATTGACATGCGTTGTGGCAGTTGATGATTATTGCAGTTCGTGGTTCAAGATTTAAGTTCTACGTGTCATGGATAAACATATTAGTGTTCGACTAGAAGTTAGTCGTCAAGCTGCATACCATTGCAGATAAAGACAAGTAGCATTACGGACTAGTATAAGGTAGGATTAATTACTTATTATAGTATAATTGAGGATTAGGCGGTTTGCTTATTGAGATTGGTCTAAATTAGATTAGATCGTAATATAAATATATATATTGTGCGTTGCGTATTGCGTCATCGTAGATTCTCTCATATTAATTATTATAATTACATTTGTTAAAAGTTTAAGTTGAATATCTTAATAAAGTTATATTAAGATAATGTATGATCCTAGTTCTTTCGCTAACCCTACACCTCCAGCTCATGCTGATACTTCAAGGGATGTACTTCCAAGGGTAGGTACATCCCATACTATTTTAAGCGTTTATTGCACAAAATTTTTAATAATGTGTTACTTTTGCTGAGCAGGTAAGTATTTTCAAAAATCGACCCACAAAAAAGTTAACGGGGCGTCATAAATAATAATAGTAATAATAATTCAGCTAATATATCTAAAGATTTAAACTATGCCGAACATGGGTTTTTTGTTCAGCTGAGCTATGCAAAAACTTTTTTTTGTTTAATTTACAATTCACGTAAAATTACCTCATTAAAAACCACTTTATCCTTCAGTCTGTATTACTTGATTTTTAAATTCACCCGTACGAAGAACGGGTATACCAGCTAGCCATTAATACAATCCATTTACCACAATTAAGCATTTTTATGCTAAACAGTATCTATTTATACACATATTATTTGATGCTAATACATATCTATAAAAATTGATATCCTGAAAACTTTATGTTCATTATTAAATACATAACAATAAATAATTTTGTTAAAATACATACTTTCCAATGTAAAAATACATTCTTTAATACATTTAAGAGATGAGATGCCCACAAATTGTAATACTAATGAGAGAATTTCTGTCGACAATGTACTAAATACAGTTGATTAAAAAAAACAGTAGTAATGACATAAGGTTGAACTTTCGTATAACATATATTAATTTGAATGTGAGAATATCTATGAAAACACTTAACATCATGCTCTTCAATTTCTTTTTTATTTTACAAGGATTTTGTTTGATTTAGATTCTCGCTGTTATGAAATTATAAACAATTCTACTTTTGTTTACAAACTTACTTAAGTATGAGGTTATATCAGGATAGTGGAAGAATAATGATTTAAATTTCACAATACTAGCATGAAGATCACATATATATCTATAACTAATTAAAGTTAATTTTACGATTCTAAAATCCAGGAATGTACATTGTCATCTTATAAGAATATTTACAACATTAAATGCAGTGTTTGCTATAACTTTTTCACTACATATGTACATGAATTGCATTAAAAAAATCTTTAACCAATTAGATACAGTTTTATAAATGGTGATTACAAATTTGCTAATTTTTAATAACTATTTGCTAGTAATAAGTGAAAGGAATTTCAAACTTTAATACTTACATACATAATATTTGTTTATTCTCTAAATCTTACTCGTTTTTTTTTTTTATCTTTCTGCCACAGCTGGTAGTAGGTTGTTCATCAGGCAATGGGGAAAATTCTTTCAAATTTGAAGTCTCATTTTTTTTTCCAACACTAGTTTGTTCATTTTGATTGTCCACTGCTAACAAATAGGCAGGTTTCAGTCTATCTACAGAGATATTAACTGCTTTGTCTTTGATTAAGATTGTGAAATATTTATCATACTTTTTTTGTACAGCATATGGTCCTTCATAAGGTGGTTCCAATGTTTTTCGTACTCTATCTATACGAATAAACACATAAGAGCAGGATTTCAAATCCTTATGCACAAAGTTGTTTTGCTTCCTGTTGCTAGGAGACTTCAGTGGCTTTAGCTCTGCCATGTGTTGCTGTAATTTGGAAACAAAATTGTGTGGAGCTATGTTAATAGTAGGGGGTCAAAAAATTCACCAGGTAATTTAATGGAAGTACCATAGACCACACACACACATCTGTGCAATTGTATAACTAATGTCAGGTCTTATAGCAGCTCTTAAGCCTAACAACACAGTGGGTAATGACTCTGTCCACCTAATATTGTTGTGAGCTTTTATAGAACCTTTCAGGGTCCTATACAAACGCTCAACTTTCTGCCTCAAATTGTCGACCTTGGTCTGTGATTAATTTGGCAGGTACTCCAAACCTACAAATCCATTTCTCATAAAATGCTCTCCCAACTATTTCGGCTGTTATTTCAGGTATAGGAATTGCTTCCATCCAGCAAGAGAATCGGTCAATACAGGTTAAGCAATACTGCATTCCTTCTGAAGGTGGTAGTTTTTCAATGAGATCTATATGAACTACACTAAACCTTCCATCTGGTTGTTCGAATTCTCCTAATTTAGACTTTGTATGTCTCCTGACTTTACATTTTTGGCATCTAATGCAAGCCTTTGCCTATTCTCTAACTTGCTTTTTAATATCTGACCAGACATATGTTTCAGTCATCAGTTTTACTGTAGATTTGATACCAGGGTGAGCTAAGCCATGAATTAGTTGTAACACACATTTGAAAATTAAATTTTTGTGGGATGCAAGGCCTAATTTTTGGCGTTGAGATGTCACACCAAAGTTTTTTCCCAGATGGCAATGTCAAAGGTTTAAATTTAGAATTGTTGTGCAATAATTGTTGCAACTCTTCATCCCTAGTTTGCTCTTCTGCAATTGCATCAAAGTTGATATCAGAAATTGATTCAATTCTGGATAAGGCATCTGCAACAACATTATCTTTACCCAATACATGTTGAATGTTACAACTAAATTCTGAAATGTATTGAAGTTGTCGTTGTTGTCTTGGTGATGCTTTTTCATTTTTTTTTCTTAAACGCAAAAGTCAGAGGCTTGTGGTCAGTATATATAATAAAATCATTCCCTTCCAGCAGGTGTTTGAAATGTTTCACAGAAAGGTATAATCCCAATAGTTCTCGATCATAGGTACTATACCTTATTTGTGTTACATTTAACTTTTTTGAACAAAAAGCTATTGGCTTCCAACCCTCATTTTTTAACTGTTGGAGTACTGCGCCCACAGCGAAATCTGATGCGTCAGTGCAAAGTGATAAGGGTAGTCCAGATCTCGGAAAAGATAAAAGAGCAGCTTCGGCAAGGTCAGTTTTACACTTTTCGAAGCTTCTGGTGTTATGAGTCCAGTGCACTTTTCTGCGGTCTTTCTTCTTCGCTCCTTTCAACAGTTCATGTAAATGTGCTTGAGTCGTAGCAGCATCCTTTAGGTATCTTCGGTAAAAATTAATCATACCCAGAAATGACCGCAGGTCATGAATAGTTTCTGGTAGTTTGTAATTCGAGATAGCTTGAACTTTTTCTGGCAATGGGCGAGAACCTTCTGCAGGGATCAGAAATCCCAAATATTCAACTTGGTCAGCTCCCAACACTGATTTGGAAATATTAATTCGAAGTCCGTATTGCTGGAATCTTTCAAATACCATTTTTAGATGTTCACTGTGCTCCTCTTCTGTAGATGAGGCAACAAGTACATCATCAAGATAAGGGAAAACAAAGTCCTGTCCATACAGTACTTCAGTAATGAAACGTTGAAGGAGCATTCCTCAGACCAAAACTCATAGTATTGAACTCGTACAGGCCAAATGGGGTGGTGATGGCAGTTTTTTCTTTGTCTTCCTCAGCAATAAGTATCTGATAATATGCCTTTACAAGATCTATCTTTGAAAAAATGTTATCCTTCAGGATGTAATTAAAGTCTTCAATTCTAGAAATTGAGGACTTGCCACTTGTTCCGTTGATTCGGAAACAGCTGACAGGTGCAGCCATCTAGTGAGGAAACATCTCCACAAAACTGTCCTTTACATAGTTTTTAAGTAGCATTTAAGTAGAATTAAGTTAGTTAAGGGGTGTGTGGACCTCGGTTTTTTCCGACTAAGTCATATATGGTTTTTTCCAGGTCCCGTAGCCCAGAAGGGGCATATCCGTTTATCATGTAAGAGAGAGTCTACTGTGATTAAAATACATAAATGTTAATGTTGTTCTAGTTAATTGAATAAAAGTTATTGCGGCTGTTGAAAGTTCAAATTAAGAAGGAATAATAAAAATTAAACTTAAAATGAATAATGAAAATTAAATTTAAGATGAATAATGAAAATTAGTTTAAGCTGAATATTGGAAATTAATGGTTAGAATCACTATTCGAAAGTTAAAATTTAAATAAGGCAAGGAAAGTTAGAAGAAGAAAAATAAAATTTATAGGCACGTAATTTCTTAAGGGCCATTCAGACCCTCGAATAAATCACGTTTTGCTTCTTTGAGGGATGTGACGGGCTCACGCGTCTTTTCTTAAACATGTCCTTTGAGCCAGTATTAATGGCAACTCTTTTCCAACCAAATCCAAGAAGTGAAGTGTGAATGAATGATGCAAATTAACAAGCTTTTAAATATCGGAACTTAGAGTAAGCGAGATGGCAATTGAGGGCAATTTGTGGCAAGTAGGGAAATGTTAATATAGTTCGTGGTTCAAGTCTGGAGAAGGATACGTGGCTGTGATTAGAAGTTATAAGTGATTGAATATACAGAGAACCAAGGTGAATACTAGTGCACACAAGTAAATACAAGATTGCCTTAATGATGTTATAGATTGAATCTTCAGACTGCAATAAGGTAGGATTGACTATTTAATATTTGAATCAGTGATTATATTAGAATTGAATTTAGGCGATTCTGTTATTGATAGTGGTCCGAGTCAGATTAAGTCGTTTTCATCTATATATATTGTGTGTGTTGCGTATTTTTCCATCGTAGATTCTCTCACATCAATTATTATAATTTAATTTGTTAAAGGCTTAAGTTGAATATCTTAATAAAGCCATATTAAGATAATGATTCCTTCTAGTTCTTTCGTTAATCCTACACCTCTAGCTCACGCTGACACTCCGAGAGATATTCTCCCAAAGGGGAATTTCACAACCTTAATAACGTCAGTAAATCCAAAACACATATTCCACACTACTTTGGGCAGTATTTCCAAAATGAAATAATAAATATCTTAGCCGAATCTATTCGTAATAAGATAACACGCATTGTCAAAAAAAAGCCAAATATCGCTCTATAAGTATTGATTCTACACCAGATATTAGTTACACAGAACAAATAACGTTTGTAATTAGTGTGTGAACACTACCGATGGTAAGGTATATATTTTAAAAAATTTTTTAGGAATATGACACAAGAGAAAGGCTTTCAGATTTGGGCATATTCTCTACTGAATCAGAAATCCATGAAAAAAATTTGATTTCACTGCAATTATTGTCAATTTTGCTTTTCATAAAGCCAGAATAATTAGTTATAGTTAGTTGTAGAAGGACTGATTTACATATTTTTCGTTTCACGAGGTTTATATGCTTTAGTACTTTTTTTTATTAGATTATATTTTCTTAGTAAGTACTGTTGTTTTGCTTTTCTAATTACAAAATGCCAATTTTTATTTCGAAGGTAATATTTTTGCTTGTTTATTATTTTATTAAAGTATTGGATTGTTCGGAAAGTAATTTCGTGTTTTTTTTCGTGGAAATGAAAGACAGTTTTCGTATAGTAAACAAATACTTTATTAAATTATATATTGACCGTTCTAGTCCAACACCTTTTACCATCTTTCTGGTAGTAGCATAAATTCCAAGCTCATAAAATTTTTGGTCTTTGCTGGCAAAAAACTGATCGAGGTGGTTTTTGACCTCCTCATTTGAGGTAAAGGTTTTACCGTCTAAAAAATTTTGGAGTGACCGGAACAAATAATAATCCGATGGTGCCAGGTCTGGAGAATATGGTGAGCGTGGCATTGTATCCCATTCAAGCTGTAAAAGCTTTTGGCGAGTGAACAAACTTGTGTGAAGTCTCGCGTTGTCTTGGTGAAACACTACACCTTTCCTGTTGATTAGTTCTTACCTTTTCTGTTGAAGTGCATCATTCAGTTTGTCCAGCTGATGACAGTAGACTTCCGAATTAATCGTTGTGTTATCCGGTAAAAAAAAGCACCAAAAAAACCGATTCCTTTAAAATCCCACTCGACAGCATCACCTTTTTTTGGTGAATATAGGCTTTGGAAATAGTTTGAGCCGGTTCATTTTTTTGCTCTATGACCTTTTTCGTCCCCAGTGATGATGCGCTTCAAAAACGGATCATTTTCGTGACGTTTGAGAAGCGAATCGCAGACGTCAATGCGGCGACACAGATTTCTCTCTGTAAGAACATGGGGAACCCATACATCGAGCTTCGAGGATAATCCCAAGCCTTTCAAGTGGTCATAAACTGTTGAATTTTATAAATTTAACCTCAATCCGATCTCACGTGTTTGTTATTCGCCGGTTCGCATCAACTAATGCCTTTATCGCGTCTTTATCAGCTCCAACCGGCCTTCCCGAACGTGGTGCATCTTCGACATCAAAATTGCCGTATCGAAATTTAACAAACCAGTTCTGGCACTGGCGTACTGTCAACACACATCCATACACATCGGTCAATTTCTTTCTGGCTTGAACACCATTTCCACCCTTTCTGTAGTAAAACAGTAAGATATGTCGAAAATGCTGCTTATCGCTCTCCATATTTGAAAAGGCACCAGCCAAAAACTAAAGCGTAGAGTTAATTGGAATTTTTCACACACAAGCCTTGCTATATGGGCTCTCAAGCATAAAAAAATTATACGGCTTAAATGTGAAGTTGGGTGCAAAAAAATACAATTAAATCCTCTGTCGGGAAAAAACGAAATTACTTTCCGAACAACCCAATATTTTGTCGGTATCATAACCGGCTGACCGAAAAATAGAGTTCTGCACTTCAAATTTCATCTACAATTTTTATTAATGCTTTACTTTTCACAGGTAGATGAGTTTATAACCTCAATATATAAATATTAAATTAATTAAATATATAAGTATTGTAATAAATTAAATATATAAGTATTATAATAAGCAATTATATATGTAAGTATACTTAACACTTATATATTTATTTACTTATTATAAGTATTAGTAAAATAATGAACAATTCTCTACAGGGGCGGCAAATTAGGTCTTTGCGCACGCGCGGCTGACACCCTAGGATCGGCATTGCTTGCCGTGTCTGTAAGGCAAAGTTGCTTAAATGCAGCCTCATAGGAAAAAAATAGCACATATTGAGACATGAAACAAAAAGGTATTTAGGTACTGACGACAAAGCAAGTCATTCGTACATGGGCAAAAAAAATGAAATAAAATACGCTATGTTTCTCTCAACATCCAGAAACTGCATATGTATTTACAATATATTGAATGTATTTTTTTAAAAAAAATATTTCTAGTGTGGAAGAAGGTTCTGCTGTTCTTATTAGTGCTTTAAAGGAGAGGTTTCCAAACTTTTTTGTCTCATAGACTCCTAGACAGGACTTTCGGCTTGGGGTAAGACCCCTACTTGCTTAATATTAAATTTTTTCAAATTCATCAACTTAAATGTGTTTTTGACAACAGGTAAGGAGCTACTTCCTTTAAAAGATTTAAATTTTTAACTGTAGTGAAGTATAGTGTTTGAAACTAAAAAAAACACATGTTAATTAATTACACTAAAATTTAATTAATGCATAAAATAACTTAGCAACGAACAAATGTTTTAGTGGGAGGGATGAATCTGGGGATGCAATAACAAATTTTCAATTTTTGACATCGATCTTGTCACTTTTAACCCTAAATATCACCTTATTTAATAGTGTCCAGTCTTTTCTTTTTGTTTTGCAAGTGCGCTGTAACTTCTAAATCAGAAAAACAATTAAAAACTTTCTCAAGGTATTCCATAATATGGAATAAATAACAGGTATATCTTTTTAAAGCCAAACTATTGACATCCGCTTCTAAACTTTACTTAAGATCTTCGCTAGTGCCTATTTCTTGCAATCTGACTTTTTTTCAAAGTCACCATATGAATTTATTGCCTACTGTGGTATTATGATATATATAGTCAAAACATTCTCAAACCTAGTTTCAAAATCTAAAAAAAGGTCATTTAAATGGTAAACGTGGGTTAAAACGTCTTCTTTCTGGTATATTGTTTGTGACAATCGAGAAACTGGGAAAATTTTGCGACGTCCATTATTACACTCCTTTAGCTTAATTCTAGCAAGAAAGGCTGAAATGTGGTCCTTGTTTTAATAAAATTTATGATCTTGTCTTGTAACTGCAAAATAACCTCATTCAAATTAGTAAAGAAATCAGTTAAATACGCAAGTCTGGTTTCTACTTGATAAAATTTCCTTTTAAAATTAAAGTCACAATCTGGTTTAATGAGAGCCAATATCATAGACCCTCAGTAACAACTCATGGCCCCCCAAATTATTTTTTCCTAATGGGGACCCTATGCAGATAGTCACAGATCTCTGGGGGTCTATATAACCATTTTGGGTTTGATTGATTGAATATTAACGTCGCACTGTTCAGCTACACGAGGGCTTTTGGCGACGGACCACGTAATTTTTAACCATGGTCAAGTGGCGTGGACGACACCTGAGCTGGCACCTCCCTCTCCTAACTACCACACCACACCAACGGGAGGACGTTTCAGCTCTCGACAGATTTAACGTGCATCGCTGCCCTGCCACTCGGCTACCGCGGCCACTAACCATTTTGGGAATCACTGCTTTAGAGCCTTTACAAAAATGTTCATTTATGAGCAAATTTTGTCAGGCTTAAGAATACTGATAAAATCAGAGACAAATATTTATGTTTACTCTTTTAAATTAATTATTCAATTTTCTTAAATAATGTATATAGTGCTTTGCATATAATTTGTTGAAAAGAATTATTTTATCCAATGTTTCATTAAAACATATAAAAGTATTAAAAAAATGCCTTTTTGTATTTCTATATTATTTTTTATAATAAACTAGGATTATCCCCTGTCTGCCCCCATTGAACAATTTATACAACCTGTTCATACTCATTGTTCAAATTATAAAACTAATTTACACATGTATTATGTAGTTCTATAATTTTTTTCAATGTATTGTTAACAGGAAAACAATTAATTTTAAGACTTTATCTTTGCATTTTAATTTATAATTAATGGTGAAATCTTGGAACCAAGAATATCTCATTTCAAATAAAAGGAGCTTAACAAAAAATTTTTTTCCAAACATTAATAAGAGACTGTCATGCTATCATTTATTTTATATATATATATACTAATTACAATATAACCCGATTTCTCACTGGTCATGGAAACTTTCAAAGCTACTTGAACAAATCTAATTTATATAGTTCCGTCATCTTCCTGTGGTTGTGATATTGGTGGTGAGGAAAATGTAGAAGATGTGCTCCTTTTGTGTTCCAAGTATGCTAGATAGAGGAAGATCATAAGACTGGCTTTCAAGTGAATTGACATAAATTGGCCTCCGAATTTTCACCAACTTCTTTCCACCAGCTTTCAATACGTTCTGTGTATTTGTTGTAAATATATTTGTAATCCTTCATAAACCTCAATTTTTTTCCACTTCTTTCCTTTGTAATGAGTAATTAATACTTCTGTGAGCCCCGTATGATACTTTTTGGTGTACGGGGATTTTAAAATTGTTTTCAATAATAATAAAAAAAATGCTGTCTTTTCAAAAATTGAGTTCTTAATCACCTTTTCCTCTAAATTGCACTGGATTTTTATTCTATCTTTGTTTCTGCACCTTGACAGAGCGACATACAATTGTCCAAGAGTAAATATTGTTTCCTTTGATGCTCTAACCAACTACACATAAACCAACTTTTTCAAAACTCTGCCCCCGTGATTTATTACCAGTCATGGCAAATGTTAATCTTACAGGGAGTATTGTATGTTTCAGTACAAATGGCATATCTCTCCCCTCGATTAACCAGTGTAATTCTTGGTATACATACAATTCTGCATTTCTTATGTCCAGATAAAAATTCAAACTGCAATATCAGTCTCCAGATGAATATAAAATCAAACTCAGAGGGGCAAAAATCCATGAGAGCCAGGGCCTACAGTGCCCATCCCAGAATACATAATCCTTGGACATTGAGGTGCATGAGCAGATGTCCCGATCAGCTGGTCAGTCTGAAGCGAGACCCATTTATCAACCCACTGCAGGAGGGATGAAGGCTGAGTCGACTTTGCCAACACCTCCTAGATACAAGGCCTGGCTACTGAAATGAGAGAGGCTTGTGACGTCACATATAGTAGGTATAGAAATCCCGCCTGATTTGAAGTTCACTTTACTCGCTTACGCCATTTTGATAGTTGCTCCTGTACAGTTTGCAGTTTTCTACATTTTTATTGCAGATTTTCGATAACATCATAACAAAATGGTGTTTACATGTATTGTACCAAATTACAATAGCAATTATAAAGATACTGGAAAAATACAAATGTTTAGTTCCCAAAAGAGGACTTTCTTCGAAAAAAATGGATACAAGCCATTTCAAGAAAAGATTTTGCTCCATCAAAGTTTTCGAAGGTAAGTTTTTTAATTTTATTCTATTTAGGGAAATTGTGTAATAATATCTTTATTTTAAAAGTCTACAAATAACTTTAATAGGTTGTTCGATAAAACCTTTGAAAATGTACTCATTTCTTTTTCTTCATGTTAGTTTCTTAAACATTGGCAATTCATTTTTATTTATCTATAATGATAAAGGTGTTTTGTTTATGAAATAAATATTTTGTAGCCCTAATAAAATTTATGTTTTAAAAATGAGCCCAAATGAGACAAAAACTGTCTAGTGTTTTTGCTATTGCTAGTCATTTACCAAATACCTTTTCGTAGAGTCAACAAAAGTACCTTGAGAATTAATAGTTTGTTAGCAAAGAAAGCCCATTATGATATACAGCTCGTAGTTAATGTAAATATGGACATAAGCAACCATTTATTGTACATTTTGTATATTAATATGATGTGAGATACAAAATGCAAAACACATTCACAACAACAACAATAAAGCTAGTTGATTTTTGAACTATTAGGATGACTTTAAAAGTAAGAAAAAATAAAGCTGTAAAAGTAAGCTGAAAACAGATAAACATTATTCAGCGTTAACCTCACAATTCGTTAACTTCATTTTAAAAAAATCAAATTATCAGAGAAATTTTTGTTAATTGTAACAAATATTTTTTGTTGATGCAAAACAATATATATATATATATATATATATATATATATATATATATATATATATATATATATAAACAGGGTGTTTCAGCTAAGATGTTACAAACTTCTAGGAGAGGTAGGGAACAACAAGTAAACTCGAAGTATATAGGCAATGCTGGGTCGGAAATGCTTTCCTAAGGCTCCACGCGCCGACAAAATTTAGGGTGCAAAACTTCAACTGGTCTTAAAAACGGGAAAAATTGTCGAAACGCTTTCGGTTTTGGTCAAAATTATTGTTATTATTTATTATTTCATAAAAAAATTCTGAGGAATATTGCTGCTAAAACATCACTAGAGGGCGCTTTAGACTTTAGAACGCTAGGAAAAAAAAATTTCAATATTTTTTTAAAGTTTTTTATGGTTTTCATAAGTTGAAACTTTAACTTGAATTTTGATACCAGATTTGGTATCCTCCGGGGAAAATTGATGTAAAAAATTGAACATTGTTCAGTGCACTTAAAGCACAAACGGTGCTAAAAAACGAGCAAAATGTTGGATTTCGGTGCGGTTTGCGCGAAAAGCATTCCATTACTGACTAATTTGTTCAAAATAAATTTTGACTTGGTAGCCATTAATCAAAGCCAGAGGGCGCTTTCAGACATTGCAACTTGGAAACTCATTTGGATAATTTTGTGGTTGGGTGTAAGCCGAATAATTACTAGCAATTGTTCCTCCTAAATGAGATTCGAGTTGGTCTGTGTTGCAAAAAAGTAATTTTATAGCAAAAGATTTTAGTAAAAGAGGGTAAAAAACACAAGTACCAAATCACAAGATGTAAAACACAAGGAAAGACTCAAAATAGGAGGAAAAAAGCTGTTTACTAACTGCTATGCATAATCATAAAAGAAAAAGTTGCTGTCAAAGGAGGTGTTCGAACTGACGCCCGCCGCATGTGATGCAGGCTTCACATCTTCGCTTCATGGAGCGTCGAACATTCGATAATATTTCTGGAGTGTTTCGCATTTCCCCGGCTGCTGCACTGATGCGTGCTACAAGTTCCTCGGCGCTGTTTAAGGGTGTTTCGTACACCAAGGATTTCATTTGCCCCCAGAAGAAATCATCCAGACAGGAAAGGTATGGCGATCGGGGAGGCCAATGCACTGGACCTCCATGGCCAATCCATCATTCACCACATGTTGCCTCAAGTGATTCCGAACAGAAATACTGAAATGTGCGGGGGCTCCATCTTGCTGGAACCACATGGAAATATGAGTCGCAGCGGTAACGTGTGCGCTGTCCAATAACTCTGGCAAAACTTGTTCCAAGAATATCAGGTAGCGTGGACCAGTCAAGCGATCAGGCAGAATGTAGGGTCCTATTAGATGATCCCCTAGAATGCCAGCCCATACGTTAACCAGGAAACGATCCTGTGCAGCCCGAGTACGTGTTACATGTGGGTACGTTGCTACCCACGAGTGGCTGTTATGGGTGTTGAAAATACCCTCTCTCGAAAAAGACGCCTCATTTGTGAACAACACGGAGGCTGCAAAAAAGGGATTTGCAATTCGTTGCTGCAAGTACCACTGTGAAAAAGCTTGACGAGGTGCAAAGTCATTCTTTTAGTGACTGGACGCGCTGGTAGTGAAATGGATACAGGGCACTATCATCGAGAATCCTCCAAACGCTACTGTATGAAATCCCGATTTTATTAGCGATACCTCCTGTACTTAAACTGGGAGTGGTCTCTACCATATCTAGTACAATTCGGTACGTGCTGCCTTCTGGAATGAACCGGTCTCACATAATTGCTGGTGTAGGCGAGCAAACATGGTATGAGCAGGAGTCCGCCTGACAGGATGCCTTTTGGCGTACAACCTCTGAGCGGCTCGACCATTGCAATCTGTGGCCCCGTACGCCAAAATCATATCTGCTTTCTCTGCGTTCGTGAACTCTGCCATCGTACAGCCAGTCTGTGTGCGATGGAAATAAAGCTTCCTTCGGTGCCCTCGGTGAGATTTTTGGGCATATGGCTCGCGAAGCGAGCCTCCATCCCATATCCGACAATTTGATGTGGAAGATTGTGGTCATTTCATGCTAGTATGTAGCAGTCTGCTGATTGGTCGAGCCAATCGTTGGGGAAATTGCCTTGGTCTTTCGGTCTTCTGTGACCATGGCGGAGAGTCTAGATGATGCTCTCTGGTTGGGTCTTGGCAGGTTGTGATAGTGACTCTCATTGGTTGCTTAAATCTCTCAGGAAGAAATTTTAGATGGGGAGGGGCAAGCCTGGGTGTAGGGAATACGATAAAAATAAGAGAAAAAATAAAATTATAAAAGAAAATAATTTAAATGATAATTGTAAATAATTTTAGCAATAGGTGTGCAATAGAATTGCACGAAATTAATGAATTATGGCGGATTATACGAATCGAGAAGTATTCTTCTCGGTCTTTTAGTAGTTACATGAGGATTATAATGAGGTAAATTCAACATATTGATATTGTTTGTGAATTGCAAGGAATTAAAGAAATTTTTGGCTATTTTTTGAATATAAGATTTAAAGCTTTTAATTTTTTAATGGCATTCCGAATGTCGTCGTTTCTCATATATCTGGTAGCTTTTACGATCATTCGGATAGTAGAATTTTGAAGAGTATCTAAGATGTTTATATTGGTTTTAGAAGCGTATCCCCACACCAGACACCCGTAAGCTAATATTGGACGCATAACGGCTGTATAGAGAAGTACTTTATTGTCTCTAGATAATTCAGAATTCCGGCCTATTAAGGGGAATAATTTAAACATTATTTTCCGGAATTTTTGTCGCGTGTGTTGTATGTGGGTTTTCCAAGTGAGGTTCTTATCAAAGGTAATTCCGAGGTATTTAGTACTTTGAGACTATGGAATTGTAGTGTTGTACATTGTAGGTGGTGGTGGAATTTTTCGTTTTTCAGTGAATAGCACGGCAGCGGATTTTTCTACGTTTATGCTTATTTTCCATTTATCATAATAATTTTCAAGTAATTTAAGATGTTTATTTAGAGCAAATGTGACTGATGTTATTCTTTTGTAGGTAGTATGTATGGCTGTATCATCTGCAAACATGTTAAGTTTGGTGAGTGTATAGTCCGGGATATCTTTAATGTACAAATTGAAGAGCAGAGGTCCGAGGAGACTCCCTTGGGCTACTCCGCAGTTGATATTTTTAGTGTTTGAAAGAGTGTCCTTAACTCAAACCTGGTAGGAGCGGTTAGTATTGTAAGAGTGAAGTAGGAATACTATGGGGGGTAGGTTGTAATTAATGAGTTTGTAAGTTAGTCCAGTAAGCCACACGCGGTCGAAGGCTTTCTGGATATCCATTAATAAAGCTTCCTTCCAGCGGACTCCTTATCGTTCTGTCCCTCTGGCGGCTAATTCAACTCTCGACGGTGAAATTTGCATAATCTGCCTTTAACACTCTCTCGCTAAAATTTTCGCCGAGAACCCTGCTCGCTTTATTCACTGCCACGACACTTGCGATTCCTGGGCTACGTATCAGGCTTTCGATGGTCTTACTGCTTCAGGAAGGCATTTCCGGACCACCTTTCTTATGTTATTCCGAGTCGTCTAGGTGTACTCTACCTCGTTGGTGGAAGAGTACACCTAGATGACTCGGAATCACATAGGAAAGGTCGGTCGGAAATGCCTTTTTACTTGTCTGAAGCACCTCTGGATTTAAATTTGGCAACAATGTCAAAATTTGTTTTGAACAAATTAGTCAGCAAGGGAATGCTTTTCGCGCAAACCGCACCGAAATCCAACATTTTGCTCGTTCTTTAGCACCGTTTGTGCCCTGAACAATGTTCGATTTTTTACATCAATTTTCCCCGGAGGATACCAAATCTGGTATCAAAATTCAAGTTAAAGTTTCAACTTATGAAAGCCATCAAAAAGCTTCAGAAAATATTGAAAAATTTTTTTCCTAGCGTTCCAAAGTCTAAAGCGCCCTCTAGCAATGTTTTAGCAGCAATATTGCTCAGAATTTTTTTTATGAAATAATAAATAATAACAATAATTTTGACCAAAACCCAAAGCGTTTCGACAACTTTTCCCGTTTTTAAGACCAATTGAAGTTTTGCACCCTAAATTTTGTCGGCGCATGGAGCCTTAGGAAAACATTTCCGACCCAGCATTACCTATATACTTCGAGTTTACTTGTTGTCCCCTACCTCTCCTAGAAGTTTGTAACATCTTAGCTGAAACACCCTGTATATATTATTTTATAGGTTTGTGAATTACACTTTTCGGATGATGCAATACGAAGATACACCGAAGCTTACAATGAAAAGACTGGAGAGAAGATATGTGTGCCCTTAAAGCGGTACAGACTACATGACTTTGCTGTGCCAACTATTTTGACACATTTCCCCACATCTTTCTAACTCTGGAAATCCCACTCGAGAATGTCCTGAGAAGAGACTGCAAAGATTAGAAAATGAGCACTTACAACGCTCAATCCAAGCAAGCATTATTTCCAAGGAAGAATTCGAAAAAAAGAAATCATTTACGTCATTTCCAGAAATAGTAGTGTTTAAATGCAGAGAAGCTTCAGGACATATGGACGGTCATTTGTAAAAATGATCTAGTAATAATTATGATGCTAGACACAAAAATATCTCCTGTTATTAAAGCATCAGTAATTATAAATAAAGACTTAGATTTAACAATTCACATAGGTCAAACATAGATCAACTTGGTAAGTACAAATTTCCTGTAAAAGTTAATAATACTATTGTTGTAAATGAAATATTACATGAACTGGCTCTCAGAATAGAAATGAAAAGCTCACATGATTTTCCTACAACATTTGGTTTTATTGTTAATCTTTTAGAAAGTATGTTTTCAAATTTAGATGATAAAAAAAATTGCACTCCATTTCTTAATTGACCAACTCAAGTTTTTAACTAGTAACAAGTTTTCTTTTAGATATTCCTGTGAAATGATGGGGTTTTTTTGTATATTACAATCCATATCACCTCATGCCTATAAATTTTTAAGAAATTCAGGATATCTCAATATTCCCCATCCCAGAACTTTGCGCAAAATTTGTACATCTTTAAAAACTAACCCTCAAACAGAACAATCAAATGAAAACTTTCTAGCATACATGAAAAAAAAAAGTAAATATCCTAAAATCTGTTGACAAAACTGTCATACTGATGCTTGACGAAATCCATTTAAAGCCATATTTAGATTTTAAAGGGGTAATATTCTAGGGATGGCATATAACAGTGAACAAGCTGCTACTTCAGCATATGTGTTCATGATTCAAAGTCTTCTTTCTCCTTTTAAAGAAGTAGTTCATATAATGCCAGTGAAAAAAATCGATGGAGAAAAATTGTTTGCTGTTATTAAAAACTATCGTAGAACTTGATAGTATAGGATTCAAAGTTATAGGTGTAGTTTCTGACAATAATTCTATAAATCGAAAAGCAATGTAAAACTTTTCTGTTCCTCCCAAAGTGAGCATTGTATATCCACATCCTTCTGATTCTTCCAATCCTTTATTTTTTGTTATTGATTCAGTGCACATTTTTAAATGCATTCGTAACAATTGGATTAATCAAAAAAATGCAGGTCAATGTTTTTATTTTCCAGATTTGAAGATCATAATAAGTTTTCATTATTAGAAGCAAATTTCTCAACACTTAAACAAGTATATGACATAGAAAGTAATAATTTAGTAAAGTTTGCTTACGGTTTAACTTTGAAGGCTTTATGTCCTACAAATCTTGAAAAACAAAATGTGAAACTTGTGCTTAAGATATTTAATAATTTTGTTATTCAGGGGCTTCAATTATTAGGACAGCAACATAAACTAATTAGTTATGAAACATCAATTTTTATTTCTTTAATTTGTACATGGTGGAAAATAGTTAATGTTAAAACTCCTTTAAAGGGACAACATTTGCTTGATCCTTATCAGCAACCGATTACTTTATCTCCAGACAACCAAACATGTGAATTCTTGCATAAAATTTTGTCATGGTTAGACTCGTGGAAGGGAAAAAATTGTACTACTGGCACCCTTACTAAAGAAACACATCTTGCTTTTATTCATACCACATACGCTTTACTTGAAATGTCAAAATATTGCATTAACGAATTAAAATTTCAGTATTTTCTTCCCGGAAAAATTCAAACAGATGCGTTAGAAAGTCGTTTTGGGAAATATAGAACACTTTCAGGTTCTCAATACTTAATATCAATTCGACAACTTTATGAAGTAGAAGCTAAACTAAGAATGCAAAATTTTTTACCTCTAACTTTGGTTTCAAACACATATGGCCAGCTTAACTTAAAAGACATTCATTTGGAAGATTCGTTTAATGAAAATCCTTTAGAGTCATCAGTATTGCATAATTTTAATATTACACTATCTGAAAAAGATTTTAGTGATGCTCAGCCGTATCTACCTGTTTTAACATATTTGGCTGGTGTTTGTGCTAGAGCAGCACTTAAAAAATTAAAATGCGACTTTTGTTCCAAATCACTTGTTCTTAATAAATCTTTTGAACTAAATTCTAACTATGATTTAATACGCAACTTAGACAGAGGAAGTTTATTGTGCCCTTCTCCAGATATTGTTACACAGCAGTGCTCTACAACTATATAATAGTTCAGAAACTTCTTTCTAATGATTATGAAAATATGTTTCTTAAACAAAATAATCAACGTCAAATTGCTTCAGAAATATCGATTAGTTTGATAAATTCAAATGAATTTTTTTTATATGATGAACCTTGTAACAATGATCATTCTTCTGAGCTAGTTTTAAAGCATATTATCATCACTTCTACAAATGCATTATTAAATAACTACTGTAAGGAAAAAAATGATATTAAAAAGGTTGAAACGAAGAAAAGAAAAATGTATACTTTATTAGCTAAGTAAAGTACATTATTTTTATGTATGTGGGTGCAATATTTCTCTCTTTATATATATATATTTTAGGTGTATATCAATGCTTTTATACATGTATGATTTAAAAAATATTTTTAACTTATTTTACAATAACTTGTCATATTGTTATTTGTAGGAACTTTATTTTTGGTAACTTTTAATGCTTGTTATTGCAAATAGTGTGTGTGTAAATTTTTTTCATTACTATGCATGGTACTAATGAAGTTTTACAACATATTTGATTCCCATTTGTAATAACGTATAACTGAATAAGTACTTTTGGGAGAAAAAGTACCAAAGATTTAAGGAAAGAAAAGGGTTAATAAATAACAGTTAAATAAATCATGTAATCTATTTTTATGTATGTACTTATGTTCCTGTATATATCTAAAATTGTATAGTATAAATTTTTGTCTAAAAAAATATATTTGAAATTTATTTAATAATTCTTTATGCTGTGATTGTATTTGATATTAATAAAGCTACTGTTTTTAAACTTGTTTGTCTTTTTTTTTTTTTTGCTTTGAAAAAAATACCTATTTTATTAGCTAAATGAATTACATTTTTATATATGGGTGTATTATATTTTCTCTCTCTATAAATACATTTATTTCAGGTATACATCTATGCTTTAATATATGTACAATTTATCTAAAATATGTATTTTTAACTTATTTTACGATAACCTGTTATATTGTTATTTATGGGAACTTTATTTTTTGGTAATTTTTAATGTTGTTATTCAAGAGAGTGAAGAATTTTTGCTTATTACTGTGCATGATACCAATAGTTTTAAAACATTTAATCTACATTTTTAACAATGCATAATTGAATAACTATTGTTGGAGGAAAAATATAGAAATATTTTAAGCAATGAAAAGTAACTGACGAATAGCAAAATAAACTGTGTAATCTGTTTCTGTGTACATATTTAATTTCATGTATGTATCTATAATCATATATGTATGGATTTAGTAAAAAATATTTTTGTCAACTTATTTTATTGTAATTTTTCATGCTGTTATACAGACAGCAAACTTTTGTTTATTAATTTGATACCAATAAAGTTTTAAAACATATTTAACTACTTTTGAGAGAAAAAGTACTAAAAATTTAAGAAAAGAAAAGTGACAGACAAACAGCTAAATAAACTGTGTAATCTATTTTTAAGTATATATTTATTTTCCTGTATATATCTATAATTATACAGGTGTAGATTTATCTACAAATATATTTGAAATTTATTTAATACTAATACTTGATGTGTGCAATACCAATAAAGTTACTGCTTTTAAATTTGTATGTCGTTTTTGTTTTGAAAACTATTTCTAATTTTATTTTCCTCTTTGTAACTATTCAGAAAAAAAAATAAGATAAATTTTAAAAATTAAGAAATAATCATAGTTACGTAAAAAAGAAACATACGAATGCAAAAGGCTCTTATAATTTGCTACAATGTAATAAATGTGTTTATGTTCAACGCAATGCGTTCGTAGTAATGGATAATCATATACTTGCAATTATTATTTAAATAGGAAAACTAATATTTACTCATGGGTTATGTACATGAGATACAATTTAATGATTAATTTACTAATTTTCTTTAATCTGTAAAAAAAAAGAATATAATTAGTTTATAACAAAAAGTATTCAAAAAAATGCATCAGAGAAGCTCCGTAGGCGATGGACGATTTATCCCTACTAGTAGTGACGTCACAAATCAGTGGCCAGGCCTTCTATCTAGGAGGTGTTGACTTTTCCCAGCCCAAGGATAGGGCCTCGAACCTATGATATGGAAGCGCGATACGCTACCACTCGGCCTTTGAGATGAATACATGAAATTAAAGATTCGTTATTGGTACAACAGACATGAACAATAATAAATTTATCACAGCACCACTGAAAATATTTTTTATATAGAGATATTTATTTCGAACTATATTGATATGGAAGTATAATTTTTGCATGAAATTTGAGTAAGGTATATTTTATTATTTTTTTGCTGTGCTAACAGTAAATTATTTTTTACGAGGGCAATTCGGAAAGTAACCTCTGAATCGCTGTAAAAAACAAAACAGGACAGAGTGAAAGAAAAATTATTTACATATCAAAGGTACAATTCTCTACTTTTCAACATAGTCTCTCCCATTATTCAAGCACTTGTCGTACCATTTTACCAATGCACCAATTCCTTCTGCATAAAAAGCGGCTGCCTGCGATTTAAATCAATGTGCCAAAGCATTTTTAAGTTCCTCATCATCAGCGAAATGCTGTCCTCCAAGCCACTTCTTTATTTCAGTGAACAGATGTTGTTGTTGTGACTAATGCCACCTGTCTGACGTAGTCAGAACGAGGCCCGCGAAATTCATCGTGGCAAGGGCTAGAAGTACACCTGTCGTTGGCCTAGGCCTTGAGCTCCATACAGGTGACAGTTCGATTTAGCTCGGAGAAATTCTCTAGAGGGACGATAGATGGCGCCACCACCTATATCCACCTCTATAATTTTGCCATGGAACTGGATGGGAGGGAAATATTCTCCAGTCCCCTGCACTCGTGATACGTTTGTTATAGATGGCTCTCTCTGTGTGTGTTTCCAGTTTCTTCAATGTGTGACAATAAACTTTGGTATTTATTGATGTTCCATGTGTCATGATTTCAATAAGCTAGATTCCTTGAGAATCCCAAAAGACAGTAAGCATCAGCTTTTTGGCTGAGAAAATTTGACTGGCTTTCCTCAGCCGTGTTGGAGAACCAGTATGACCCCATGCCATAGAGACTCTTGTTTTGTCTCCACATTGACATGCACTACCAAAGTTTCGTTACCAGTCACTATTTAGTTCAAAAAGTCCTCCCAATCTGTGTGGTACCAGGAATGAAATTCTAAGGCAGTGCCCATTAGCCTGGTTTTGTGGATCTCCGTGAGCATTTTCAGTACAAATCGAGCACAGAACCTCCGGTAGCCTAAAGTTGCCTTGACTGTCTCATAGAAAACCGTCCGAGAAATGTTTGGAAAGTGTTCTGAAAGTTTGGAGCTAGTGAAATTCTGTAGAAAACGAATTTTTTCATTGATTTCTTTGGTGAGATTAGTA
This sequence comes from Trichonephila clavipes, assembly GCA_019973935.1. NCBI lineage: Eukaryota > Metazoa > Arthropoda > Arachnida > Araneae > Nephilidae > Trichonephila > Trichonephila clavipes. The sequence continues at coordinate 454,434 of BMAU01000848.1, read as the reverse complement.
CTCACTACAGATGGCCTTCCACTCGATTCCTCACGAATGTTTGTTCTTCCATCCTTGAAAAAGGATATCCCCATTGACAAACTACACCATCACTCATAGTATTTGGCCCATACACAGCACACAATTCCCGATGGGTATCTGCTGCTGACAGTTTTTTGGACCAAAGAAATCTTATTACTCCTCGCACCTCTCATTTGGCAGCATTTTCTATAGCGGCACTTATTTTGTCACATTATAACTAGCAAACTCTTGGTCCTAAAACACTCTCAATTCACAGACTGGAAGCTTACTGAATCAGAGATTTCCCGTGCATTCTATTGAGGGCGCTCCGAACCGTACTTCGAGTACCATGCCCAAACGGCGGTTACTTTCCGAATTGCCTTCGTATAATAGATATTTAATGAGATGCCTGAAACTTTTTTTTTAATCTATAAAGTTTTTATGAACCCTCTTTATTTAAATTTCGTTGAACAAAATCTTTATAAATCTGTAATTGTAAACAGATTATAAATGAGTTCTCCCTGAAGATTGTAGAGCTTTGAAAAAAAAAATGCTTCATCATTTTCTTATAAAAAAAAGTTAATTATAATATAAATATAAAATAGAAATAAAAAAATTAAGTTTAAAATTAACAACTTTAAAAAAATTCATTCTATTTTGATTTCAAATCTGTTCTTAGCTACATAAGTCTCAAAAAGACATAACTCATTTATTATTCAAAAAACATTGCTTTCCTACAATATTGTATATTAAAAATAATTGAAGAATTTTTTTAGTCTGTTTAAAACAGAATAAATTAACCAGTTGAAATGTAATGATTATTACATAAATCAGCCAATTAACTGTCCTAAAAATATTTTTTTTTTAATTTCATGCAATTTCACAGCTAGAAAAACAAGTTATCAATATTAAGTTTTTCAGCAAATAGAAATTTTAAATTTCTTAGTTTGTAAACAGCTTATAATGCAGTAAAAGAATTTTGCTATTTTTATTGTTTAAACAGATTTTACCCCAGAACTTTAACTATCGAAATACCATTCACAGAGAGAGAGAAGCCCTAAAAGTAAATCATATATTTCAATTCAAGCAACACTCCACAAGAAAATATCAGGAAGAAAGAAACTATCCTGTTATAAGAACTAAGGAATTTCAGAAATATATACATATATCTTTAACACAAGGACCATTTTTCGCATGCTGACATTAAAAGAGGGCTATCTTCCTCATATTTTAGACTTGTATTTTAAAAACAATGTTTAGGCATGTAGATCAATATTTAACATTTACATTTATTTTTCATACATGTTATACAAGAAAATTACACATATCCTTACAGTAAAATTATAAATATATCAATTTTACTTTCTTATTTTGTTTTCTCATTTAAAAATACATAAGTCATAATCAAATAAAATGTATAATTCTTCTCACATCTTACTTTAAAAAAATAATGATAAAGTTTTGGAAAAAAAATGTCCTTCCTAAGTTACTGTATATAAAATGTCATAGTACAAAAAAAAAAAAAACTAATGGAAAGCTTCACATTAAAGGTTTTTTTATTTGTTACAAAAGCAGAAATCCTTATTAAAGTAAAAACAAAAAAGAAATACAACACTCTTCAAAGCAATCCCCATTTGAATTTCTTTTTGTCTTCAAGAAATGTCTCGTGAGAAAACAATGTCCATATTTCAAAAACATAACTTTTCCTTCTTATGAATATGTAAATATACTTTTACTAACCAGTTTTAGAGAACTCCTAGTAGCCCATTTCACAAACATACAGTTTTTTCCTTTGTATGAGTTTGTAAATGCGATTTTAGATTTCTAGTTTGAGAAAAACCCTTGTTGCACATTTCACAAAAAATAAGGTTTTTTCCTTTGTATGAGTTTGTAAATGCGATTTTAGATTTCTATTTTGAGAAAAACCCTTGTTGCATATTTCACAAATATAAGGTTTCTCATTTGTATGAATACGTAAATGTACTTTAAAATCACTATTGTCAGAAAAACCCTTATTGCATACTTCACAAACATAAGGCTTTTCTTTAGTATGAATAAACAAATGTCTTTTTAGAACATTTGCGTAAGAAAAACCCTTGTTGCATATGTCACAAATGTAAAGCTTTTCTTTGGTATGAATAAGTAAATGTCTTTTTAAATGAGATTTTCGAGAGAAAGATTTGCTGCATATTTCACATACATAAGGCTTTTCTTTTGTATGAATACGTAAATGTGTTTTTAAATGGCCATTTTCAGTAAAAGCCTTGTTGCACATTTCACAAACATAAGGCTTTTCCTTTGTATGAATACGTAAATGGGCTTTCAAATTACCACTTTCAGAGAAAATCCTGTTACATATTTCACAAACATGAGGCTTTTCCTTGTTATGAATCTTTAAATGTCTTTTCAAAGAATGAGGATCAGAAAAACACTTACAGCATATTTCACAAATGTATGGCTTTTCTTTAGTATGAATAAGTAAATGTCTTTTTAAATGAGATCTTTGAGAGAAAGATTTGCTGCATATTTCACAAACATAAGGCATTTCTTTTGTATGAGTACGTAAATGTGTTTTTAAATGGCCATTTTCAGTAAAAGCCTTGTTGCACATTTCACAAACATAAGGCTTTTCCTTTGTATGAATACGTAAATGGGCTTTCAAATTACCACTTTCAGAGAAAACCCTGTTACATATTTCACAAACATGAGGCTTTTTTTCTTGTTATGAATCTTTAAATGTCTTTTCAAAGAATGAGGATCAGAAAAACACTTATAGCATATTTCACAAATGTACGGCTTTTCTTTGGTATGAATAAGTAAATGTCTTTTTAAATGAGATCTTCGAGAGAAAGATTTGCTGCATATTTCACAAACATAAGGCTTTTCTTTTGTATGAATACTTAAATGTGTTTTTAAATGTCCATTTTCAGTAAAAGCCTTGTTGCACTTTTCACAAACATAAGGCTTTTCCTTTGTATGAATACGTAAATGGGCTTTCAAATTACCACTTTGAGAGAAAATCCTGGTACATATTTCACAAACATGAGGTTTTTTATTATCACGAACATGTAAATGAGAGCTTGAGTTATGATATGGAGAGAAAGCCATTTTGGCTATTTTTAAACATGAAAGTATTTTTCACAGTTATATGTTACATAAATCTCTAAAATTTTTAATGAAGAAAATGAGTCTTCCACTCTTGTCCAGAATAGGAATATATATTAAAATCCTTCTGTAAAAAATAAATAATTAATTAATCAATATAATGCTGAGTATGTAATCAGAATTTTATTTTACATTTTTAATTTATGAAAGAAAATATTCAGCTGGATACCACAGCTTAAAAATTTTTTTTTTCCGATACCTAAAAAATTAGTTAGCGTTTAGATACAATTTTTGTTGACTTGATCAAAATTTTAAGAATATATTACTTATTAGTAACTAAAAAAATAATGAAGTAGTACGTTAGAGCTATGATCTGATTAAGATATGCAATCAGATAGGAAATTAAGAAAATACCATGATAAAATAAGAATACTTTCTAAGAGTAGAATTCATAGAAGTTATGTAGTTCATTATGGTATATAAAGCAATTAAAATATATAAAACTGAAACAAAGCATTGTGTAGCCTATATTTTACCTGTTTGATTATTAGTTTGAATTAGAGTCGAGATAAAGCGTACCAAGAAAGCTGCTTATGATAGATAGACAACATAATTTTTCAATATGTTAGAATATCATGGAAGCATATTTTTGAAAATAAAAAAATTCAAAAAGGAATTTTTAAATTTTTTTAGAAGGCTTTAAATCAAGAAAAATATGCCCTATATGTTTGATTTAACTTTTTTTAATTAAAAAGATAAATTACATCGAAAAATTATGAAAAAATTAAGACTGTTTTGTAAACATGGTAACACACGAAAAAAATAATTATATTGATATTTCCTAATTGAATGAAATTAATAACTGTATTCAATGAATGAAGATGTCATAGTACCTGAATGGTCTTTCTTGCAATTTCATAAAAGGTTTTGTTCCTTATGTCATGTGGCAACTAAAATCCTGTCATGTAGAAAAGACAACACATGGTATTTCTATCAAAGCTAAAATATTTTTAGTTCTGAGAGTTGAGTGGGAGGTCACATCTTGCTTCAAAGTGTGATGTACATTAGTAATCTAGAAAATACAGGAATGAAGTTTGTTATCAGATCCTACTAGTTTTATTTGGGATACAATGGTAATTTCAGTAAGGAAGACTAAAATTTTCATCAACATTTTTTTCAAATTTAACTTTATAGCATTGTTAAAAAAGCCTTCTTCGTGTTCTTGATAAGCATTGTAGTAAATAGTGATGGATTTCGTAATTATAACTAGGCTCAAATGATAAATATCCTTCCTCACCTGTACATGAAAGGTAAACTTCACTTAAATAAGCAACATACCGCATTGCTGGAATCAGTACTCAATGTAAATATATTTCGCTAAAAAGTTAACAATGAACATCATTAAATTTTGAAAGCTACAAATTATTTTATTCTTTGGAGGAACCCAGACCATAAATTTCATTTAAATCAGTGAAAATGGGGTTTTGTAGCAATAAAAATATCACTTTTTAAAGAAGAAGAAATAATAACATACTATTCAAGTATAAGTTAAAGATGTACAGGAATGAACTGTTACCTGCAGATTATCTCAAATTAATGAAATAATCTGTTGGATTTCATCCAGTGAAATGTGAAAGAAGGATGTAATGTCAAGATTTACTTCTCAAAATATTAATGCTGCCCATTCGATATAGTAGTTAGCAATGCTGCTCGGTTTGTATCCCGGAGAAGACATGGATGTTTGTAAATGTATAGTGCATTCACTGCATGGGGGTACTCTAAACAGCCGTCAAGCCACAAGTCCTCTTGTGAGGTTGGTGGATGGGGAAGAGAGATGGGAGCCCCTGACCCTCCCCCACAGATTTCTCCCTCAAACTTGGAATGAAACCAAGCTAAATCTTACTGTCCCCTGTATGGTGCTCAAGGCTACAGCAAACGACAGGCATACATCTAGCCTCTTGCCATGATGAATTTCGTGGGCCTGGGTCTAACAGTCAAGATCAGGTGGCATAAGAAACAACAACAAATATTAATGTTATAGTAGAAGATATAAGCATAATAAACAAATAAGTCAAAATTTGATAGCAGGCAGTTTATTTCATGAATTAGCAAGAATCTTACAAATTATTTTAGATGTGCTTGAATTACATGTATTGAGCTCTTCTCGGGTCATATTACTCAGTTTGAAAAATTTACTTTTAAGTAGGAACTTTCTTTAAAATGTCTTTCTAAAAAAACAGGATTTAAAGTGGTGGTTTTTGAAAACGTTCTACAGTGTAAGAAGTAATATAGTAAAATTGACAAAGAGAATGGAGGTAAAAATAATTCAAGGATGATAATTTAAGAAAACCAAACTGATGGGCTCAAGTGTAGTATAAGAGGGCCACTTTGGATTTGGCAATTTTTATCTAAATGTCATGGTGAGAAATCAAATTCATTCTATGATAAATAATTCCGAAAAAAGTACCTCGGCGAACCACTTTTAGTTGCCAAAATAAAAGACTGCACCAAGTGGCTCCCTATACTACACCTTAACCCAATAGTAGATATCATAACAGCAAACGAGGGGAGTTAACTGTGGATGAAATTCAAATTGTGGAGAAGAAAATTTAAAAACTTGTGCAGCAGTTTTGATGACACAGCTATACAAAATAAATTGAAAAGTCTCAATGTTTTTACTGACAACAAAGATCTATCGAGATTGAAGATGAAAATAGTGAGAAGAAAAGATGAAAACTTCATGTCCTATTTTTTTACCATCCAATCCTCTACTTGTGAAACGACTCTGATCTTCAAAAATCATACAAATTCTTGCCAAAGTAGAACACAGGTTGTTCTGTCAAATCTACGACAATAATTTTGAATTTTACATGCAGAAAGACTGTTCAAAGAATCATAAGCCAATGCATTCCCTGTAAGATATACACTTTGAAGGAAATTAAAACAGTACCTGCTCCACTACCTGAAGATAGAGTCAAGAGATGCACTAGTTTTTGAAGTGACCAGTGTGGTTTTAGCAGGTCCACTTTACTTAAAGAATGAATAGTAATGTTTGCATGTGTGGTTTACTGTGCTACACAGAATTGATACAAAATCTATCGACTAATGAATTCTTGTTAGGGTCGAGACGATTCATAGCAAGACAAGGTCAGCCGAGAAAAATGTATAGTAAAAATGGGACTGATTTCCTAAGAACTGATAATTTAATGGCTTCCCTTGACTGGAAAAGGATTACTCAAGAGACCTCAATTTTGAGAATTCAGTAGAGTTTCAATCCTCCCACTGTTTCTTGGTGGGAAGATTTTCGGGAACACCTGGTTCAAATGGTGAAAAGAATCTTAAGGGGAATTTTGGGAAGAGCGTCAATAAATTTTGAAGAGAATTAAATACAATTCTGTGTGATGCAGAAGCGGTTATTAATTCAGATCCACACAATTTAACACCCTCCATGTTCCTTCAATATATTCAAACAGTGGGTTATGCTAAAGTGTTATTAGTTTTCAGTACATTTGGAAGCCCCCTAAGCCTTGAGAAAGCAATGCTCATATTTCACAAACATGACTTTTCTATCCTATGACTCTGTAAATGTCCTTTTAAAGAACCAGATTGAGAAAAACCATTGTTGCATACTTCCCAAATGTAAGGCTTTTCCTTGGTATGAATTGGCAAATGCACTTTTAAAATACTCTTTTGAGAAAAATCCTTGTTGTATATTTCACAAATATAAGGATTTTCTTTTGTATGAATCAATAAATGTGTTTTTAAATGACCACTTCGAGAAAAAGACTTGTAACACATTTCACAAACATAAGGCTTTTCCTTTGTATGACTATGTAAATGTGATTTTAAATCAGCACTTTCAGAGAAAGACTTGTTGCACATTTCACAAACATACTGCTTTTTCTTAGTATGAATCTTTAAATGTCTTTTCAAAGAACCAGGATCAGAAAAACAATTATTGCACACTTCACAAATGTAAGGCTTTTCATTGGTATGAATCAATAAATGTCTTTTTAAATTACAAATTGCAGAAAAACCCTTGTTGCAGCTTCCACAAACATGAGGTTTTTCTTTTGTACGAATCCGTATAAATGTACTTTTAATTTACCAGTCTGAGAAAAACCCTTGTTACAGCTTCCACAAACATAAGGCCTTTCCTTTGTAAGAATATGTGAATGTCTTTTTAAATCACCACTTTGAGAGAAAAGACTTATTGCATATTTCACAAACATGAAGATGTACAGGATGGCTTGAGTTATGATAGAGAGAAAGCCATTTTTATAATTTCCACTGTAAAAGTTTTTTCTACAGATGTTTCAATACATAAATGTCTATTTAAAATCTTCAATGAAGAAAATGGGTCTTGCAATCTTGTTCAAAATAGGAGTTTATATTAAAATCCTTCTGTAAAAAAACAGAAGATATTTTTCAGTATAATTTTGAAAATTTAATCAACCTTTTCCCAAGAAAATATATTTTGGTATGAGACAGTTTAAAACTTTTAAAAAAATTGTGTAGGAGAAATTAAACTCAGAGGGGTTTAAAAACCTCCCCTTTATATATAAAAGTTTTATTTTTCTCATATATTGCAAAATATCTTTTTTAAATCTTCTGATTTGTTATTTTATAAGGATTTTGCAATTGGCAATATCTCACTAAGTCAATGACACTTTCTTCATAAGCTTTTGCGATTTCTTTCAATATTACACTGCTGACAAAGATTTGTAAATATATGTTCAGGGTGACTTTATAATGAAGAAGTTCAAAAAGTCATTAAAGCTTCTTCATCAACAAGAAAAATGTTGGTTTGGAAAATAAAATAAATAAAAATTTAGCAAATATTCACCGAGCTGTGAATGATAAAATTTAATTGTTGGGGTAGATTATAGGAATCCAGGACAATTCTCCTGGGTCTTTTCGTGTTTGCAAAACAATTCTTCAAATGAAAAGATGAAAGTAAATGCCAGAATATGTAGCCATTAATGGAAAACTATTTCCATGCATCTACAAACAGAATAATAATCTTATTTGCAGAAACAATGATACCATGTGACAAAAATTTTTCCAAATATTATACATATGTACCAGATTACTTATTCTTCGCAGCACAGGATGTACAAATGATTGCCATAAATTAATAAAAAGAAATGTATTTCACAGCAAGCAATATAATTCTAACTCATATTAATGATAATGATAGTACATAAAGATAAAAAAATTAAAGCATACAGAAAAATGATACATTTTAAAATATCTTGTACCGATATATCGACAAATTTTGAAGGTTGATTTGTCGAATCGGGCACTTACCGCGCCAAGTGTTTTCTTGCCAAATCGATAAATGCGCCAAATCTGGTAACCCTTCTGAATTTGTTTTCTAGTGAAGGAAAGTAGTTTTTTGGCGAAATTTTGAGCTTCTTTCATTTTAACAGATAACGATATCGCGGCAAGTTAGCGCGCATCTGCTTTTATTACTTAAAAATTCCGTTAATGAGGAAACAGCTATTTCTTTTGCTCCGGTTGGGTCAGCTGTTCGGCTTCGTTTTGGGAATTACTTTTTACAGGTAATATTTTTATTTCTTTCTCCACATAAATTTCAAAAGATTGCCATGATGTCCAGTGATGCTGTTAGGATTAATTTGAATGAAAAATAACGATTACTATTGTTAAAGGTTTTTTTGCCATGTTGCGTGTGCTTGGAAGGAAAGCTGTTTTAGAATGGTGCATGAAAGGTTTGATTGGATTATCGCATCCGAAATGTGGAAAAAGTATGGAATTAAGAGAAAGAACGGTTAAGAAAGAGAATGATGGTTTTTGAATGGTACTGCAAAATTCAGTCCAGTGTGAAAGAGGATACCCAAATTTTCCTTCCACCATTTAGAATTTCGCACACCGGCGTTGCGTGTTGTGGTAGGGTTGCAACTCCGAAACACAACACGCAAAAACGCGCCAAATTGGCAATTTTTCAAAATTTGGCGGAGAAGTGACCCATTCGACAATTTCAATTTTGAATAACATCTTAATAAAAAATAAATCAAATAAAAAATAAAAGGATATAGGATAAAAACGATAATATTTTACAATTTCAAGAAAGTTTTCTGCAAGGGATTCAGCACTTTCATAGAATTGACTAATCTGATTGGAAAGACTGCCATTTCTTCATGGGCAGGAAATGGCAGACAGAAATAAACGAAATCACCCAAGAAAGTTGCAAAATCAAAAAAAATTTAAGTGGTACTTACGTACTATTGCAGCCACGCAAACTTCCCAGGATAACTCGCTAAACTAACCCGAATTTCGAATGTATCATAGGCGCTGAGCTTGAATAGTGATTTGTTCCATATATCTCTCTGTTTGCAACTATTCTAGACTTAACTGTTGATTGACATGGCAATGTGATGAAATGTGACTCGGGAATTAAAGCCCACAGGGAGAGGAAAATCCTATTGTTAAAAATAACCTAAATCACCAGGGGGCGCTGACATCGTAAGGGAAAGGGAAAAAAAGATTTTGAAAATTGTTTTCCGCTTTAGTTTCCACACCAAAGTTCATATTACCTTTTAGAAAATATTAATGAATAACTTAAATTTAAAAAAACTTGTACTTTCTTTGGGGTTATGGATGATTTCAGATTGATTTATTTTCTTTTGCAAATCGAAGGCAATTTAAAATGTATTTAATTCAATAGGTACAAATTGAATTTACTGTCAAACTTGTAGTAATAATCTACTATCAAGGAGATATAATCTTTAGTAATAATTATTTTGTACTTCAGGTTAGTAGTGTGCCCGTTTTTTATAATTTGAAAAGCAAATTTTCTTTGGTTAGCTGCAAGTAATTTGTTTTTCGTTATCTAACGATTATTATTTTAACTATTAATTCCGTATTGCTTTCTGCCGAATAATGAATCACTTTTTTAAAAATAAAAACCATGTGTTTTGTTTGGGGCTATGGAGGAATTCAGATAGATTTTTCTTTTGCTAATCGAAAATGCAATTTAAAATATGTTTAATTTTATAGGAACTAATAGATTTTTTAGTGTCAAACTTGCAGTAATATATAATTAATGCAATGCAATTTAAAATATATTTAATTCAATAGAAACTATAATTGATTTTAGTGTCAAACATGCAGTAATCTATAATCAAGAAAATTTAATCCATAGTAATAATTATTTTATTTTACCTTTTTTTCAGTATTAAAGGATAGTTGAAGGAGTTCTCTATAGGTATTGAGAATAAAAACTTATTTTTGTTTCGTAAATTTGTGTTTTTTTTTAAATAAATATTGCTTGTAAAATTTATCTATGGATAGCTTTAGATGTGTTGAATGTGATAAGACCTTCTCTACAGTTTCAAACTTAAATCGACACGCGAAATTGATTCATAATAAGGCAAGTACAATTAAACAGTTAAGATGTAATATTTGTAGTGCAGAACTCATTTCTAAAAAAGCCTTGGAGGATCACATTGATTTGGTACATAATATTGCAGTAGAAAAGGATATTCGTACATTTGACACTTTTGAAGATTTCAAGTTATGGAAAGAAAGCATTGAGAAGCAAACTAGCTCCTTGTATGTGAAAAATACTGGAAGTAAATCAGAGAAAACAGGTGGAAAAATAACCTACTTTTACTGTCATCGCAGTGGTTATTATAATGCAAGGGGTAATAAGAAGAGAAATATGAAAAAAGCTGGTAGCAACAAGATTAATGGAAATTGCCCATCAAAGATGAAAGTATATGAAGACATTGAAAGCAAAGTGACTGTGGAATTCACAAAAACCCATGTAGGACATGTGATTGATTTGGGACAGAAAGAAATTTCCAAGGAAGAATTCCAGAAAGAATGCATGCTACTAATAAATAAAGCATCCCCAGAACAATACGATAACATTTTAACTTTTTTAAGAAATACTGTCATTTCATCGCATTTATTCCTAGAATCAAGAACTTTGAATATGGAGCCGCAAAATAAAAAGATAAAGACAGATATATTTCAACAAAGAAGAAGACCTCAGAAAGCTTCAACTACATTGAGAAAACCTACCCAAGAAGAATGTCAAAGTGTATCAACGAGTCTGGTTTTGAAAGCAAAATCATTATAAAAATGAATTTTTGATTTTAACATTATTAATTTTGAATAAAATGACTGGAAACTGAAAGAGTAGTTAATCTTGTTTTTATTTAGAATTTTCAGGTATACATGTGCAATATATGTAATTTTTTTATTGTAGGTGTTTTTAGATCAAACTGCTATGCTGATTAACTAGAATGTGTTTAATAATTCTTAATGATTTATGTGTATGTACAATACATGTATGTTCTGTTTTATTATAGACAGTTTAAGTAATTCCAGTATAGAGTTCTTGATTCACAAGAAGGCATTTAAAAAATTTTAAGTCTATAAATTAAAATGTCTGCCAAGTATATAATGTGCAAGATGTATTTTCTTTTTTACTGTAGGTTTTGTATCCACTGAAAACTCCAGATTAACAATGTATTTGTAATAGTTGGTTTGAATAAAAAAAGAATACATTTGAATTTTTGCAAATGGGTAACTATAAAAAATGACCTGGTTATGTAAATAAATTTAAAGTCTCAATAGTAATAATATTGGAGCAACTTAAAGTAAAGATTTCTTAACTGAATAAACTCGTATCTTATTTGCAATCATTTACCCCCAAAAATAGTTGTCATAATAAAGTTTAGTCATGTTTAATTCTAAATATTGCAAGTGATTTACAAACAAAGACTTATATTTTTTCAGAAGTTGATTTTGTTCCTTGAGATACTTATTTGTAGAGGTTCAACTGTATTCACTTCTCTGTGGCTGCTACCTTGCCGTGGTAGAGAAGCTTAAATATCATTTGAAATTTCAAATGGTATGACTAAAAGCAGTCTTAAACTAAATTATTCATAATAAAATTTCAGAATTTAAATACACATTCTGTATTTTAATGTATTGCTCTTTATTTCTAGAAAGAAAAGATTTATTTTAAAAAACTTAGTACACTCATAATTCAAATATTTTACATATGTTCTGCCAAAAAAGGAACTTTAAATCAAATTTCTATAGTTATTCTAATTTTTTTTTTTTTTTGGTCTCAAACTACTTGATAATTATTAAATGGTATTATTATAAATCTAAATTTAGCATTTTTCTGAATTATGTAAGTATGTCAAATTATATGAGGCCTACCACAAAATATAAACATAGCTCTATAATGACATTAGGAGTAGAGTAAGTTATCTCTCAAAAAGTTTCATTGATGTTGTGGTTTACACTTACTTCTAAATCCCATAAAAGCAAGAACTGAGTCAAAAGAATGCATGTAAAAAAAAATAATTTTAAATAAAACTATAGTTACCAAAAGCTCTCTTCAAACCTTATTTAAACACAAAATGTTTCCATCAACCATTGATTTATATATATATACATGTGTTATTTTTTACTTTTTTTTAATAATATTTGACTTCTATCGCGATTTTAAAGAAAAAAAAAATTTAAATTACTTTTTATAAAAAGAAGTCTAACATTTCAGATGTAAAAAAATTACTGTTGCATTATCATTTATAATATTTTGTTGGTGACAATCACTTATGATTTCCAATTTTTAGAGTAATAAAAAAAGAATCAATGAACTTAATATATTTTTCTCTTTTCAGGAGAACATTAATTAAACTTCTGTAGTAATTTATTTTATATTGATCTTGCATTCATATGTCATAAAGGGTCATTAATTCTCTCATGCATTACTGATTAAAACAGTTACAGTACAGATTAAGACAGTCTTAATCGTATCTGTAATTTAATAAATAGTATCTTTTTTGTAGAATCATGAATTTTTCATCAAACCTAATGATGTTAAATGAGCAAAACATCTGATTTCCAAAGTGAATTTCTGTTATACCAAAATCTTGATTCTAGTTATAGTTTGGATAAAAAATTACCTATACCTTAATGTCCTGCAATTGATATTTCACTTTTTGTGAACATGTGTATTGCTCTTTTATCCTGCTTTCCTCCATTTCATATTTACACCTTAGAAGTTCAGCCGTACATTTTCAAGTATATAGGGAATATTTAAATGAAAGAGTGAAAAATACTGTGCAAGGAAGGTGTAATGCATTTGATATACTATATATATGTATATTAAAAAAACTAGTAATACTACTCAAATGTATGCAAATATCTGGTTTAGAACTTTCAAATGAGAAAATGTGTTACTTTTACTATTTACAAGATGAGTGTCACAATTTATACATGGTTTGTTTGGAAAACTAGTGATAAAAGCCGAAAACTGTTATCTTGTATAACTTTATACCCTAAATGGACTAAATCCATGATGGTCACATGATAACGGCAATCACGTGTTTCCCATTGATTAAAATTTGACATACTAGTTGTTCAATTTGTAAAGTTTAGATAGCATTTAAAATTTGATGATTGGGTAAAAAATTCACGTGTTAAAATTCTTCAAACCGCTTTCAAAATTAAAAAAAATACTTACGTTATACGAATATTTTAACGTTAAGTGCATTTTTAAAAATGTTCATTATTATATATCGTTAACAAATATGTACTTTCTAAAAGAAAGTTCCTACAAAAAGCAAAAGTTGGCAACAGGAATGCACATGAACTAATTGGCTGGAGAAACGCGTGATTATATTTATATAACTGACATTCCATTAATTTATGAATTGATTGGCCGAAAACATGTGGCTCAGTTATCATGTGACTATGACATCACATGAATTTAGTCCATTGAAAGGTTAGTAATTAAAGAGTGTTTTTTCCAGGTATAGAAGTTTAAGTTGGCATTACTTTCCAAGATGTCGACCGATTTAACAGCTGTCAAGTGATTTATTCTCAGTTTGGTTTGTCAATTCATCAAGCAAGGCGTAGATTCGTCGAATGGGCCCAAAACGAGATTGCCGTTGTTCCCGATTTTCATAAGCGAATTTTGTTTAGCGATGAAGCGCACTTCTGGTTGAATGGCTACGTCAACAAACAAAACTGCCGCATTTGGAGTGAAGCTAATCCACAAGTGTATGTCGAAACACCATTACATCCAGAAAAACTGGCTGTTTGGTGCGCTTTATGAGCTGGTGGAATCCTTCTTCAAAAACGATGAAGGCCACAACGTTACAGTCAATGGTGATTAGTATAGAGCCATGATTACTAACTTTTTCATTCCTGAATTGAACAATCATGATGTCCAGGAGCTGTGGTTCCAACAAGACGGCGCCACATGTCCACACAGCTCGTGCCACAATCGATTTATTGAAAGACACGTTTGGTGACCGCCTAATTTCACGTTTTGGACCTGTGAATTGGCCTCCAAGATCTTGTGATTTAACACCGCTAGACTATTTTCTGTGGGGCTATGTAAAGTCATTGGTCTATGCGGATAAGCCACAAACGCTTGACCATTTGGAAGACAACATTCGCCGTGTTATTGCCGATATACGGCCACAAATGTTGGAAAAAGTCATCGAAAATTGGACGTCCAGATTGGACTACATCCGAGCCAGCCGTGGCAGTCATATGCCAGAAATCATATTTAAAATGTAATGCTACAAGATTATCTTTCGAATAAAAAAAAATTCATGTCAATCGAATAATACATCGTTGTTTTATTGCAATTTAAAGTTCTATACCTCTAAAAAAAACACCCTTTATATATGAATAACTTAATGCAATTTTTTCTGTACATTAAATATTAATTTGAATGTAAGAATATATGTGAAAATATTTATTGTTGCGTTACTTTGTTGGAAATTTCAAACCAAACAAAAAATATGGATTATACACATTCCTGACTTATTTTTTCAGGCCACTCTTTTAATTTATTTTTACTTGTGTTTTAAAATACACCAATATTTTAAAATAACGTCTCTTCAATGTCATTTCCATGATGATAGTAAGTGATTTTATTACACCCTGAACTATGAGCTAGTCAGGATTTGCATTGGCAAAATGCTGTCCAGGGGAGGGAGGCACCTGGGATGTCGGTCCTTGTACTTCCGAACCATACAGATCAAAAATCCTCAACTATGAGGAATTTAAAAAAATTTTTAGTTATTTAAAAACGTGGAATGGGGCTATTGGGATAAAATTACATATTTAAAGAGATCATAAGGAGAACGATCGAATCCAGCCGGTGCAGTCGACCAAGGTAGCATAGGATTCGAGTTATTAATGGGGAAGCCTTGTAAGGGGAGAGCACCGGAGGGGGGCCAATTCCACGTACAGCTCGCGCATACATGAAAATATGGCGTACCTCGAAAAATCAAGTCCCAAGCTCAATTCCTTAGGGGTGACATTTTTTCAGACCCCTTGGCGAAACATGATATTTTAGTGCTTAAGCCCTCCCCATGCCTACACAATAGGAGTCAAGTATATGACTGAATGGGTCTCGACAAGTGGAACAGTTGGGTTCAAATCTCAAGTCCGAGACTCAAACAGGAGCCAAGATAATGTGGATTTAAATAAATTTTAAAAGTTTAAAACAATTAAAAACTATGTGAGGAATAGCCCCATGAGCAAGGCTGGATCTACGTATGGGCTGCAGCCCAGGGCCTCCGGGTTCTAGAGGCCCCATTTCCCCTTTGAAGATAACAAACAGGAAAAAAGATGTTTACAATGAAAATAATAAACCAGCAAAATAAATAAATAAAAATCAAAAATATCCGAAATACCATACCAAATTTATCTTTATTTTCGAGAGCAATTTACTTTTGTCCTTCCACTCTACCATCGACTACGCGGAAATTAATAAACAGAGGCTATGTCATAGAGCGGTGCAGACGAGCATCAAGCATTTATACAAACGCAGTGGCTCTATTTCTGTATCAATTTATTTTTGTGCAATGATAATTTTAAGTTACAATAATATGCTGATTTGGTACTGCGTCCTGTGCATAATACCTGCAAATAAAACATACTTAGGTGCCTGTTTATTCAAGTAAAAAGTAAGTACCAACACACATTGCTGAATTATTTAAGTAGGAAGATATTGAAATTATATATATATATATGTTATGTTGTTACTTGGGATGAATTCGTAAACTGGGATTTGCCAGAATAATCTGTTTATTTTTAAAACAAGAATAAATAAAAGGGAGAATAACAATTAATGAATGGAGTGAAACATTTAAACGCGCGTCGTAGCCTAATTGGCTTTCATTATTTTTTAAGAGTTATTACTGCTTTGCTGATGCGCGTCTGCCTCTCTTGCGGTCCAAACGGATTCTGCTGAGTTCTGATGTTCCTTCGTCGCTCCTTTCCCCGTCGGGGACATTGCCCTCTCTAGGGGGATGCTAAGGGGGCTTGCAATAGTGCCTTCAACTTCACAGTCGGCCATCCTAAAAATGAGCTGACCACAGCGAAAGAAAATCCAAAATGTTGCAAGCAAACCTATAAAACAAAAATTGTAAACAGTGAAAAGAAAAAAAAAAAATAACAAGTGGGATGCTTTCCAGTACTTCACACAGGTGTTGTTTTTCTGGAAGTAGTTCGTCATTGCTGCTCACAGCTATTGAAAAAAAAACTATAAAAAGGGAAAGAGAAAAAGTTCAGTTCGTTATTCAAAGTTCTATTCACAGAGAGTCACTGTGGGGTTACTCAAATTGCAGTCGTAAAATCGTCAGGCATCAGCGGTTGACCACCTCTTCATGAAATCGACAGCTGTGGATGTAAGATGAGGACCTTCGTGTTGACCAACATTTTTAACTTCATTTCTGTCATGGGGTTTGACGGTCTTAATTAGGTAGGGTCCGTAGAAATTGGGTCGTAATTTGAGTCGTGTTCGGAACTGGGTTCTTTTGATTGTCACTGGTTCGTCTTTTTTATATATGTGTTGTTTGCGTTTTTTAACGAAGTGGGCTTTACTCTTGTTTGGCTCTTTCAACTTCGTATCCAAAATAATGGAGTTAAGGAAATCAATCTGTCTAAGCAAATCATTTTTCTCTTTGGCAAAGGCTTGATTCTCATCACTATCACTTGTTTTGTTAGCATTTCTTCCACTAGACTTTGACTTCTTAGTTTTGCGCTTGCTAGGGTTAATTTCTCGTTCTTTAGTTGACATCGATGTTTTAGGATGATCGTTTGATTCCGTTTGTGTGTTTACGATGAGTATTTTTTTTTGTTAACGATGCACATTCAATTTCTTTCTCAACAAGTCGCTGTTCTGTAATTTTAAGTGTTTCTTGTAAGATCTCGTACTTTTCTTCAAGTTTAACTAACTTTTCAACCTTTTCTAAATTTGATTCTTCTAATTTATGCAATTTATCTAATAACGCCGTTTTTTCTAATGATAATGTAGATGTGTTAGATACGTGCATTTCTAAATTTTTACATTTATCTTCTGCATTTTTTAATTTTAGTTGTAATACTTCTGGGACATTATCTTTTAATTCCGATTGGTTATGTGCCTTAGATACATTAATTAAATTAATAAAGTGATCCTTTTTCTTAGGTATTAATTCTATACCATTTGCAGTAATTTTAAATTCAGTTTGTTTTAAAACATCAGTTCCAATAATTACATCAATAGTTGTTTGCGAATTGCCAATAACATAAATGTCCGTCATAAATTTGTTATCTTCAATATTAATAGTAGATTTAAAAGATCCAAAGGTTTTAATTTCACTCTTACCGAAAGAAGTTAAATTTATTTTCGTAGGATTTAACGTCGGTCTTCCAAGAATTTGATGAACACTTTCGCGTATTAAAGTAATAGTACTACCCGTATCAATAAGAGCATCAAAATCATATCCATTAATTTTAACAGTTTTACGCATTTCTGATGAGGAATTGATTTCATTAACAACTTCACTAAAAACCTCATTAACAACTTCATTTTTAAAATCAGGTTTTTTAAATACACACTGAGAGCTTTTATGACCAAATTGGTTACAATTAAAACATTTTAAACCTTTATTTTTATGGTAACATTCATTAGAAGTATGATTAAATAATCCACAATTATAACAACGTATACGTTCATCCCTCTTATTAACATTAGCATCATTAAATTGATCTTTATTATGAAACTTGTTATCAGAACACATATTTTTATTAGATGCAGGAAAATCATACTGCTTAAATTTTGTACGCTTGTTTTCATTATCAATACAATAAGAATTATTTTGCATAAAAACCTTTTCATATATCTTTAACTTTTCTTTAAATTCTGAAATACTTTTACATGCATATAATATCAATTTATTATGGTTAGAATCAGGTATACCAGTTATACAATACAGAATCAGGCTGTGATCGTCTAAATGAAAGTGTGCTTTTGAAGCAATTTCACGCATGGCCAAAAATATTCAAATAGAGATTCCGTAGGGCGTAATTTCCGTTTTTGCATTTCCTTGTGGACGTCGTAAGAACAAAATAAATCTTCAAATTCTTCTATTAATGCAGCTTTAAGAGAACTATACGTTAATATGTTATGGAGAGTTTGGATAAAAGTCTTTGCAGGACCTTGAAGCAAACGTTTAACACAAATAATTTTTTGCAAATCAGATATGTGTGGGATAAAAATAAAGTTTTCTTCTATGTCGCGAAAAAAAGCTTTAACGCTGTAATTATCATTTCCCGTAAACGACCTCATAGTTGAAAAAAGGTCCTTTAACAAAAATACATTCTCTTCGTTCCCTCTTTGGCTTTGATTTCGTTGTGTTTGAGGGAGGGGAACAAAAACATCCTGCGGAGAGGGCAAGTGATAAATTGGCGGGGTGAGGGGTTGTTTATTCGCGTCGTTCGTAGATTCGAGCGAAAAGGGCGCCGAATCTTCGTCTTCGTCATCCGTCAATTGTTCGGTAAAATTATTTTTCAAAGATGCAAGATCTGATAAATTTTTAAATATATGCTCGCTTAATTCTTTGGCGCTTCCCGCGCAATTCAGTCCTAATATAGTGCATACGGTAATAAGTTCAGTTTTCGTAAAGTCCTTTAAAATTTTATCCTTTCGTGCTTCAATGTCGTAATTCTGTGGGAAACCCGCGAATTTTTTTAACTCTTTTCTGGAAGATTTACTGTAGGGTTCGTCATTAACAATTTTGTGCAGAAGTTGCACCGTTGAAGCAGGGGCCGTCTTTAATATGTTCGCAATAGCAGCAATTTCCTCTAGACAGACCATCGTAAATAAATATCTTCAGAACAATAAAGGAGTAAATTGGAATGGACTCACCGTTGATGATTTCGTCGTTGTGGTTTTCGTTGTCGGTTTCATCGTATAAGCGTGCGTGGTCCACCAGTCTTGACTCGTTGTATTTTCTAGGGGTTTTTAATTTTAATTTAATTTGAGGCCGAGCCCCCAAATGTTATGTTGTTACTTGGGATGAATTCGTAAACTGGGATTTGCCAGAA
Organism: Trichonephila clavipes; assembly: GCA_019973935.1. Taxonomy (NCBI): domain Eukaryota; kingdom Metazoa; phylum Arthropoda; class Arachnida; order Araneae; family Nephilidae; genus Trichonephila; species Trichonephila clavipes. The sequence goes on along the minus strand of BMAU01000848.1, from coordinate 434,946 downwards.
TAATCTGTTTATTTTTAAAACAAGAATAAATAAAAGGGAGAATAACAATTAATGAATGGAGTGAAACATTTAAACGCGCGTCGTAGCCTAATTGGCTTTCATTATTTTTTAAGAGTTATTACTGCTTTGCTGATGCGCGTCTGCCTCTCTTGCGGTCCAAACGGATTCTGTTGAGTTCTGATGTTCCTTCGTCGCTCCTTTCCCCCGTCGGGGACATTGCCCTCTCTAGGGGGATGCTAAGGGGGCTTGCAATAGTGCCTTCAACTTCACATATATGATTAAAAGTATTTTCTGAATTTTCAATTTTTCAAAAATTGAAAACATCAGGATTTACCATAAATATGTATGTTGTCTTAAAATTTGTGATGAGTAACAAAATTACTTCTATAGGATGGAAAAAAATAAGAATCACATTTTATGTGGATAATGGAGATTTCCCACGCATGCTATGGATAAATGTAAAGGGATCTTGATATTCATAATAAATGTTTTTTTAAATATAGGTAGTAACAAATATATATATATATATATATATATATATATATATATATATATATATATATATATAATGGATGTTAACGGAAAAACAATATTTATTTATTTAAAGTTGGACAAATAATTCTAAATCTTTTTAAATACCTCTTTAAACTGACGGGCCAATAAATAACAATAATCAGCGTTTTATGTTTCAGCGAGTATTGACATGGATTTTTTATTTCTTTATAAATTAACTCAGGGACTTTTTTTCGATTATCTCAGAAATATACTATACTGTTTCGTAAAAAATTATTAGAATATTTAAGTTTATTAAGCACAGTCAGTTGTGTTATCGTAATTTTATGTGTGACCTAAACCTTTATATTTATTTTCAGGAGAAAATCAAGTACGTAGTTAACAATATAAATATGTCTGGCAGAAAATATAAAAGTGTAGCGGAAAAACGAAAATTTCTGTTAAATCGAGAAAAAGAAAAAATTAAATATGTCAAAATTTTAACTTTTTTTACAATGTAACAAAGTAACAAGAATATATAACAAACGCAGATACATAAACAAGGGAAAGGAACTTATCCAAAGAAAACGGATAAACACAATAAGCAAATATTAATGATGAAAATATGCAAGTTCTCGATGACCAGCAGCCTTCTGAAAAATATATTGTTCAGCCGGAGACATCAGTAAAGCCCCGACCGAAAAGTGTTTAGAAAATATTGGGTTTGAGTTTGAGAAATATGTTGACGGGGCTCGTGGCCAAAATCTATTACATCCTTTCACATGAAATAAGTTATATTCAGATCCAAACAAGATTCTTATTTCAAGATCCAAACAATATAAAATTCAGTTTCGGTAAGAGAATACAAAGAACAAAAGAGATCGTTTTTGAATAATCATTTAATTAAAAATGGCCAAGTGCTGGAAAGATCTTGGCTATGTTATTCAACTAGTAATTGTAGTGTTTTTTGTCTGACCAGCAAACTTTATTCTAAAACAAATTTTGAATGTACAGCTAACTTTTCTGATTGGAAACACGTAAAAGTGTTTGGAAACAGTTGTTTAGAAAATCATAAAGATTCAAAATCTTATATAGTTTGGTTGATACGAAAATAAAATAAATTTGTTTTAGATAGACAGTTACAGGAGCAACTAAGAAAAGATACAGAATATTACCACAATGTCCACAAATGGGTTATTTCGGTGTAAAGTATTTGTCTATAAGAGGTTTAGCAATTAGAGATACCGAGAAAAATTTTGGTTCTCCTCATAATGGTAATTTTATGGGTACCCTAGAATTGCAAGCAGAGTTCAACCCATTCATTCGTGAACATATTGAACAACGAGAAATACGACCAAAATCGTTACTATCGTACTTATCAAAAACAACATATGAGCAAGCAAATCATAAAATAATTACCACTCAAATAAATAACGATGACACAAAGTACTATTCAACTGTGATGGATTCAACACTAGATTTGTCCCACAATGACCAACTTGCTATTGTACTACAATATTGTTTTCGGGGAAAAGTGTGTAAATGATGAGTCTTATTAAATAAGATTAGTAGTCACACTGGCTTATGCTTATTTAATTCTCTACAAGAATTTTTAGAAACAAATGGATTGCTATTGGATAATTGAAGGGGACAGTCATTTGGCATCGCTACTAATATATGCGGTCGATATAATAGTGTAAAGCTCTTCTAAAAGAAAAAAATAATTTGACACACACACACTCTTTCTCTCTCTAATTATGCGCCATGTGCTACACATTCTCTGAATCTGGTTACTACAGAATCACTTAGAGATACAACTGAAATTGTGAACTTATTTGGTTTGGTGTAACAAGTATGTGTGTATGTGTGTGTGTTTCTTTTCTGCTTCAACTCATAGGCGGGAATTTCTAAATGGTGAAACAAACTGAAATTTACCTTAAAAAGTTTAAGTCGGACCAGATGTCAATACAAGATGCCTTGTCACTACGATGCTGTTGAAGCCTTAAAAGATAAAAATGGTAATTGTGACGAATCTTTACGGAACCTTTCCACTAATATTCTTAGGCGTCTTTGGGGATTATAAATTCGCGTATATTTCCAATCAACTCTAAAAGGAGAAAACGGGATATGTAGAGTAGATAGGGTATTTAAGTAGAGCGTTGTAAGTTAGCGGAGATGAAGGCAATTTAGCCAGCAGCAGTAATGACAAAGTTTATAGGATTCAATTGGATTACGACAGTGAAGCATTGCTGTTGGTACTCAGCGAAGGAAACTTATGAAGTTAATATATCTGTGAAGAGATCAAAGTACTACCAGGTGATATATTCTAGTTTAATACCGCTTACCACAAGCATTAGTTTAATAAAATTAGTTTAAGTTAATGAAAGCTAATAATTCAAGTTGCGTGTATTTCTCAGACCTCCTATTCCGGTAAACCTTTTTGATATTGCGCGTAGTTATTGATTAACTTCCTGTTCCGTAATTTAATTTAATATTAAAGGTAAATCCCTTTTTGACGTAGACATAGCCTACTATTTGTTATTAGAGTTTTGATATTTGAATCAAGTGAATAAATATAAGTTATTATTATACAAATGGAGTCTGGTCATTCTTTGCCTCAAATGAATCTTAGTGTCCAGGGGGGTTCCCACATAATATCATGAATATTCTTTAGACATTTAGTGACAATGAAAATGAGAAAATTGATTTTCGAAAAGAGGCAGTAAATTTATTTATTAAATTAACAAAACTCGAAACTGCCATTTTAATTATACTTTTATGGACAAAAAAATTAACGCACCAAGAAGGAGTTGACGGAATGAAACGAATTTTTACATACTTAATGCCTACTTTGATATAAGTAAATGATTAAAAAATCAAAGAAAAAGGATAATTTGTTTCTCGGATAAAAAGGCAAAAGAACGGAAGATTTAATACCCTGTTGAACCTCCTCTAGCGCGAATGCACGATGCTATACGATCGAGCATTGAGGCATACAAGCTCTGTATGATGTCTTGAGACATTTCGTTCCATATTTGCTGTATCCTTGCCTCTAGTTCGTTGCAACTCGTGGGATGCCCAACTCGCCGTTCCAAATGGTCCCAGATATTCTCGATTGGAGACAAAACTGGGAATCGAGCAGGCCAAGGAAGGGTAGTAACAGTGCGGAGATAGTCTTGTCACCCTTCCTGTGTGAGGCTGATCATTGTCTTGTTGAAAAATGGCTCCTGGGGGCCGTTGCATGAGTGGTAACACATGTGGTTGCATGATATTATGAACATACCGCTGGGCTGTCATGGTGCCACGCATCAATACTAGGGGTAACCGTGTATTGTAGGCAATGGCACCCCATACCATCACACCAACTGATGGAGTGGCGTGTCGCTGTAAAGCAAAGACAGGATTGAGGCGTTTACCACGGGGTCTCCACAAACGAATACGATTGTCATCAATGCGGAGATTGAACCTGGATTCGTCGCTAAAGACGACCTGGTTCCATTACGCAGCAGTCCAGTTTCCTCGTACGCGGCACAACTCCAAACGGAGGCATCGATGGTTGGGCGTCAAGGCCAGAACACGTAATGGGCACCGCGATCCCAAATGTCCTTCAGCCAGGCGCCTTCGTATGGTTCGAGAAGACACAGGGGTCTCTAATGAAGTGCGCTACCCATGCTGGGTGGCAGCCGATGAAGTAATTGGCTGTAAGCGTGCATTTTTTACGATGTGGCAGTCTCGACGACTGGTCTGTCGAGGGCATCCTGAGCCTGGTCTTCATGTAAATGACATCTCTTGGATCCCCTGGTCTCAACACCTCCTCACAACACAATCAGAGCGGCCTAATTGACGCCCAGTAGACCAACCAGCTTCCCTCATGCCGATGATTCTCCCCCTCTCAAACTGTGACAGCTGCTCATATTGTCTTCGAAAATGGCGTAATGGTATGTCTAGCTCAGGTCTTCCTTTGTAAACGATTCAGCACACTCAAACAAGCTTTGCTTACCTGTTTTATACTCCACGGAGAACGATGTTAAAGCCCTCTACCGGTTATACGTAATGCGCAATTACGCTGCATTTCTAATCATTTGCATATCTCCCCGACATGTACCTTCATGCCAAGTTTCGTTACAATCCCCCAATTATTTCTTGGTGCGCTATTTTTTTTTTTTTTTTTTTTTTTTTTTTGTCCATAAGTGTATTTTTGGAAGAAATTTTAGAAAGATTTAATTCAGTTAAAAAAAAATTACAAACTCCTGGTTTGAACATCAGTGGAGGAAATAAGTTAATTATATCCTTAAATACGTTTATAATCAATGTACGACATGAATCAGATCATAAACTAAAGAAGTATCAAGACGCAGCCAAAAATTTAAGTCCTAGAGTAGGAAAAGAATATAGCGATGTGTGGACAAGAGACGAGTATTTCAAAATTTGCAGATAAATCCTCAGAAAAATCTGTTTACGGGACAGAAAAATTTAAAAGAGACACGCTTATTGTTGCGTGAGATAAGCTAATCCTTGATTTAAATAGAAGAAGCCAAGTGTATATGCAGAATATAGTAAGAAACTAAAATTGTTGATGGATTTGCTCGATCAAAGTAAGGAGAACATCGACCTGGAGAGTATACGCGCCACTATTCAGATGACGTAGACCAACATTTAGTAAATGAAGGTGTTGAATTCAAAGCTTATCTAAAACAAGCTGAGCTATACTTATAGTGATATGTTCAATTTAATTTTTGAAAAGAAACTTGTTGACATTTTTCCAAATTTGTTTACCATTTTAAAGGTTATTCTAACGCTCCCTATTACTAGTTGTGATGCAGAGCTTGCGTTCTCGAAAGTGTCCTGGATAGAAACAAATACTAGGCGTAATAGACTTCTTTCTATTAATACTGATCTCACTAAAGATTTAAAATGGAATGAAAAAATAAAAGAATTTGTGCAGCACAAAAGTTATTTTGTAAATTGTTTATAACGTATTTAGAGATTGTGTGAAATAAAAAAAAACTTAGGTTTCATACATTTTAAATTTTCTCGCACACATTTTTTTGTAGGAAAAAGGCAAAAATTTTAATTATTTATGAAAGCCCCTAGATATTGTTAGCCCAGGGCCCCCAAAGGTCATGGTCCGGCCCTGCCTATGAGCATGAAATTATAATAACTGGAAGAGCAGTTAGAGAGGGATGGAATTAGCCAGGTTTTATTTCCCTTAAGAGGACTTGGCAACCTAAAAATGATCATAATATGGTTTTATTTTTATTTAGTTATATTCTGTGCATTATTATCTTTCGATTGATACATCATTTTTGCCTGCCTGAAAATTAGAAGTTGGAAAAACTTCAATTGAAAAATATAAACAAACATCCCTTTATAGATTAAAAAAAAGCTATTGTAAAAAGTGAAATAATAACTAAAAAAAAAAAAAGCTTTTATAAATAAAGCAGGATATTTCTTAAATATTACATTAATGTGTTTGTATTTCTTTAGAAATGTGCGCATGTGAAATTTTTTCATTAAGGCTTTTTTTAAATTTTTTTTATTATTTCAGTTCTTATTCATCAGATGTTTTCCATAAAAATATAATATCTCAATATTATGTGGGGGAAAGAAACTTGGAAATTTGGGCAATTGTAGAAAAAAAAATTTTGAAGTGAAACTTTTTTGGGTTCGAGAGAGAATTAGAAAATTGCCCAGTTTTGCATAACAGTGGAAAAGTGAATGGAAGTAGTCCCCCCCCCATCCCCCGAATCGTCGCCATGGTAAGGAGAGAGCCAGAGTAGGAAAAGGGGGTAAGGGGGACACACCACGTGACTCTCGTCATAACCATGAAAAAGTTGGATAATTGCCTACGTCTCCAACTGGTCAACTTGTCCACCTTCCGATTAGGGGTCCTTTTCCCCAGACCCGGTAACATTATCAGCGGTCGTATCAGTTGCAGTGTGAGCATTACGGTGTAGATAAAATAGGTCTCGCAGCAAAAGCGTGCCTTTTTGAAATTTTTAGATTGTTGGCTACATGACGATGTGTTCAATGGCTAATTTATTTCTTTAATTTTCATTTGCGTTGAATTATTAATTCCAGTCAGAATGCCTAAATCAAATGCACAAAGAGGAAAAGAGTTTCGTGAAAGGAAGAAAAAAAAGAAAAACTAGCAGCAAACCCAGTCAAAAAAGTGACAAAAAAAACCAGAAAAATAATGCAGATTCATCAAGTGCTACAGCCAAATCTCGATCAGAGTACATGAGAAAATATCAAGCACGAAAAAAAACATTGCAAAATACTCTCTTAGTGCCGAGTTTAATGACAAACAGAAAAATAGTGCAAATTCATCAAGTGCTACTGCCAAATCTTCATCAGAGTACACATGAGAGAATATCGAGCATTGAAAAAAACATTGCAAAATACTCTCTTAATGCCGAGTTTAAGGGATGGGAATGCTATTAAGACTCTTCTTATGACAGCACAGATTAATACGAACTTTGTGAACCACCCTGTGCCGTCAACTACAGAACCCTCAACAAGTCTAGTGCGTGTTGGAACTGATGCATGTGAATCGATAATAAATTCTATCTTACGTTACAAAGTCTATGATTTATATAAAAATGCGTGGCCACGGTAGCCTAGTGGTCAAAGTATCAGATCGTGGCTGGCGTGTCATGAGTTCGAGCCGAGTACCACTTAAGACCCACCGTGTAGGGGAACGATGCACGTTAAATCTGTCGAGAGCTCAAATGTCCTCCGGCTGGTGTGGTAGTTAGGAGAGGGAGAGTGCCAGCTCAGGTGACGTCCTCGTCACTTGACCATGGTTCAAAATTGCGAAGTCCGTCGCCAAAAGCCCTCGTGTAGCTGAACAGTGCACTTTTCAGCTACACGAGCTTAACGGCGCATGCGCCGTTAATATTCACACACCCATAAAAATGCTCACAAAGATTTTCAAAAGCTATTCATTGATAATCCTTTCGGTCACGGTGTTCGATTTATGATAGATTATGGTTTACAGATGATTTGAGAACGCCAGTTGCTGAGCAGAAAAATATTTTACTGGAAATTAATTTAGAAGACATTAAAGAATGTTACAATTGCCGACAAAGTTTAAGTAGGAAAAGTATACCAAATTTATCAAAATATAATAGTTTTGTATACCCAGAAATTCCAGCATATCTTCCTACTTTGGATTTGGTGTCAGAAAGACTCAATTCGCCACGAATACTTTTCATGCAAATTAGGCGATTGAGACATGTACACTGTCAGTTTGGAATATTAGAGCAAAAAATGAATATTCCACAGAAGTTTCACTTCTATCCCGTGGCGTTCCATGCACAATTTTTTAACATTTTCCTTGAGTTTTCTTATGCAATTAATACTCTCTAAAAAGAGATCGTTTATAAAATATATGATTTGAAGCATTTTGAAAATGCGATTATTCTTACGAAAATACGTAGCTAATGTTTTAAAGTGATATTTTATGTTATTTAGGCTTATAATAATTATTTGTTTAGAATTACAAACTTTACAGTGTTTGATCTCGGCTTGTTTTTTCCATTCAAAATGCTTCTCCTTCCATAAATATTAATCAATCACTTCGATTTTTTCCCTCTGTGTTTTAAGAATAATGCATGTAACAAAATTAGGCATCCAGTTTGTGCTGTAAACACTAATACTTTTTTTTAAAAAAAAAATTTGATGTTGGAGATTTTTGCATTTTTTTTTCGTTGAATTTTAGCATGCATATCTACATTTTATTATTTTTCTAACATTAATTAAGTTATTGTAAAATCGATTCATAAATGTGTTTAAGACATTCTTAGGAAAGTGACAAAAAATTTAAGGTCAAATAACTAGTAACTACAAAAGGAGTATTATTTTAAAATGTTCCATATTTTTTTTAAACTTACAATTTTTCTAAATTTTGTGAATAATTTACACAAAATTTCATCTCATATTATTTTCTTGAATAAAAACATTATAAATAATGCTAAAATACATTTTTTAAATATATAAATAAAAATTCAAAATGTGCCAAGTTCTCTCTTAATAAGAAAGGCAATAATCTTGTTCAGTACAATGTTCATTTTTCTTTACGTATTTTGAATAAATTTTTTTAATAGCACTCTTATTATTTTTCTAGTATAATATTTGTATTTTTAGAAATGCATGTGATTTATAAAATAGCTTTATTAAGACATTTCTTCATACTTTGCCTAAATAGCATGCCTAGGCAAAGTATGTAATAATTCTCCTATTTCATACTTTGCCTAAAAACGTCAGAAAAAGCCGATTCTGCTGTAAAGGCGGTGCAGGCGGTTGCAGGTGGTTGTAGGCGGTGCAGGTGGTTGTAGGCGGTTGCAGGTGGTTGCAGGTGGTTGTAGGCGGTGCAGGTGGTTGTAGGCGGTGCAAGTGGTTGTAGGCGGTTGCAGGTGGTTGTAGGCGGTTGTAGGCGGTTGCAGGCGGTTGTAGGCGGTCGACGGCTTGTTTCGTTCCTGAGTTGAGTTGTTTCGTTCCTACTGACGAGTTGAGTTGTTTCGTTCCTGCTGCCGAGTTGAGTTGTTTCGTTCCTACTCCTGTTGAGTTGTTTCGTTCCTACTGACGAGTTGAGTTGTTTTTCTCCTGCATTGGCTTTGATTTTCGAGTTGAGGGGGCGAGTTGAATTGTTTTCTCCTACAGCTAAGTTGAGTTGTTTTTAAAAAATGTGCCCAAAAAATTGAAGTATGGGAATGTTAAACGTGCTCATGGCGCCACCTATGGATTAAATATACACTAATTATAGATTTTAAAATGTTTGAAGTAAATAACGCTCAAATAAAAAAAATAATAATAATAAATCCAAATTCAAACTCACGGCTATTTTGTTTTTATAAATTTGAATAAAATTCTTTTTTTTTATATGCTGAATTTGAGTTCTTATTATTTTTATTGTTTGTTAGTTTAATTTATGTTGAAATCGTTTCACATCTTAAAAATAAATAAGAGTATTTTTTAAAAGAAATTATCAAAGTATGTACAAGTGATATTTTAAATGTATTTCATATGAAAGTGAGAAAATTTATGCTCATGTTTTTATACATAAACTTTTTGCCTTTCCCAAAAAGTATATAATAATATAACTATTCATTGTAATAGTCATTCAATCAAGTTCTTTTCATCGGTAACAATGCATCAAGATTTAGCAGCGTTTTACGAAAATCCTGAAGTTCCAAATAGCTTCGGGGTGTGGAAGCATTACATCGCTCTGTAAAAGGGAAATATAGTAAAAAAGATGTAAAACATTGGTTATCGCAGAAAGATGCTTACACTCTTCATAAACCTGTTCGACATAAGTTTCAGCGGAATCGAGTGCTTGTAAGTGATATTGATCGTCAGTTTCAAGCGGATTTAGTCGATATGCAATCTTTAGCAGAATTTAATAAAGGGTATAAGTATTTGTTAAATTGCATTGATTTATTTTCAAAATTTGCTTGGGCAGTTCCTCTGAAAGATAAATTTGGAAAAAGTGTAAAGTCTGGGCTAGAAATTATTTTTAAAGAAAGGAAGCCTAAAGTGTTGCAAACAGATGCCGGTAAGGAGTTTTTAAATAAAATAGTTCAAAATTATTTAAAAAATCTGAATGTAATTTTTTTTTACAAATAACGAAACAAAAGCTAGCATTGTTGAAAGGTTTAATCGGACATTAAAAACAAAAATGTGGAAATATTTCACTGAATTTAACACTAAAAATTACATCGACGTCATTGATAAATTAATACACAGTTATAATCACTCGTATCACCGTTCAATTAAAATGGAACCTGTTTCTGTAAGTAGACATAACCGGAAGCAAGTATTAAAAAATTTATACGGTGGTCTAAGAAATGAGAAACCTAAAGCCCCTAGATTTAAAATTGGTGATGTTGTACGCATTAATAAACAAAAACTTCACTTTGAAAAAGGATACGAACAAAACTGGAGAAGAGAACTTTTCATAGTTTTTGAAATCGTGCAAAGAATTCCGATTGTTTATAGATTAAAAGATTTACAAGGTGAAGAGATTAAAGGTACTTATTATACGAAGCAGAATTACAAAAAAAAAATGTCGACTCTGGTTTCTACCCTGTAGAGAATGTTATCAAACAAAAAGAAAAAGACGAGGAATCACTGAATATTTTGTTAAATTTTTAGGCTATCCTGAAAAATTTAATGATTGGGTGACTGATATTCAAAAAGTATAAATAGTTAAACTTTTTTATTGCCGACTCATTTTCAAAATGTCTTTCTACGTAACATTACCTTCTGATAGTTCTATGCATTTCTTTCCAGAAAACAAAATATCTCATTTCAAAACTCAATTACCCTCTCCTGTTTGTTTAAATGGTGAATGGGAAGTGGGATTGTCTGAAATAATCTACCCTCATTCTTGGCTTAACGTAAATGAAACTAACAATTATTTTCTATACAAAGCTGGTGACGGCAATATCTCTTCAACTGTTAAGCGAACAATTGATGTGGGTTGTTATGAAACAATGTTAGATATTATATCAGCCGTACAACTTGCTTTACCCAAAAATCCTAATCGGTTCACAAAAATTTACAATAAAGCAACAAAACGGGTGAAAATTAATGCAGTTCAAGGTAGCAGCCTTCACTTAGAGAATTTAGGCGAATTGTTAGGATTCAAACGCAATGCAATTATAATAGGTAACATGAAAAGCGAATTCGTTGCTGATGCATGGTCTAATTTTTCAGTTTTTTACGTCTACTCCGATCTAATTTCACCCCAAATTGTGGGGGGATACACAGGCTCCTTTATTGCGAATCGTTCGCATTAAAGGTAAAGACGGGGAAACGATTAGTCAATATTATGATAGACCTCAATACTTACCTTTGGTGAGACACTCGTTTCAAACTATTCAATCTGAACTGAGACTCAATTCGGGTGATTTTGTTCCCTTTGAAAGAGGTAAAGTGATCATAGTGCTTCATTTTCGCATGAGGCAAATACTATAAATTAAGCAATGCATTTCTCATACCCTCATTTGGAGATAAAAACCAAGATGAGTGTACCATACGTTTGCTGTACTAAAAGATTTGAAGACCATTATGCAGGTCAAATAGGTTCGGGTCTGACTCATTACAAGGGCATTAATTTTCAAAAGGGTTATGGAATCGGAGGAATATTTCGTCGATTGTTTAGAGCAGCTTTACCTTTTTAGTAAAAGGAGGTAAAACTATTGAAAAGAAGTATTAATGACAGGGAGTGTTGCCTCTGATGTATTGTCAGAAAATTTTAAAGAAGCTGTAAAAACAAGAAGCAGAGAAAGTGGAAAAAAATTAGCTCAGAAAGCTATTGATAGAGTTCAGTCTATGGTAGGAAAAGGACAGTATAAAAGAAAGCGTAAGAAACAGAAAAAATTCATTTCATCCAAAGCACGTGAAGTGAGTGTACGTGACATTTTCGACTCGTAAAAATGGCCTTTATTCTTAAAGATTCTCCTGAATGTGTTAAATCTGAATTGGAACTTTTCAACTTACCAGGAACTCAAACAGTTATTCAAGATGGGCAGTGGAAACAATTTCATCCTCTTTCTAACGTTTTCGATAATGCACCTGTAGAATTTCACATTTCCGGAAGTGCAGAAGATTACATAGATCTCAGTCAAACACAATTATACGTAAAAGCGAAAATAGTAAAAGTGGACAATACGCCTATTACTAAAGATGATACTATAGGACCTGTGAATTTATTTCTACATTCATTATTTTCTGAAGTAGATGTATCCTTAAATGATCGCCTGGTTTCCAATTCCAGTAATACATATTCCTATCGATCTTATTTTGAAACTCTCTTAAACCATGGATATGACAGCAACACTTCCCAATTAACGGCTGAACTATTTTACAAGGATTCTGATGATGGTCTCAAGAAAAGAACCGAATTTTTTAAAGAAAGTGCAACTGTAGACATGATTGGTTGTATACATTCGGATTTATTTCATCAAGATCGTCTTTTACTCAATTTAGTGGATTTGAAATTAAAATTAATACGAAGCAAGCCCGAATTTTGTTTACAAGGATCTGAGGGATTTGAAGTTGTTTTGGATCATGTTTCTTTATTCATACGAAAAGTTCGTGTGAATCCTGGAGTTATTCTTCGTCATGCAAAAGCACTGGAAAAAACAAGCGCAAAATATCCCATTAACCGAGTTCTGTGCAAAGTGTATTCGATGCCTAAAGGAAGCATGTCTTTTATTCAAGATAACATATTTTCAGGCCAAATGCCAAAAAAACTTTTTGTAGGATGTGTAGATAATGAAGCTTTTCACGGAGCATTTTCAAAATCTCCTTATGAGTTTAAACATTTTAATTTAAATTTTATTGGAGTGTATGTGGATGGACAACCAGTGCCTCACAATCCATTAGAACTCGATTTTTCTAAAGATCAATACATACGGGCCTATCAAACTCTATTTGTTGGGACAGATCGAATGGGTCAAGACAGAGGTATATTTATTTCTAGAAAAGAATATAAAGATTCAAATACATTGTTTGGATTTAACCTCTCACCGGATTTATGTTCTTCAGGAGAACATTTAAGTCTGATAAAACATAGCAATTTGCGATTAGAATTAAAATTCAGCAAATCTTTAGAACAAACCGTATGTGTTATCGTTTTCGCCGAGTTTGAAAATTTAATCGAAATAAACAAATCGAGAAATATCTTGTATGATTTCGGAAATTAAAGAATGGATGGAATGCAAATGTATACAGTTTTATCTCAAGAGAAGACAACGTCCCCCTATTTTCAAGGTGTTTATTCTAGAGATACGCTCCCTCCTCTGCAAGAAAACATGTGTGCTATTGTGAATTCTGATGACTCATCACAACCTGGAACACACTGGTTAGCATTATTTGTAAATGATAAAAGAGAATTAAAATTTTATGACTCGTTTGGACAACCTCCTGTATTCTATAACATTAGTACTACTACCTATTTAGATGTATTATGGAATTCTAAAGTGTTTCAATCACCAACATCCAATGTTTGTGGGCAATACTTTTTATTCAAACGCAGCCAAGGCTATTCTATGCATTATATTTTGAATCAATTGTATATAAATGATTTTCAAATGTATCAATTTGTAAAGAAACGATATGGTGTAAGATTTATATTTAGAAAATAAAAAATGGAATGAAACTAAATATGTGTGTGTCTTTTATTTTATTTAATTTTTTTTTTTTCCTATTTTTTATTTATATTTTCTTATGATTTTTTTTCTTCTAAAAAAAATTAATATTTTTCTATGTTAAATTTCTTTTTCTCTCAAAAAAAATGATAAATTTTTCACCCAAAAAAAGATTAATATAATTTTATTTAATTATATATTTGAAACTTTTAAATTTTATCAAATAAGTATATTTTCCTCAGCAAAAGAAAACTGTTCAAATCATAAAGAGACAACTGAGACAATTTTTTTTAATCAAATGAGTATCATTTATTTCAAAGTTTCAACCATGCATTTCTGCGAGCATACATTATTGGTTTCTTAATAATTTTGTTATTCTGATACAATTTTTTATTTACATCTAGATTTTTCGGTAAATTTACATCATTCAAAGCTCTTAAAAATACATATCTTCCTTCAGGTGCTGATTTTCGATTCCGTAGAAAAAATTTCACGATGAATGCAATATTGCTTCCTGGAATAACAGTGTTTTTGTAAATAATTTCACCATCAGAATTCCAACTGAAAGATTCTTGAAGCTTTAAAAACTGCACAATATTTTTGCTTTTTCTTTATACCTAGCTGGAACAATTCTAAAAATTTCATCCTCAAACACTTCTTTTTCCGTCTTTACTACTGACTCTTTTAGATTTTCTTTTAATGATTCCGTTTCTTGATTTTCTGATAGAGATGTTTCATTTGGAACTGATTCAGACTCTCTTCGATTTTCGTTAGAAAAGTGCGTATATTTTTGTAAAACTTGTAAATAGAGAATTGTTTTTCTTCTTCCGTTAAATCCTTATTATGGAGAATGTTTTTCATGCGTTGATCAAGTTCCGATAAGTGTTCCGTTACTTGAACTCTTTCTTCGGGTACCAGTACAAATTTTTGCTAAATTCCATTTTGAATTAAAGAACTGATGACTGAAATAGTCGCAGGCAATAAAATAGATAAGAATCCTTCTCCTTTTTTTTGAATTAAAATTTTCTTTTTCTCGTAAAGAGGTGTTTTTTTGTTAGAAAGTTTTCTTAAGCTTTCTTTATAGGAGATAAGCGATTTTTTTTTAATTTTAGTCAATGATATGTTACCACATAAAACATTCAGCATACACTCGCACAAAGTTTTTATTTCTTTCTTTGAACACTTTTTCAAAATAGATTTTGGGTGTTTTGTTTTAGAAATTAGTTTTAAAGCTCTAAAGTTTGTTCAGAACACACCGGCATCTTGTGAACTAATGAATATTCATTGAACAATTTGAATCTATTTATATGCTTCAAAGTAATGGGTTATCGAGGTTGATATACATAAAAAACATCTCCAGGAAACATACCTGTGCGCACACGCAAGGATTCAACAGTTTCAGGTTTTAAATCAATAAGTAAGTATCCGTACGGTTTTGATGTGGCATCTGCGTAACATTCTTGAAAAAATTTCACTTTACGAGGATACAATTGGCGACCTAAATGTGTAATTTGGGATTGATCTCTTCGATTCTTAAATAATACAAGATAATGAGCGTTTAAGGAAATTTCTCTAATTTCTTTCCCTTTATGAAAAATATTCTGTACCACAAAAAAATTATACTTAAATTTCTGTGATGCGAAAAATTTACAAATAATTTTGTTAATTGGGGATCATTTCCTAACTCTCCCATAAGATCGTCTATAACAATTAACGCAACCGAATACTGGTGCAATTTAGAGGGGATACCTTCATGAAAGGAAATATTCGGCATTTCTTCATACAACGCTTGGTAAACTCCAAAACACCAAATTATTTTTTTAGGAAAGGGTTTAATCATTTTATTTTCGATTAATATTTAATGAACTGACTTTTACCGAAAGATGGCCCAGCCAAGATTAAAGTAAATGGATGAACTATTTGAGAGAATCCATGATTAAACTAAATATTTCATTAAAAGAAAATCTAAAAGAGTCAGTAGTAAAGACGGAAAAAGAAGTGTTTGAGGATGAAATTTTTAGAATTGTTCCAGCTAGGTATAAAGAAAAAGCAAAAATATTGTGCAGTTTTTAAAGCTTCAAGAATCTGTCAGTTGGAATTCTGATGGTGAAATTATTTACAAAAACACTGTTATTCCAGGAAGCAATATTGCATTCCTCGTGAATGATTTTCTACGGAATCGAAAATCAGCACCTGAAGGAAGATATGTATTTTTAAGAGCTTTGAATGATGTAAATTTACCGAAAAATCTAGATGTAAATAAAAATTGTATCAGAATAACAAAATTATTAAGAAACCAATAATGTATGCTCGCAGAAATGCATGGTTGAAACTTTGAAATAAATGATACTCATTTGATTAAAAAAAAAATTGTCTCAGTTGTCTCTTTATGATTTGAACAGTTTTCTTTTGCTGAGGAAAATATACTTATTTGATAAAATTTAAAAGTTTCAAATATATAATTAAATAAAATTATATTAATCTTTTTGGGTGAAAAATTTATCATAGAAAAAAATTTTTTTTTTGAGAGAAAAAGAAATTTAACATAGAAAAATATTAATTTTTTTTTAGAAGAAAAAAATTATCATAAGAAAATAAATAGAAAATAGAAAAAAAATTAAATAAAATAAAAGACACACACATATTTAGTTTCATTCCATTTTTTATTTTCTAAATACAAATCTTACACCATATCGTTTCTTTACAAATTGATACATTTGAAAATCATTTATATACAATTGATTCAAAATATAATGCATAGAATAGCCTTGGCTGCGTTTGAATAAAAGTAAATACAGTATTGCCCACAAACATTGGATGTTGGTGATTGAAACACTTTAGAATTCCATAATACATCTAAATAGGTAGTAGTACTAATGTTATAGAATACAGGAGGTTGTCCAAACGAGTCATAAAATTCTAATTCTCTTTTATCATTTACAAATAATGCTAACCAGTGTGTTCCAGGTTGTGATGAGTCATCAGAATTCACAATAGCACACATGTTTTCTTGCAGAGGAGGGAGCGTATCTCTAGAATAAACACCTTGAAAATAGGGGGGACGTTGTCTTCTCTTGAGATAAAACTGTATACATTTGCATTCCATCCATTCTTTAATTTCCGAAATCATACAAGATATTTCTCGATTTGTTTATTTCGATTAAATTTTCAAACTCGGCGAAAACGATAACACATACGGTTTGTTCTAAAGATTTGCTGAATTTTAATTCTAATCGCAAATTGCTATGTTTTATCAGACTTAAATGTTCTCCTGAAGAACATAAATCCGGTGAGAGGTTAAATCCAAACAATGTATTTGAATCTTTATATTCTTTTCTAGAAATAAATATACCTCTGTCTTGACCCATTCGATCTGTCCCAACAAATAGAGTTTGATAGGCCCGTATGTATTGATCTTTAGAAAATTCGAGTTCTAATGGATTGTGAGGCACTGGTTGTCCATCCACATACACTCCAATAAAATTAATTAAAATGTTTAAACTCATAAGGATATTTTGAAAATGCTCCGTGAAAAGCTTCATTATCTACACATCCTACAAAAAGTTTTTTGGCATTTGGCCTGAAAATATGTTATCTTGAATAAAAGACATGCTTCCTTTAGGAATCGAATACACTTTGCACAGAACTCGGTTAATGGGATATTTTGCGCTTGTTTTTTCCAGTGCTTTCGCATGACCAAGAATAACTCCAGGATTCACACGAACTTTTCGTATGAATAAAGAAACATGATCCAAAACAACTTTAAATCCCTCAGATCCTTGTAAACAAAATTCGGGCTTGCTTCGTATTAATTTTATTTTCAAATCCACTAAATTGAGTAAAAGACGATCTTGAAAATAAATCCGAATGTATACAACCAATCATGTCTACAGTTGCACTTTCTTTAAAAATTCGGTTCTTTTCTTGAGACCATCATCAGAATCCTTGTAAAATAGTTCAGCCGTTAATTGGGAAGTTTTGCTGTCATATCCATGGTTTAAGAGAGTTTCAATATAAGATCGATAGGGATATGTATTACTGGAATTGGAAACCACGCGATCATTTAAGGATACATCTACTTGAGAAAATAATGAATGTAGAAATAAATTCACAGGTCCTATAGTATCATCTTTAGTAATAGGCGTATTGTCCACTTTTACTATTTTCGCTTTTACGTATAATTGTGTTTGACTGAGATCTATGTAATCTTCTGCACTTCCGGAAATGTGAAATTCTACAGGTGCATTATCGAAAACGTTAGAAAGAGGATGAAATTGTTTCCACTGCCCATCTTGAATAACCGTTTGAGTTCCTGGTAAGTTGAAAAGTTCCAATTCAGATTTAACACATTCAGGAGAATCTTTAAGAATAAATGCCATTTTTACGAGTCGAAAATGTCACGTACACTCACTTTACGTGCTTTGGATGAAATGAATTTTTCTGTTTCTTACGCTTTCTTTTATACTGTCCTTTTCCTACCATAGACTGAACTCTATCAATAGCTTTCTGAGCTAATTTTTTCCACTTTCTCTGCTTCTTGTTTTTACAGCTTCTTTAAAATTTTCTCCTGACAATACATCAGAGGCAACACGACTCCCTGTCATTAATACTTCTTTTCCAATAGTTTTACCTCCTTTTACTAAAAAAGGTAAAGCTGCTCTAAACAATCGACGAAATATTCCTCCGATTCCATAACCCTTTTGAAAATTAATGCCCTTGTAATGAGTCAGACCCGAACCTATTTGACCTGCATAATGGTCTTCAAATCTTTTAGTACAGCAAACGTATGGTACACTCATCTTGGTCTTTTATCTCCAAATGAGGGTATGAGAAATGCATTGCTTTATTTATAGTATTTGCCTCATGCGAAAATGAAGCACTATGATCACTTTACCTCTTTCAAAGGGAACAAAATCACCCGAATTGAGTCTCAGTTCAGATTGAATAGTTTGAAACGAGTGTCTCACCAAAGGTAAGTATTGAGGTCTATCATAATATTGACTAATCGTTTCCCCGTCTTTACCTTTAGTGCGAACGATTCGCAATAAAGGAGCCTGTGTATCCCCCACAATTTGGGGTGAAATTAGATCGGAGTAAACGTAAAAAACTGAAAAATTAGACCATGCATCAGCAACGAATTCGCTTTTCATGTTACCTATTATAATTGCATTGCGTTTGAATCCTAACAATTCGCCTAAATTCTCTAAGTGAAGGCTGCTACCTTGAACTGCATTAATTTTCAGCACGTTTGGTTGCTTTATTGTAAATTATTGTGAACCGAATAGGATTTTTGGGTAAAGCAAGTTGTACGGCTGATATATATATAATAACTAACATTGTTTCATAACAACCCACATCAATTGTTCCCTTAACAGTTGAAGAGATATTGCCGTCACAAACTTTGTATAGAAAATAATTGTTAGTTTCATTTACGTTAAGCCAAGAATGAGGGTAGATGATTTCAGACAATCCCACGTCCCATTCACCATTTAAACAAACAGGAGAGGGTAATTGAGTTTTGAAATGAGATATTTTGTTTTCTGGAAAGAAATGCATAGAACTATCAGAAGGTAATGTTACGTAGAAAGACATTTTGAAAATGAGTCGGCAATAAAAAAGTTTAACTATTTATACTTTTTGAATATCAGTCACCCAATCATTAAATTTTTCAGGATAGCCTAAAAATTTAACAAAATATTCAGTGATTCCTCGTCTTTTTCTTTGTTTGATAACATTCTCTACAGGGTAGAAACCAGAGTCGACAACTTTTTGTAATTCTGCTTCGTATAATAAGTACCTTTAATCTCTTCACCTTGTAAATCTTTTAATCTATAAACAATCGGAATTCTTTGCACGATTTCAAAAACTATGAAAAGTTCTCTTCTCCAGTTTTGTTCGTATCCTTTTTCAAAGTGAAGTTTTTGTTTATTAATGCGTACAACATCACCAATTTTAAATCTAGGGGCTTTAGGTTTCTCATTTCTTAGACCACCGTATAAATTTTTTAATACTTGCTTCCGGTTATGTCTACTTACAGAAACAGGTTCCATTTTAATTGAACGGTGATACGAGTGATTATAACTGTGTATTAATTTATCAATGACGTCGATGTAATTTTTAGTGTTAAATTCAGTGAAATATTTCCACATTTTTGTTTTTAATGTCCGATTAAACCTTTCAACAATGCTAGCTTTTGTTTCGTTATTTTTAAAAAAAAAAAATTACATTCAGATTTTTTAAATAATTTTTTGAACTTTTTATTTAAAAACTCCTTACCGGCATCTGTTTGCAACACTTTAGGCTTCCTTTCTTTAAAAATAATTTCTAGCCCAGACTTTACACTTTTTTTCCAAATTTATCTTTCAGAGGAACTGCCCAAGCAAATTTTGAAAATAAATCAATGCAAGTTAACAAATACTTATACCCTTTATTAAATTCTGCTAAAGATTGCATATCGACTAAATCCGCTTGAAACTGACGATCAATATCACTTACAAGCACTCGATTCCGCTGAAACTTATGTCGAACAGGTTTATGAAGAGTGTAAGCATCTTTCTGCGATAACCAATGTTTTACATCTTTTTTACTATATTTCCCTTTTACAGAGCGATGTAATGCTTCCACACCCCCGAAGCTATTTGGAACTTCAGGATTTTCGTAAAACGCTGCTAAATCTTGATGCATTGTTACCGATGAAAAGAACTTGATTGAATGACTATTACAATGAATAGTTATATTATTATATACTTTTTGGGAAAGGCAAAAAGTTTATGTATAAAAACATGAGCATAAATTTTCTCACTTTCATATGAAATACATTTAAAATATCACTTGTACATACTTTGATAATTTCTTTTAAAAAAAATACTCTTATTTATTTTTAAGATGTGAAACGATTTCAACATAAATTAAACTAAAAACAATAAAAATAATAAGAACTCAAATTCAGCATATAAAAAAAAAGAATTGTATTCAAATTTATAAAAACAAAATAGCCCTGAGTTTGAATTTGAATTTATTATTATTATTTTTTTATTTGAGCGTTATTTACTTCAAACATTTTAAAATCTATAATTAGTGTATATTTTAATCAATAGGTGGCGCCATGAGCACGTTTAACATTCCCATACTTCCATTTTTTGTGCACATTTTTTAAAAACAACTCAACTTAGCTGTAGGAAAAAACAATTCAACTCGCCCCCTCAACTCGAAAATCAAAGCCAATGCAGGAGAAAAACAACTCAACTCGTCAGTAGGAACGAAACAACTCAACTCAACAGGAGA
This sequence comes from Trichonephila clavipes, assembly GCA_019973935.1. Lineage (NCBI taxonomy): Eukaryota > Metazoa > Arthropoda > Arachnida > Araneae > Nephilidae > Trichonephila > Trichonephila clavipes. The sequence goes on along the minus strand of BMAU01000848.1, from coordinate 414,013 downwards.
AAACAACTCAACTCGGCAGTAGGAACGAAACAACTCAACTCAGGAACGAAACAAGCCGTCGACTGCCTGCAACCGCCTACAACCACCTGCAACCGCCTACAACCACCTGCAACCGCCTACAGCCACCTGCAACCGCCTACAACCACCTGCAACCGCCTACAACCACCTGCAACCGCCTACAACCACCTGAAACCGCCTACAACCACCTGCAACCGCCTACAACCACCTGCACCGCCTACAACCACCTGCAACCGCCTGCAACTGCCTGCACCGCCTGTACCGCCTTTACAGCAGAATCGGCTTTTTCTACCTACTCATATGTATAAAGTTTACGATTCTCTTAAAGCTAAACAAGAAACATATTATCAGAAGCAAAGTTAAGCCGTGATGATGAAAAGCAAAATCATATCAACTCTGAATTTTAAAGCAATCCAAAGCGAAACATGAGAAATCCTATCAAGCTGTATCTTATTGAAGTGATAACTTCTATTGGCGCGTTTTGCTGGAGAGTGAACTTGAATGAACGTCACACTCGGATATGTAACGCTCATTCGGCTTTTTTTGTCACTATTCGGAAAACTTTCTCCAACAACATTGTTCACCCTTAAAAAGAAATCACGTGTCTAAAAGAGGGACGTTTTCCCGGGTTTTTTCAGTTCCTACTAGTAACTCACACTCTATATACACTCATGTCCATAAATTAAGGATAATGAAGTTCAGGCAAAGAAAGAGACAGAAGCAAAACAAATTTGACTTATTTGTAAAGTCTATTTATTAAACAAAAGGTAAAGATCAAAAAAGATGCTATATGTTTGAAATAATCAATAAAAATTGCGATTTTCACTCCCTGGAGCAAATTTCAAAAGAGAGCCTATTTACAAAAAACAGTATAACATGATTAGCATGATGGTTAATACGGAGTATGTCTCCCGGACGATGCAATACAGGCCTTACAACGCCTAGCCATGCTTTGTATCAAATTATCAATCTGATCTTGGGGAATATTACACCACTCATCAAGCAATGCCCTCCGAAGTCCCGGTAGACAGGTGGGAGGGGGTTGACGGGCTGCAATTCGTCGGCCAAGCATATCCTATACATGATCTATTCAATTCAAGTCCGATGAGTATGCTGGCCAATCCATACGGGTGATATCCTCCGATTGAAGGCATTCGTATACAATATTTGCACGGTGAGGACGGGCGTTGTCATCCATAAACAGAAATTCAGCACCCATGGTAACCCGAAACAAGCGTACATGTTGTTCCAGAATGACATCCCGATAGATGTGGCCTGTCATCTTTACACTCTGAACATGCAGGTCAGTTCTGGAACCAAGAATAATTCCTCCCCAAACGAAGCATCCTTCACCACCGTAACGGTGTCGTTCAATGGTGTTCTCTTGGTGGTAATGGGTACCTGGCGCTCTCCATATTAAAGTCCGGTGAGAATCAAACTAAACTTGGACTCGTCGAAAAAAATCACACAAGACCACTGTTGTGGTATCCACAATGCAAGTTCTCTACTCCAGGTTAATTGCAGGCGACAGTGAGTTGCGGTAAGTGGAGCACATCTGACAGGCGTACGAGCATATAGACCAATGTGCCCTAAGCGTCTGTACACGGTCTGCCTTGAAACTGTCATACCAGTAACTGAAGAGAGTTGACAAGACTGGTGTAATGCTGTACTCCGTCTGTTTCTTTTGGCAGTAACTGCCAAATATATATATACCGGTCCTCATTCGGCGTTGTAACTTGGGGGCGACCTGTGCTGTAACATCTACTCACATTACCATCATCTTGGAATCGTTGCCAAAGCCTGGAGATGACACTCTGGGTAATTCCAAGTTCCTCGGATACTTCCAGCTGGGTACGTCCACATTCCAGTCGTCCAATAATTCTATCACGTAAAAAATTATCCAAATGCTTCCTTTCTGCCATAACTATGCGGTTATTGCACTGAAAGGCTTTTAAAGCACTTGTAAACAATTTTACTTCTTTGCCACCATTCCTTATATACCCCTCTCTTACACTCTCGTCATTGTGACGTACTATTCGCGCCATCTGGTGGTTTCCTGTAATTTGCATATTCTTCTTCAAGATATGTGTGATAATTCTACAGGTGAAATTTTTATTTTAGAGTTCAATTTCTGTGTGATTCTGAATTATCCTTAATTTATGGACATGAGTGTATTTATCTTGGTGGAATTTTCAATCGTTAATAAGACACATTTTATAGCACTCAATTGAGCTGAAATTTTATATACATGATTATTTTGGATGACAATACAGTAATTTAATTATAATTAATAAAAATTAATTGATTAAAGCTAATTATTCAAAGAATTACAAATACAGCCATGTTGGCATCATTTTTGGTGACTTAGTGACCTTTTAGCGACATGTGTTAAAAATTGAAAAAGTTTTTTTCTCGCATTTTAAAGCACTCATTTGAGCTGAAATTTTCTATATACTATTGTTTGGATAAAAATGTGATAATTTAATTATAATAAATTAAAATTAATTGACTGAAACTAACTTGAAGAATTACAGATACAGCCACGTTGGTTTCATTTTTAGCGACTTGAATCAAAACTTGAAAAGAGTTTTTTCTCACGTTTGAAAGCATTCATTTGAACTGAAATTTTATATACACGACTGTTTTGGATGACAATACGTTACTTTAATGATAATTAATAAAAATTAATTATCACTTAATGTTGTGATTCTGTCATATGTATATACATATTTATATTAACTGTAAATATTTAATAAAAAGTAGCTAATATAAAATTTTTCTTTGTTGATCTAAGTAGGAATTGTGACTTAAAAAATTCTTTTTTATATTACTTGTTTAGTACTCAGTCTTCCTTTTTGTATGACTATTTAATTAGTAAATCTTCTCACGTGTATTTATTATTCAAGTTATATATCAGTAGGAATAACTATAAAGAAAGGTACGATATTTATATTTTTCTATAACTTTATTCTTGTGTCATTATTGTGAATTTCTTTATTGTTTGGAGGGCACGATATAATAAATTGATACCTTTATGCCAACATCCCTAATTATGTATAAATTTAAAATATTTTGTTTTATATGAGAAATTTCTGTTTAAATGTGAAATTAGTGTTTTGTTTATTCTGTCAAATCTTCTGGGTAAACCAAAGTATTTGACAGAATCTCGGGATAATTAAAATAGTTTTAATGACATAAAATTACACAGTTACAATTGGACAGACATTTAGACACAATACAGGTTAAACATTTAGAGGAAATAAGGGAAAATTAAATATATTACATAGTCCAGGATTGGACAGCGAAACGAGTAAAGTTCACTCGTTCAGTTCCCAACTCTCTCTGGCGGTAATACAGAGCTTCGGTCGATAATGCTTCCATTACAAGTACCGCCATCTACATTTCGGTCTTAGTACTAAACCGTGTGTTACAGACTCCCCCTCTGGTTCCGTTGACGTCTCGGCTCGGAACCAGGAGATGATTCCTTTTTTGGGCGTCGTCTTTTCCTTAGAGGAGCAACAAATTCGATGTTTCTTTCTGTTTCAGGTTCTTGATAGTCTTTTAAGGCAGAAACATGATAAGTTCCAAGGGCTTGATCTGGGTTGGCCGGGTCGGCAATCTCATAAGTTACTGGTGATCTCAAGGTGAGTATGAGGTAAGGACCTTCTCTCTTGGGCATAAATTTCCTGCTCTTGTTGTTACGATTTATGGGATAAATGGTCACCCAAACTTTGTCACCAGGTTTATAATATTTTCTTCTTCGTCGATCGAAGTTTTCTTTCTGACAATCCTGTTTCTGTACGGGATTTATCCTGTAGGGGGGGGGGACGTTGCTATTGGGGCGTGACCACCCGTGTCAATACGGTGTTCAATATAAGGCGTGGGCTCTCCCCCTGGTTGGAAACATGCCTCATTTCTGTCCAGGAGTATATGGATTTTTCTCGCCTGTTCTGGAGATAGATTTTTACCCTCATCCTCTCGAAGTTCAAATGCACTAAGTGTTATATCTTCTAATGCAGTGCTTCTCAAACTTTCAATACTGGCGCCCCTCTTTTCGATCACAATTTTTTTCGCGCCCCCCTTATACATTAATAATGTACTGAATGCAAAAATAATGCACTTTGACGCTAAAGCTACAATAGGCAATCTTAATTATAAACCATACAAATTAGCAACAGAAGTATTAAATTTTGTATACTACTTTTAAGCAAAATAAATAAATAAATAAAATAATAGGATAACTATTATGTTATTTTTCCTTTCTCTAATTTTTAAAGTGAACACATTGCAAAATGCGGTAGCTGCTTAGAAGACAAAATATAGATATCTGCTAAATATAGAAAAAGAACTCAGAGGGTCAATTTCTAATCATAATCATTCCTTATAAAAACTTTGCTTTCCAAGACAAGCTCATGGACAACATTAATACTTATTAAACTTGTTCTTAATTAAGTATTAATTAATTATAGTTAAAAAATATTATGTGCAGCACTGATAAATTAAAAGTATACCGGCTGAAGTGCCCGCTCTTTGTACGAGTTCATTTATAAGAAAATAAAACATTATTGATATAATAGCTGAATTGTAAGGGAAGCAAAGCCAAGTGCTCGACAATGTTTACAAAAACGTAAAATGATTTTTTTTTAAAGGGTTGCTCAAATTATAATTAGTTTTAAGCGAATTGTAATTTTAAGCCTCGCAGAATTAGCTTTTATAATTGATGTTAAACAGTAGCGCACACAGGAATTTTTCAAGGGGAGGTCCGGGGTCGAAGTTCACCAATCTTGTATCAGGTTCCTTTTGATTTTGTCGATTTTCGGGAACAAAACACAGTAAAAAACTAATTCTTGAATAAATAATTAGCATTAAATAATAAAATTAATCATTAATAACAAATACTTAACTAAATTTTGCGTACTATAAACTTAGAATTATGATCAATCGGAAAAAAGTCAAGGGCTTTGGGAAGGGGGTTATAATTATTTTATTGTACACGATACAAATCATGATTCCAGTGAATAATTTAATTAAGAGAAAGTTAACTTACCCCTACTTTCAAGGACTTTTCAATTTTTCTTTGGTAATAAATAAACATTTTTGCCAGAATTAACGATTTCGTAATCTGTGTGTCCCGCGCGACCACTTCCGCGTAAAAAGTATATTCATTATGATAATATGTATGTTACTGCTAAAAAAATTGTGTGAAACGTTTTTCGTTATGCTTTATACGTTGAAAATATTTATAAAAATATGTCTTGGCCAAGTAATCCTTCATGTGCTTGTGTGTGTGTGCTCTCTCCGTGGTTTTCCAAATATCATAAAACTTTTTTGCATGGAAAAAAGCACAACAGAGAATACATAAGAGAGGGGTCATAACTAACTGTACCAATAACTTAGAAGGTCAAACAGATTACAGCTATAATGTGCAGTATTTCAAAAAAAATGACAGTGATGAATTTTTTGTTTCTAAATTTTTTCGATTCTGGGTCTGGGATCTGTTTTTTCTCTGAAAGAGTAGTATGTTAGGTTAAAAAAAAGCGTAATAAAAAAAATCTCTCATCATGGGATTACAGCAAATCAAATAAAAGTTTTTTTTATTTGGTTATAGGATCAAAGATAGATAATTAGGTATTGAAGAAGTTTTTATTTTTGCTGACTTAATATCGTTAAATTATATCAGAGTAAAAGTGTATTTTTTATTATGTCTGAAAGTATTTTGTTTTAATTCATTCCAGTAAACTAATTATTTTTTAAATCTTTTATTTTCGATATGCTCGCGCCCCCCAGGGGGGCGCGCCCCACAGTTTGAGAAACACTGTTCTAATGTCTTCTTGAAGAATTTGTACTGTTTCCGAGGATTTCCGGAAAAGTGTCATTTTCCACCCTGGACGTCAAGGACGATACCAGCTGCATTGAGGAAATCCAGTCTTAACAAAGTCTTATTTCCTTTGGCATCAGGCAATACTAGAAATTCTGTTGCAATAACTTTGCCTTCAATGTACAGGTCGAAAACAGTACTCAGAGCCATAATGGTCTGTCGAATTCCATCAGCCATCACAAATGAAATCCTCTTGTTCGTAAAGGTGACATCATGCTCTTGTAGGAATTTAAACATCTTTTCACCTGCAATGGTATGGGAAGCACCGGTATCAGCACATACAGCAATCTTTTCTCCAAAAAATTTTGAGAACAATTACACTTGTGGGATACAAGTTTGAATTCAAGTTGAATAACGTCATACGGTTCACTGCTGTTTCCATTTCATTAGCTCTCGTGCATTTAGGACACTTTGACTTGATGACTCCAGGAGTCCCACATCCGTAACACTGTATGGGGTTTCTTCCTTCATTTTTGAAACTTGGGGATCTAGGTACAGTTCTAGAGGGTCCAGATGAGTAGTATTCATGGGATCCTCCAACAGGTTGATTTTTCTTTAATGGAAAGGGTTTCCTGAATTCTTCTTTCTTCTTGAAAGTCTGATTTGAATTATTTTTCATTCCAGGCCTTAGGTTGTCATATGCGTCCAACTTTCTCAGCCAATTCCAAAGGATCGTTCAAATCCACCCAAATATCCAGAAAATGTTCTTTGATATTTGCTGGAGTTTTTCTTTTTATCTGATCAGCAATTATCAGACTTTTAAGTTGATCAAACGTGGTTATCTTGAGCTCTTTGATCCAACCTTCAAAATAAGAACTTAATTCGAAATAAAAGTCTCGCCATGTTGAATCTGGGGTTTTCTTCTGTTGGGAAAAGTACTGCCTAAACCTATCCCCTGTAACTGGAAATCTTTTGAGAAGCATTTCTTTTACCTTTTCATAGTTTTGAGCATCATCTTCATCCTCTCTTGCGATGAGCTGAGCTATTTCAGGTGGCAATGAGCCAATCAGGTATGCTGTCCATGTTTTTTCAGGGATGTTCAAGAACTTTGCTTGGCGTTCGAAAATCGTCATGTATAGGCTTATTTCATTTTCCTTCGAATTGAACCTGGGAATAATTCTATTTAACTCAAGCTTCGGGTTTTCTAGCTGTTGACTTGTAACAGGTGCTTGTGACAGCTTCTGCCTTTCAAGTTGAATTTTCATTTTTTCCAATTCGAATTCTCTTTCTCGTTGCTGAGCCACAACCACGGCTTTCTGTTTCTCCTCCAGTTCCGCAGCTTTTTGTTTTTCTGCTGCAGTACGTTCTTCCACAATGCCGCTGAGCACATCTTTGACGAATTCCTCATCATACCTATCGCTGTCGGTTATGAGATCTTTTAGTACAATAATTTTGAGATTGTCCGACGGAGCCAGACCCAATTCTGTTGCCAACATTCGTAAATCCTCTTTTCTAGACCTTCCCAAAAAAATCCATTTTTCTCGTCACTTTTAGACTATTTCAAAGTTAATTTAGTAAAGTTCAATTAAAGTTAATGAATTAAAGTTCACTCAAAACTGTTAATTCTGTGATCTGAAAATATTATAGTCAAACAATACTTATGCACTTAAAGTTTCCGATACATACAAAAAATACTCTATACTATAATACACTCTTCCTGAATAACAATATAATTCTCTAATTTCAAAATGTGCTAATTAATTTTCACATCAATATTAATGAGATTTAAAAAAATGAAACAAATTCTTCAATATCAACTTGTCTTCTAATTTCGTACTTCAAAATCAAAAAATAATAATATTTCAATAATATTCATTATTAATCAAAAGAGTATCAGCAATTAACATGAAATCATTTAAATTAAATCAAAGAAAAATTTCGTTTTCGTTAACTTAAATCACACAATTAAATTGTTTTTAATCAAAAGCAATTCAAATACGTTTAATTAGAAATACCATTCATAAATTATTTCCTCCACTCCAAAATTAACACTGTTACAAACTTGTTTACACTTAGAAGTACTTGAAATTGTTTTCCAATAATTTTAAAATAAAAAGCATAAATGTTTATACTTTATCAAAGCATACAAGTTTTCAAATGTTATAGTAATACTTCGTAATAAATCACGAACTTCACAAAATAATTATTTTTATATTAGACATAAAAAGTAAAAAAAAACATTATGATAAAAATTGCATTCAATTTAAAACTTAATTAAAAGTTTAGTAATCAAACAAGAATCAACGTGAAATTATTTGAATAAACACCAATCACAATAATTTCTTGATAACAAAAGTATAAATATATATAAAAGTATAAATATATATATATATATATATATATATATATATATATATATATATATATTAATGGCATAAAATTCTTAATTTTAGTGAGTAAATATACATTCATAAATAACCTTCAATTACCTTTAATCAGAACAAACAATAGACTACGAGTTTCGTTTTCAAAAAAAGTATTAAGAATACTGACAAATAAATAAGTGAAAATATCGCTTAAAATTCAATTACGTTACTATATACTGTAACACACAATACATACTAAGAGCAATAATATATAATCACTGTTCTTATACAGAAGAACAGAGTAAGATTATTTAGAATAAACAACACTATATATATATATATATATATATATATATATATATATATATATATATATATATATATATATATATATATATATATATATATAATCTGTTCACAGGTTTTCTGTGTGAAAACAATAATTATCCGCAGGGTTGCGAATTCTCTATTTGTGTTGTCGGGTGACAACGCCTCAACCTAAGTGGATTGATTGATTGAATATTAACGTCGCACTGTTCAGCTACACGAGGGCTTTTGGCGACGGACCACGTAATTTTGAACCATGGTCAAGTGACGTGGACGACACCTGAGCTGGCACCCCCTCTCCTAACTACCACACCACACCACGGGAGGATCAACCTAAGTGGAAAAAGCGAGAGAAAGTTGGGAATTGGGCTCGGATCGGCTCGACGTTTGGCGCCAATTTGTAACAGTTCTCCTACGTTATTACTGGGTAAACCAAAGTATTTGACAGAATCTCGGGGTAATTAAAATATTTTAATGACATAAAATAACACAGTTACAATGGACAGACATTTAGATACAATACAGGTTAAACATTTAGAGGAAAAAAAGGAGAAATTAAATATAGTACATAGTCCAGGATTGGACAGCGAGACGAGTAACGGTTACTCATTCAAATCCCAACTCTTTCTGGCGGCAATACAGAGCTTCGGTCGGTAATGCTTCCGTTACAAGTACTGCCATCTACATTTCGGTCTTAGTATTAAACCGTGTGTTACAATCTTAATTAACTTAAAAATATTATTAATTACTTAACCTAAAGCTGCACACATTTTATACTAATGCATCGTTATTGTCAAATGTCCAACTGGTCATCTAATAAACTTGGCAGCCGGACGTTTCGGTTTTTCGTTTCCCAAAAGATGAACACAGTTGATGCAAACTTCAAAAGGGACAATCCCTAGGAAATTTAAAAATAAATCGGATGATATTTCAATAAAAGAGTATCAAGTTTTAGCGTTTTTATCTCGATGACTGTGTTATGCAACATGTAACTATATAACTTCTAACAGAAACTTGGATAAATAATGAAGAAAACATTGATGTTCCAAATTTTCATTGTAATGCTAAATTCCAAAGACACAATCACAGAGCTGGTGGAGTTGCTATATATAAAAATAAAGGAGATACGACAATTTATGTCACTTCAAAAATGGATGTAGCATCAAATACTACTGAATCATTTGGGTTTAATAAGTCGTGTATCGGAGAAATGTGTGCAGCAAAATGTAGAGCAGAAAATGGACAAATAATTCTAATGGTTACTATTTATATTTCACCCAATCAAAGTGTAAAGAAAATTATCGAATTCATTCACACAAATTTAGTTGCCTACACTGTGTGTGAAGCCGGATCAACTCTTCTGAACAAATTGCCTATTATTTTAAGTGGGGATTTTAATGTAGATTTTTCAAAAGACAAACCAAAGCCTTTAGTAGGTTTTTTAAAATCAAAATTCAATTTAATTATGCCAAATGATCCAAATGAAAGTACGACAAAGTACTGAACAACGCTTGATGGAGTCTTTGTTAGATATTTGAATAATTTTGAATGTAAAGTATTTATAACCTATTTCAGCTACCATAAACCTATTGTTTCCTTCTTAGAATACAATTATTTAAAAAAATATGTATATTTAACAAAAAATATTACTTTATGAGTACAGACATATGATTAAATAATTTTATCTGACAATACTAATATAATATCCTCTTGTTTTTTTTTATTCACCTAACTAATCACTGAAATAACATAACAAAATTTGAAGTTATTACTTCTATCGTGTGGTCATAAGCACACACACTATTTTTTTCCCTACATTTTTGGATCACAAATGGTATACATAAATTTTTGTATTTCAAGATTTTCAGAGGCAGAATTAAGCCATGATGCAATGTGACAAAAAAATTGATCAATCCTAATCAGTATCTGATCTATTTTCATATAACGATGAGAACATGGCATTTGCTGATAAAGGGAAAAAAGGCTAGGGAGAACTAAAAGTTAATAAAAAGTAATGAAATCATCATGAAAAATAACTCGCTGGATTTCATGAGACGTCGATCTCGTCCATATTGTCACGTCATTCTTTTCGTATGTCTCGTTTGCCACGCTATCATCCTATTTCCTATCGTTTCTCTTAATATTACGTCAGCGGAGAATCTAGGGAAGATACGACAATGTGCAACTCCATTCCTACAATAACTAAAAGAGAACCTGTTTTTTAACTTTTATTTGTCATTCACTATTTCAATAAATTCGCAGCTTTCGACAAAAATTCATATTTTTACTCTGGACAAATAAATTAACTTCGTCAGTACGAGTCAAAATATCATTCCAAAGGACAGTTAAAAAAAAGTTTGCAATACCTTGTTAATTCACCTTGTTTTTCAAGTGTGTTTTGCATCATTAATTAAATAATCAAGGTTCATGGCAATTTCTGTATATGCGGAGCTTAAAGATTTATTGCATCTATGTGTGCTGACCTACGTGTTTTTATAGGCTTTTCAATACATTTTTATTTTTATCATAATTCAGATTTAAAGTCCCAAAGATGGGTTGATAAGAAAAAATTGTACAGATTTTGGACAAAATCAAAAAGTAGATTGTTACAGTCTACTCCTTGAACGAAAATTATGTTTAAAAAATGTCGTGCACTTGTCGTGTTTCTTTCTTTCTTGAAGTCGGGCTTGCATTCCAGAACATTTCCGGGATATGTTTGAGGCATTGTCGCTTGACTGACCTCCTTAAACACAGAATTAAGTGATATTAACAATATCCGTAAGATACTACGCAGTTAGTCCATTTACAGTAAAAAACTGTAAAAATATTTTAATAGGTGCTCCAATTTGGACATATCGTAAAGTAAATTGTTAAATAAAATGTTAGTTGATCGGCAAGACATATATGATGAAGAATCAACAAAAAAGAATGATATTTTTCTGTATTTCAGTGATGGCCATGGTAGCCAAGTGGTCAAGGTCATGGACTTGTGGCGGGAGTGTCATGCGTTCGGACCTAGTACCGCTGAAGACCCGCCGTATAGAGGAGGGCTGATACACCTTAAATATATAGAAGCTGAAACGCCCTCCCATTGGTGTGTGTTGTGGAAGTTAGGAGAGGGGGTATCAACTCAGGTCCTTAACAATGGTTTCAAATTACACCAAAATCCCTCGTGCAGTTTTAGAGTGCGACGTTAATGACTCTCACTCTCTATATTTCAGTGACTGTAATTTCCAAGACTTTAATGCTAAGACTCACGAATTGTAGCAGATAGATAAGAATGATTTCCTTTTCCAGAATTGCTTTATTTTTTATATGATCATCTAAAAAGACAGCAAAGTTATACTTTGAAGTTCCAAAGTGTTAAAATAATTTCCGTTGTTCACTAAACCAATAGTTTAATTTTCTCCTCTGAAAGGTAATCTTCTTGATGCGAAGAGCTTTAGTGCATTCTTTTCAGTAATTTTTTCCTGTAATGGCGTTCATCTTTGAATTGCTTAAAACGTTGGCTATCTACCAGGGACGTAGATACCGCCGTATCAGCCATGTCAATGATACGGGGCCCCAACATATGTCAGGAAAATTTGTTAATATTTTAAGTGACCCCCAAAAAGGGTGTCGAAGAAATTTTGACTAGCTACGCCAGTGCTATCTACACGACTACATAACAGTAATCGACTGTGGTAGTTCATGATACATTTTCCGTGTTCAGGTGCGTTTCCATGTATCCATACTAGCATGCTCCCAGTCATTGAATCCACTAATGTTAAATGTGGAATTGGAAGATGTGAATAATTTACATGTGAAACAGAACATTTTTCCCTTCTGAGAATATACTATCCATTCACGATCTATAACCTCACCATTACGTAACTTTTGCTTCGCCGAAAAGCATCTTGTTTTATTTTAATAATTCGTTCGTTGAATAAACGGGCTGAGAGATTTTTCAAAATTGTTATTTTCTTCGAACAAACTGAAGGACCTTTCTCAAACCGATGTTACTGCAAATTTTCGTCGATAAATGAAGGCCACAACTCTAAATATGTTCCTTCAATAAAATTATATGAAACGTCCATAACGTCATCTGTTATTTCAGTAGGTCTTATAGCTCCTTCTTGAACACTCAAATAGTCGGTTTTACCCTGTCCTCCAATTTGAAAAGTATTCGATATACTCTCAGAAATGGTAGAGGAAGACACAGAAGTAGAATTTGTACGAATGAAAAATTTGGCGAGAGAGAGAGAGTTTCGCTAAATTATACAGATTCCTGCTTTTCCTTCGATTTTCGAGTTTTGCAGCACCACTTTTGAAAGTGCAACTGTGGTGTAAAGTAGGTAGTTACAGCTTTTTCCTTGGCTACAAAATTTAAGTTGACAACATGTAGCATACGTTGTCAAATACACATATAAACGCTAACCCGTAACAAATAAACGTACAGTGCGTGCAATCTCACAAACCTGGGCACAATCCAACTGCTAATTTTCGACTAAATGAGTAATGACGGTGTATGGTGGTAGGCCTTGACACGAACGACGACATGATATCATAATGTAATCTTGCTACTATTGCCAGTTTGTAAGGGATTCCCCGTGCCATTCCTTAGTGTGAAAGGGTTGGAAGGAAGATCAGCCAAAGTCAATGCAACTCTATTTATTAACTATTCTCAACAAAGACACAAATTCAACATCCTAAGATAAGAAATGCACCAATTGATAAATATGGCAAGCAATACCGAGGTAGACGAGATACTAGAAGAATGAACAATAAATCGGATCACTTACGTCGAGGCAATACACCTTCTAATTCAAATCGTCTTAATCTAATTTAACACTTAATTGACCAATCATCAATCTTAATACTAACCCCTCTGCGCATCCCGCGATTTCCACGGGCTATGTAGATGTAGCAAAATTTGCGCAACCCGCGATTTCTACGGGTATGCATTTTTCTGACTATTTAGCTGTGCAACCGATGCTCTGCTCTTGCTTATATTTTCATTTACGTTTTTATATTCATATTTTGGTGATCTAGTTCTATGTTTTAAAATAAAATCCCTTTTGAAATTTTTTTTGTTTATTTTAAATTTAAAATATAGATTTAATATGTAGATCTGAAATACGTAATAAAAGCATACGCAATTTTTTAACCTACTTTGATAAATTAACTACGTAGCGAGAGGGTTAAACAAATAGTCTACGAAGTGCTCTTGTCTAGCTTCACGTTAATCAATCACTGTTAACCTTTAGCAGTCTAACCTCCCTCCTCTACGAGCTTGAAAGTTAATCTTTATATATGTTACCGGCAAAGTATGAAATCCGGCATTCTATAGAATGCCTAAAACCAGCCGGCAATGTATGAAATGATTTTTATTTCATACATTGCCTAGGCATTCTATAGAATGGCCAAATGAGAAACCGGCAAAGTATGAAATACAACACTTAAAATGACTTGTGTGTACATGTGACCCTTTGATTGTCAGGGGAGACAGAATCTCATGATTTCACCCTGAAGGTCACCGCCTATATGTCGCAGGGAAATGATGAAATTAGGGCTTTCGTCAAATCCCTAAAGGACATGATCAATTCATGCAAAATGTTAATATAAATCCTCTTTTGCAGTGGCGCACACAAGGGGGGTACTGGGGGTCCGGACCCCCCCAAAGCACTTAACTTTTTTTCCAATTGATTATAATTCTAAGTATATAGTACGTAAAATTTAATTAAGTATTTGTTATTAATGATTGATTTTATTAATTAATGCTAATTATTTATTCAATAATTAGTTTTTTACTGTGTTTTGTTCCCCAAAATCGACAAAATCAAAAGGAACATGATACAAGAATGGTGAACTTTCGACCCCCCTTGAAAAATTCCTGTGTGCGCTACTGCTCTTTTGTCTTTTCCCTATTGTAAGTAAGTGAATTAGTTACATCCCCTAACTGTTTTAGTGAAATGATTTAATAGAAAAAAATAAGCCACTTTTTTGGTGCCAGGGGACAGATATTTGGGGGATTGTAATAACTTTTGTTTTGGTTAGGATCTGCTGGGATACATCCCCCCGGTGCATTCTCACCCCTCTACAGCTTTTTGGCCAATATCTCGACACCTGAGCCTCACAGTCCATTCGAACCTGGCTCATTCGATCCCTCTCTAACTTCTCTTCCTGTTATTATAATTTCATGCTCATAGGGCTATTCCTTACATAGTTTTTTTAATTGTTTTAAACTTTTAAATTTTATTTAAATCCACAATATCTTGGCTCCTGTTTGAGTCTCGGACTTGAGATTTGAACAAACTGTTTTACTCGTCGAGACCCATCCAGATATATACATGACTCCCATTGTGTAGGCATGGGGAGGGCTTAAGCACTAAAATATCATGTTCCCATGTTAATCCTATGTGGTCTGAAAAAATTTCCCCCCCCCTAAGGAATTCAGCTTGGGATTTGATTTTTGGAGGTACGCCATATTTTCGTGTATGCGCGAGCCTTAATTAGAATTGGCCCCCTCCGGTTCTCCCCCCTACAGGGATTCCTCATTAATAACTCGAATCCTATGCTACCTTGGTCGACCGCACCGGCTGGGTTTGATTGTTCTCTTTAAGAGCTCTTCAAATATGTAGTTTTATCTTTTATCCCAATAGCCCCATTCCTCCCCCCCATTTCACGGTTTTAAACAATTTTAAAATTCTTTAAATTCCCCATAGCTCCGAGGATTTTTGACCTGTATGTTTCGGAAGTACAAGGACTCAACCTCCCAAGCATCTCCCCTCTGGACAGCATTTGGCAATATTTTAAAATAACGTCTCTTCAATGTCATTTCGGGCTGCGGTAGCCCAGTGGTTAAGGTATCCAACCATGGCAGGCATGTCATGAGTTCGATCCCAGTACCACTAAAGACCCGCCGTGTAGGGCAGCGATGCACGTTAAATCTGTCGAGAGCTGAAACGTCCTCCCGTTGGTGTGGTGTGGTAGTTAGGAGAGGGGTGCCAGCTCAGGTGTCGTCCACGTCACTTGACCATGGTTCAAAATTACGTGGTCCGTCGCCAAAAGCCCTCGTGTAGCTGAACAGTGCGACGTTAATATTAACTCAACTCAACTCAATGTCATTTCCATGATGATAGTAAGTGATTTTATTACACCCTGAACCGTTTCAGTGAAATGATGAAATGAGCTAGTCAGGATTTGCTTTGGCAAAATGCTGTCCGGGGGGCGGGACACCTAGGAGGTCGAGTCCTTGTACTTCCGAACTATACAGGTCAAAAATCCTCTGAGCAATGAGGAATTTAAAAATTTTTAAAATTGTTTAAAAACGTGAAATGGGGGAAGGAATGGGGCTATTAGAAAAAATAACATATTTGAAAGGCTCATAGGGAGAACAATTGAATCCAGCTGGTGCGGTCGACCAAGGTTGCATAGGATTCGAGTTATTAATGGGGAAGCCCTGAAGGGGGGAGAGCACCGGAGGGGGCCAATTCCAATTAAGGCTCGCGCATACTGAAAAATATGGCTTACCTCCAAAAATCAAGTCCCAAGCTCAATTCCTTAGGGGGGGGGGTGAAATTTTTCACGCTCCATAGGATTAACATGGGAACATGATATTTTAGTGTTTAAGCCCTCCCCATGCCTACACAATGAGAGTCAAGAGTGAATTCTCGACGAGTGAAACAGTTTGTTTAAATCTCAAGTCCAAGACTCAAACAGGAGCCAAGATATTGTGGATTTAAATGAAGTTTAAAACAATTAAAAAAAACTATATGTAAGGAATAGCCCTATGAGCATGAAATTATAATAACTGGAAGAGCAGTTAGAGAGGAATCGAATGAGCCAGCTTTTATTTCCCTTAATAAAACTTGGCAATATCAAAATATCGTTTTTTTATTTAGTTATATTCTTTACATTATTATCTTTCGATTGATACATCATTTTTGCATGCCTGAAAATTAGAAGTTGAAAAAACTTCAGTTGAAAAATATAAACAAACATCCCTTTATAGATAAAAAAAATTAGAGAGATAAAAAAAGATATTATAAAAAGGGAAATAATAACTAAAAAAAGAAACTTTTATAAATAAAGCAGGATATTTCTTAAATATTACATTAATGTAATTTGTATTTCTTTAGAAAAGTGTGCATGTAAAATTTTTTCATTAAGGCTTTTTTAAAAAAATTTTTATTATTTCAGTTCTTATTTATCATTGTTTTCCATAAAAATATAATATTTCAATATTATGTGGAGAGAAACAACTTTAAAATCTGTGCAATTATAGAAAAAAATTTTTTATGATTTTTCTTGAGTTTTCTTATGCAATTAATACTCTCTAAAAAGGAATCGTTTATAAAATATATGATTAGAAATAATTTGAAAACGCAATTATTCTTACGAAAATATGTAGCTAATGTTTTAAAGTGCTATTTTACGTTTTTTAAGCTTATAATAATTATTTTTTTTAGAATTACAAACTTTACAGTGGTTTATCTCAGTTTGTGTTTTTCGCAAATATTAATATATATATTAATATTTATTAAATATCCCTTCCATAAATATTAATCAATCACTTCGATTTCCCCCTGTGTTTTATGTATAATGCATGTAACAAAATTAGGCATCCAGTTTGTGATGTAAACTTAGTACTTTTTTTTTTAAAGAAATTTTAATGTAGGAGATTTTGGCATTTTTTCGTTGAATTTTAGCATGCATATCTACATTTTTTTTCTAACATTAATTAAGTTATTGTAAAATCGATTCATAAATTTGCTTAAGAAATTCTTAGGAAAGTTACAAAAAATTTCAGGTCAAATAATTAGTAAATACAAAAAGAGTATTATTTTCAAAAATGTTCCATATTTTTTTTAAAACTTTCAATTTTTCTAAATTGTGTCAATAATTTACACAAAATTTCATCTCGTATTATTTTCTTGAATAAAAGCATTATATGTAATGCTAAAATAAAATTTTTAAATACATAAATAAAAAATAATTGTTCAAAATATGCCAAGTCTCCTTAATAAGAAAGGCAATAATCTTGTTCAGTAGAACGTTCGTTTTTCTTTACGTATTTTGAATAAATTTTTTCTTAATGGCACTCTTATTATTTTTATAGTATAACATTTGTATTTCTTAGAAATGTACGTCATTTATAAAACAGCTTTATTAGGACCTTTTTTCATACTTTGCCTAAATATCATTTGGCATTCTATACAATGCCTAGGCAAAGTATGTAATAATTCTCCTATTTCATACTTTGCCTAAAAACGTCAGGCATTCTATAGAATGCCTAGGCATTCCATAGAATTCTGGCATTTCATACTTTGCCGGTAACATATACAAGACTTGATTTACGTAATTACATCTTCTTAGGAGGAAAGTTTTCAATGGAATAATTTTAAAGACACAATATTCCCCCAAGAGGACTATTAGTAGAAAGAACGCGGATAGACCTGTTACAAGTTGGCATACAGTATGAAATCCCCAGTTGTCTAAGAATAATATATGATGATAAAAATTATTCTGATCATGATCTTGGTGAGGTCAAGTCGAGAGCGAGGTCCTGGACCCATGCCCTAAAACGTCCCTTTATACACACACACACACACTATATATATATATATATGTGTGTGTGTATAAAGGGACGTTATATATATATATATATATATATATATATATATATATATATATATATATATATATATATAGCAGTAAATAAATTAAAAAGAAGACTAATAAATCCTAAAACATCTTAAGAACAAACCGAAAGAACCAAAAACATGGAACCATTACAAACCAAAAAAAAAAAAAATAAATATAGCTAGAATGGAAAAAACTATTATGGTTTCCCGAGCTGTCACTGGCTTAGGGCAGTGAAACAGGGTTAAACAGTGTTTTGCGAGATCTCATCCTTTCCCTTCAGTGGAAACTTTCGACATAATAGCATAGAAGATAAACCAAGGCAAAGGCTCAAACACCCACGTGGGTGAATATAACATCAATAGAATAGAATCGGAAAATTAAATTACTATAGGAATCCAGACGAAATAGACAAATATAAATATATATAAACATAAATAATTGCAATAGAGGTTAATAATGATCATGGCAACCGTTTTATTTTCTTGTAGATATGTGAATGGATTAGATTACAAACATATATATGTGTCGTGTGGAAGTTCTGCAGGTATAGTGTGTATGCAGAACAACATATGGATCTGTGATAGCTGGTAGTAGCCCAGTGAGGGCTGTGAAATCAGTCAATTGGTGAGTATCGTGTGAGATGGAAGTAACCCGTGTTGAGCAGCGTGCTTACATCAAAATAGCCGTTTTCTAAGGGAGAAATTCGCTCTGTGGCTTTGATCTCATCCCAAGATTAAGGAACCAAAACGTGGTAGGCGATTTGCAACACGAGAGACATTTCTAATGCTGTGCGCCAACAGGTGACTCGTTCACACATGGTGCGGCAAATGCTGAGGCGTGTGGTATTCAGCACCTCCCACATCGTAGGCGGCGTGTGGTGACAGAGCAAGGGTCTTGAGGCCCGGGTTTGTCATGTCAACTTTATGTGTACTGTGTTATCATTCTTTTGCACAATGAAAGCTATTTTTCCCTGTATACTACCGTACTACCGTAATATATTAGTATGTTACAATATTTCAGTGCTAGTTGTTGTCCTCACATGTAGTTAACACCTTGTCCTTTCGTCTGTATATGTCACATTTTCCAACCGGACTGGTATATTCAAGAAAAAAAATAGTTGCCATGAATTTTGCCCCAACCCTCGTATATAAAGGGTGTTAAAATGAAAGTGATTCGAGGTGATGAGATACGTAATGACAGAAATGAAAAAATGCTTACATAGAAACAACAA
This sequence comes from Trichonephila clavipes, assembly GCA_019973935.1. Taxonomy (NCBI): domain Eukaryota; kingdom Metazoa; phylum Arthropoda; class Arachnida; order Araneae; family Nephilidae; genus Trichonephila; species Trichonephila clavipes. Next base: position 394,626 of record BMAU01000848.1, on the reverse strand, counting down.
TATTTAAAGAGTGAAATAAATACAAAGTTTGTTAAATGAAATCACAAATGGCGTTTCAGCAGGCATCCTATTTCTTAGGGTGGTCCGTCGCCAAAAGCCCTCGTGTAGCTGAACAGTGTGACGTTAATATTCAATCAATCAATATTTCTTTGGAAGGTTACGAATTCCGTCCCCGTAAAACGATGTCAGTTGATCATGGAAACAGTTCAAAACTCTAGTACTAGGGCTGACTACTAAACTTTGAATATTTGGCCCTAGGTGTGTCGGCATGTTTCATTGCATGCTGACGGACTTCCCTACCGGTTAGATGGGATGACAGCAGGCTTCATCCCCTGCTACTATGTGCTAAAGAAAATCGTCACCTTCATCCCTGTAGCGCAACAAATGCTGTAAATTCAGGCTCAATAGATGTTTTCTTGTGATGTTCAGACAGCATGTGGGGTACCCATTGACAACAAACTTTTCGTTTCAGAGTGTTGGTGACAATATTGAGAACATTACTGAGAGAAAAGTTGAACTCATGTGCTATGTCATGAATGTTTAGACATTGATTTGGAGGGGAGGTAGAAAAAAGCATAAAGAGCCATGATTAAATAGGAAAGCATTGGTGGAAAGTGATAGGGGGCGCTGTACGTGAACTCGCAAGTTTGGCACCCGTGTTTTCCTCATTGCAGACATGGACAGTGTGCGATGAATATGAATCGTTATATGAACGCCGAGTTAGTGAATATCCATTTCATCTACCGCATAGGCAACGGAAATGGACGTGCTGCTGAGGAAAGATATCCAACGAGGCAACAACTGAATCATAACGCGTTCACTCAGGTTTATTAGAACCTGGAGGAACAGGGATCTTTCAGAGCCAAGATCGAAGGTACTGAGCGGCCACGAACAATATGAATACACATATTTGAAAAAGGTGTGTTGAAAGCTGTGGACCAAAATCCCGGTACCAGTGTGCGGGTGCTTACCATTACAAGGAGCCCATACATCTAACCGCCTTGGCTGGCCTTTGACAAGTATTTCGTCTTTCTACAGGAGGTACTTCCGGAACTGCTTACTGATGTCTCCGCACTTATTCGTTGCCACATGTGGTTTCAACAGGACCGGACAATTCGAAACAGGTGGATTGGGCGTGGTGGTCCCGTCGCTTGGCTTCCCAGATTCCCTGATTTTTCTTCTCTGGGGTGCCATGAAAAACCTTGTATACGACACGCCTGTCTATTCTGAAATGGAACTGGAGGCACAAATATCCATCTCTGTCGCTACGATCCATGAAACGCCCGGTATTTTCAAACATGTCCGCCAATCCATGTCACGTCGGTGTCGTGAGAGCATACATGCCAATGACTGTTATTTATATCACCTTATGTGATGCTTTTATGTCATACCTTTTATTTATTATTGTCTTTTCGTGTAATATAGCATTTTGTGTTGTGGCCTTACTATCTTTGTGTCTCTTTATCTCGTTAGGGTTACGTTTCCGCTCATGCATTCCTGTGTAATTTTGGCTCCTCAGAGTGTTCTGTACCTCCTCTTGAAATTTTTACATGGCATTCGGAGAAACCCTGTATTTATGCTGGTATTTTTTACACCAACTCTAGAAGTCTAATAAAATTATCTGCAGGTGCATATTTTGCGTTTAATTCGTTTTTATATTTTGTTTTTGTAGCCATTCACGTTGAGAAATGTTTTTCACTTAAATTCGTTGTTCTGAACGGTAGTTTCATAAAATGTTAACATCTACGTAAAAATCATTTGTATTTTGTATGAATTTGCAACCTAAAATTCAGGAGCTGTTCTTGCTTAAATTTAGATTTTAATATCGAATCCGTTGAGGTGTCGATAAGTTGTTCACTCTCCTAAATTATAAGTGTTTTCTTTACAAATGTATAAAAGTGCATTTTCCGTTAGAAAACTGTTTAGCTGTACAAAACATTGTACTAACGAGTGAAAAATTATTCCGTGGAACCCGATATAGCAAATAAAATATTCCCAATCTAGTAGGTAATATATATAAAGAAACAAAAGAGCAGTTATATTCTTTTACTGTATTGTAATAAAGTTATGTATAAATAAAATTTTCAGATTTAATGACAGTAATAAGTTTTAGATATTTGTGATTATACCAACTACAGAGAGAACGCGAAGCCATTTTTCATACACATTTATAATTTTCTTTTCGATTTTCTGCTGTGATTTGTTAAACCCCTGGGTATACCACATAGTCCCTGGGTATGTCTCGTGGAACCCCATGGTTCTGGGAAACCCAGTTTGAAGACCACTGATCTAAAAAAACTGTTTCAAAATTACATCCTTTTAGCTTGAAATAACGGGAAAGGAGATTAAATACTTTTAATTAATAACAATTCATATTGAAAGATATCAAAATTCGACTGTATACAAATCCATGTTGCCCAACCGAAAAAGGAAATTTTGAATGAACGTTTTTTACAACGATTCATTCGAAAAGTAATTGCAATTCCACCGCAAAGAATTTTAAAAAAACCGAATAAATGCAACTATAAGCAAATATATTGTTACGAATTTTATGTAAATAGTGTAAATAATTTGTATTTGAGTGTTTAATGCATTTATATTACTCTAGGTTATATTTATTTCATGTTAAAATTATACTATTCACAAGCAATGCCGCCCCTTACGTTATAATGGCAATTCAATGAGAACTTGGCGAAAAATCATTTTTGGTGACCAAGTTAGCCTCCAATTTGGTGAGTTTGGGACCCTCTGGATTCTTCTAGAAAGTATTGGATCTCGCCACTAAATTCACGCTTAATGGCGCGTGTGGATTTTTCTGGAAGTTTCCTTCGGGTTTAAAAATATTAGTGCCAGCCGCAACCAGTCGGTCTTGATTACACCAGCGAGTAGTGAGGATTGTTTTGACTCGCGAATAGCTTGGCTGTGCTTGTGAATAATCTTTACTTGAGTGTATTTTTAAACACTGATTACTGTGTTTGATTGCTGTTGAAGGTGTGAAGACCTTCGGATATTTACCCTGTGAATATTGCCGCTGAATGCTGTATTTAAAGGATTGAATTTTTGAAAATAAATTCGCATTGCTCTTAAAGAACTGTTTATTTTCTTTGTGATTGTTTTTGCATAAAATCCTGGTACCCGGATCTACGTAACAGTTTGGTGTCAGAAGTGGTGTCTTATGCCAATAACAAGAGCGATGGATGAGCAACTGAAGGCTCTGTTGGAAGGCATCAATGCCTCGAAAAACGGCCAAGAAGAGACTAAGCAAGAAATGAAGAAATGTCAAGAAGAGACTAAGGAGGGAATGGAGAAAAGCCAGCAAGAAATGCAGAAAGGTCTGGAAAATGTACAGAAGAGCCAAGAGGAGACCAAGAAATGTCAAGAAGAGCTGAGAAATACTTTAGAAAAGAAAATAGATAGCGTGGAAGAGAAAATAGCATTGAAAGTTGAAGAAAAGATTGCCGTAGTTGAAGATTGAAAAAAAAGATTGCAGCAGTTGAAGAGAAGAAAGTAGGGGAAGAAATAGAAAGAATTAAAGAGTAAGTTGAAGAAAGAATTAAAGAGCAAGTTGAAGAAAAAATTAAAGTGCAAGTTGAGGAAAGAATTGAAGGAGTGGCTGAACATTTTAGCCTTATATCACAGCGAATGGAAGATCTTGAGAAGAAATTTCTAGCTGGCGGAAATGAGAGCAAAAGCAAGAGTGTGCCTGTGTCTGCCTTTCCAGAACCTGTACTTGCATCTCCAGTGCCTATGACTTCTTTTACAGGGCCAGTAAAACTGTCAACCTATGACGGAAAAACAAACTGGGAAGTATACAAGACTCAATTTTCAATAATATCTGAAGCTAATGAATGGACTGAAGGGGTGAAAGCATGTTAACTAGCAGCATCCCTTAGAGAAGCTGCTGAAGTACTGCAGACTCTTTCCGACACAGACCGACTGCATTTGACTTCCCTATGTAATGCTCTGGATCTTTGGTTCGGCCAGAAATACTCTAAGGACTACGCACGTCTGCAGATGAAAACAAGACTTCAGAAAACCGGAGAAAGCTTGCAGGAGTATGCATCCGAAGCAGAAAGGCTCGCTAACTTGGCTTTCTCCGACCACCCAGCAAATGTGCGAGAAGTAATCTCTTTGCAGTATTTCATGGACGGCCTGAAGGAGGGGCAAATTCAGAAGGCTGTATGAATGGCAGATGTCCAAGATCTTAAATCTGCACTATTATATGCCCTAAAAATGGAGACCGCCACTCAAGCCAGTCGCAAAGATCGCCATTCCATCCGAGGAGTTAGGGTGACTGCAGATGAGCCGTGCGAATCTCGATTGCTAAAGCAGATGGAGAAATTGAAAGAAGAAATGCAAACCATAAAGGCTGGAATTTTGAACCAAGAGAAACGCAACTTCAAGTGCTGGGGATGCTGTGGAACGGAACCTGAAAAGAAACTGTCCCCGAACAAGGAAGAATGAGAATACCGTTTCTTCTTCCAAACAGGAAAACTAATATATGGCCATCTCGCGGGGCGGAGGTTGCCAGATAATGAAAAGCCCCATCACAAAGTTCTTTAGATTACGGCTGTAAATGGTGGCGACAAGGAACTTTACGTTATAGAACAAATTAATAACATCTCGTGCCGTATGGTTGTTGATACTGGAGCCCGTGTGTCTATAATTAGAAAAGATTTGGCACAAAACTCAAAACTTAGTATTATCTGGACGCCACCCTGCGTTTCCTTGCAAACAGTGACGGGTGACAAGATTCAGGCTCATGGAAAAGCTAACGTCACTCTAAGGTTTGGAAATATAGACTATCACCATATGGAATATATAGCAGATATCACCGATCCCGGTATTCTTGGACTGGATTTTCTGAAGAACAATAAATTTAAATTGGACTTTGAAAATAGCAATATGCATTCAAAATTTGATGACATCACTCTTTTTGGCTTACAAACACAATTTGAATCCAAGCAGAAAATTATTGCAAAAACCAAACTCTCATTATCACCAAGAACTGAATGTATAATACCAGGTTTAGTAGCAGAAAATAGGAAATTCCGGTTTGGCCTAATTTATTATTCTAACTCAGACAGTTTAAAAGTAGGAGTACTTATAGACTCGTCGGTAGTACACCTCTCGAACTCAGTCATCCCAGTGAAAATGGCTAACATCAGTGACAGGACGAGGACTATCCAGGAAGGAGAGGTAATAACAGCGTGTGCTCCTGTCACTTGTGTTGACCCAAAGTGCAATAGCCAAGACCTTTCTTCAGAGGATCTAGTCAAGGATTTACTACAAAACATGGAGACGAGAAACAAAGATGTGCTACATGAGGACTAATTAGAGAATTCCAAGGCCTATTTTCAAGAACATCTGAGGACTTTGGAAGAACTAGACTAACGAAACACCGAATCGATACGGGAGAGGATCCTCCTATTAAGCAGCATCTCCGACGACTATCATTTGCTAAACAGGAAGAAGTCCATGAACTCATTAAGGACATGAAAGATAATGATGTCATTGAGCCATCGTCAAGTCCTTGGGCATCTCCCATCGTCTTGGTTAAGAAGAAAGATGGCTCTACCAGATTCTGTGTGGACTATCGTCGGTTGAGTGACATTACCAAGAAGGACAGCTATCCTCTACCAAGAATAGATGACACTCTTGACACACTTGCCGGCAATACCTGGTTTTCTATCCTAGATCTCAAGAGCGGGTATTGGCAGGTAGAACTCCACCCTGACGATAAAGAGAAAACTGCCTTCACCACGGGACAAGAACTGTGACAATTTAAGGTTATGCCTTTCGGCTTGTGCAATGCACCTGCAACATTCGAGCGTCTTATGCAAACAGTCCTCGGAGGACTTTCGTACAAGGCATGCCTGGTTTATCTTGATGACGTTATCATCGTGGAGCGTTCCTTCGAAGAACATCTTAAAAATATCAGGTGTGTGCTACAAAAGCTGAAAGAAGCTAACCTGAAATTAAGTCCATCCAAGTGCCACCTGTTCCGGCGTGAAGTCACCTATCTCGGGCACATCATTTCGGCGGAAGGTGTACGAACAGACCCGGATAAGATCTCGGCTGTGAAAGACTGGAACTGCCCGACGGATGTTCACCAGCTCCGGAGTTTCTTGGGCTTATGTACGTATTACAGGAAATTCGTGAAAAATTTCTCAACAATCGCCAGACCACTCCATAAGCTGACCGAGGCAAAACAGAAACTCATCTGGATGGTTGATTGTAACAACGCCTTTAACAAGCTTAAGGATGATCTTCTCCAGTCCTGGCATATCCTGAAATTGGGAAACAATTTATTCTGGATACAGATGCAAGTCATGAGAGTATCGGAGCTGTGTTGATGGTCAGATAGATGGTCAGGGGCGTGTCATTGGCCTATTTTAGCAAGTTTCTGTCCAAACAAGAAAGAAATTATTGTGTGACCAGGAAGGAACTGCTCGCTATCATAAAAGCCGTGGAACACTTCCATCCTTACCTCTATGGTCGAAGGTTCCTGCTGCGAACATATCATGCCTCATTGACCTGGCTGCTGAATTTTAAAAATTCATAAGGCCAAATAGCTAGATGGATACAGAGACTACAGGAGTAGGACAAGGAAATTCACCACAAAAAAGGATCAGCAGATGGAAATGCAGATGCCCTTTCGAGAAGACCCTGTCCTGAGAGTTGCAAATACTGCTTGAGAATCGAAAAGAAATTTGGCGTAATAGATACAACAGTCCGCCAAGTTACAACGCCCTCAACATCGGCATTGGACCCGTGAACTGATGAGAACGTCCGAAAAGATCAACTGGCTGATCCTGAAATAAAACCAATCTTAGAATTCAAAGAGTCGTCTGATGAAAAGCCCAGCTGGCAAGACATCACCCCTTTCCATCCTACAATGAAGCGTTGCTGGGCTCTTTGGGACTCTCTCCATCAGAGAAATGGTGTTTTATATCGAAAATGAAAGTCTGACGACGGAAAAACATTCAGGTAGCAATTAATACTCCCAAAGATAAGAGTTTCAGCGGTCCTTAAGGAACTCCATGGCAGTCCGACTGGAGGTCATTTTGGTGTTATGAAGACAGTAAGACTCATGTAATCATCATGTGCCAGATCGGCCGTCAAATAATCCCTTGGGGATTATTCAAAAGGGAAATACGTCAACAGCGCAAAACGAGCTGCGTGGCGAGCAGAACTCGGTTAGACTTGGGATCAACCCACCCAACTTATATAAAGTGTGTCTCGTTTTTGTGTTGTGAGGTGTATACTAATAAATTTGTTTGGCTAAAATCAATGCGTGTTTATTTAAATGATGCAAACTTTACTGGCGCAGCTGGAAGGATATCGCAAGAATATGAAATTAACGTAAATTTAAAAAAATAAGGAAATAAAGCATTCGTTTGCACAAAACCGGAAGTATTCTTGGAATAAAAAAATAAGGAAAGATCCTCATTCTTATAATATTACTCCTCAATTTGTGATCAGAGAGAAATGAAGCATTAAATTATGTATACGAGTTCTCGAAGTTAATTTCGTTTCAATAATAAGTTTGAAGTTATTCATATTTAAAGTTAAAATTTTTTCTTTTCTAGAAGTGTTAATTGAATTATTTGGTTGAAATATAATGTATTCCAAAGATTATTTTTACGGGTAATCTAAATGTAGTAGCAATACTGGGTAATTATATGATACATGCAAACCGTTGCAGTGATGAATCAATAATAACCTCTACACCGGAAATTATTTTTTTGTGTTGTTGTGGAATTGTTTCGGAAAAGTACTATTTTCTAACATAGTGAGATTTTGATTGGTTATTGTATCACAAAATGTCATTCTAAAATTTTCCTTTACTTGAGATTGAGATAGTGTATAAATTGTGATTTTTTTTGGATTGTCATATTTAACTCTTATTTTATTTGTGATTTAATTAATTACGATATAACACTTGCATTTGTTTATACTAAACGATAGTTGATTTTGTATTTGGATACTTAAGATTGCATTAACATCATATGACATAACTTAAAAGTGAAGGAGTAGAGAGGAGTAGGGGTAGTTGAGAGAGGAGTAGTTGTAACAAAAGTTTCTTTTTTTTCTCATTTTCGTGATTTTATTATTGAGTATATAGGTAAACAAGTAGTAAAAATGGATTAGTTAGGTAAGGCACGAAAGATGGATCTTAGGCTTTTGTCAGAGGAGCTGAATCTTAATGTAGGGGATAATATGAAAATTGGGGAGATTTGAGTAAACTAATTACCACACACCCAGATTATGAGAAGGAGTTTAGCAAAAATCTACTCACAATTATAGTAGAGGATAGAAAACTTCGGCCGTGAACTTCTCCACAATGGCCGTGTTCAAAATTTTGAATAGGGTGTCGAGGTCGGCACTCAGGTTTCTATAGTTGGGGTTTGGTGGGATGTAAATAGACGCAACCATGAAAGGTTCTTGATCATTAGGGGTGAGTGCAACGAGAGTCACTCCCATCATCCATTTCATTGGTTGACTCGGTTCTCCAAGTCTGCCCTCTTCCACCCCATTGGTCCCTGCTTCCGAAACTCCGCCCACTACCATCCACCAAGTCGCAACACCAAGTCAATGATATCACCAGACACAGGACGGAGGAATCAGTTCTTGTGTGTGTGTATGTGTGTGTGTGTGATTCCAGTTCCTTGTGAAATACAGCAGCAAAGTTACACTAACTGGTATTTTTTTAACTTGAACACAACTTGCTTCAATATTACGAGGTCCGTCGCTAATATCCCCCATGTTGCTTTAGAGTGCGAAGTCTCTCATACCAGTTAATTTATTTTTATTCCAAATATAAAAACAAGGAATTGAATTTAAGTTCTCAATGATTTATTCATGGTTTCTTAACACTAGATTTACGGGCTGAGTCAATTGGACTCATTTAAAAAATTCTGAATAAAGTTCGTTACATAGAGGTTTATCTTTTAATATACTTTATAAACCACTTAAAACGAATTTTAAATTCATAAACACTATATATTAAAAAAGTAATTATTCACACTTTTTTTTAAATTAATATATGTTTATTTTATATATCTCATCCAACAAAAAAGGAAGAACAGCAAGGAAAACAAGAAAAAAGTATGTCGAAGAATTCGATGTATTTTCAATATTAAGAAAATAATTTTATCCTAAAATTAATTAATTTTAAGAACATTTTATAATTTAAAGCATACAAGTAATATTAAACATACATTATTTTATAATTAGAACACGGGGACACGGAACAACTTCATTGAAGGTGAAAGATGATATCGAAGATGTTTCTAGTGAACTAAGCAATGGAGATTAACGGTAGCACTTCTTAGATGAAATGTCCAGAACTCTATTGCGCTCGGCGAGTTAGGATCTAATAAAACCAGATCAAGATTTATGACCAACATAAAATGTGTTGTGGGAACTCTCCTGAGTTCCACCCTGGACACTAAGAATAATTTGAGGCAAAGAATGACCAGACGTAATTTGTATAATAATAACTTTATATTTATTCACTTGGTTCAAATATCAAAAATTCTAATGGCAAATAGTAAGCTATAGTAAGCTATATGTCCACATCAAAAAGGGATTTACCATTAATATTAAATTAAATTACGATATATGAAATTAATCAATAACTACGCATAATATCAAAAAGGTTTACCGGAATAAGAGGTCTGAGAAATACACGCAACTTGAATTATTAGCTTTCATTAACTTAAACTAATTTTATTAAACTAACGCTTGTGGTAAGCGATATTAAACTAGAATATATCACCTGGTATTACTTATGATCTCTTCAAGTACATTAATCTCCTAAGGTTCCTTTGCTGAACAGTGGCGGCGCTAGACCACGCGTGGACGTCGGCTAAATTAGGGTTCGCGAGGCCTCCTTTTTTCCCAGTCAAGAAAACGTTAAATTACATAAGCGGAATTATAGTTAAACTAATGTATGAGTAAACGAGATTTATTGCTAATCAAATGATGACAAAAATTACACAAATAGAAATTAAAATAGACGAACTTTTCGGTTTTGGCCTCACTGCAATTTTTCAGGATTATGTCATAGCTAACACTAGCCGCTATTTCAGCTTCAATTGATAGAACTGATAACGCAGATAGTCTCTCTTGACTCATCGTGCTTCTCAAGTAGGTCTTAATCAATTTTAACTTTGAGAAGCTTTTCTCAGCGGAAGCTGTACTGACGGGAACTGTGAGCATGATTCTAATTGTTATATAAAAATATTTAGATATATTTCTTCTCTCTCCAAATTATTTTCTAAAATGTACTGAATGAGTTGTTTCGCGTCGTTGATAGAGTCTAGTGAATTCATTTTTAAAAGTTGGAGCTCTTCATATAGTTCGAAAGGCTATATGTCGCTGTTTTCGCCTTCCCGAAGTATTGTACCTAAATCATTACAATACTTGAGAAGGTCTTCTTTTGATATAGAATTTAAATAACTGATATCATAAATAAAACCAAATTGTTCAAAATATTCATTGAGCGCTTTAAATCTCGGCATTAGGTGTCGACTATAATAGCATCAATCATTGTGTGTGTTAAAAAAGTTAACTCTGTACTGCATTTCAAAAGATTGAATAGGTTCATCAATATGTTCTTAACCAAACATTCGTTTTTTCCTGGCTGTTCTTTTTTCTTTAAATTGAGACTCAATTTCTAAAGAACTTTTCTCTACAAATAATTAAGCCTGTGCAACACTATTGTCAAATCCTGTATTACGGAATTCTTGAATCCAGCAGCAAAGTGACCGTAAATTATCAATAGCGACTTTCAAGTTGACTTGAACCGATTGCCATAGTTTGCTTATATCATCTAATTGCAAAAATATTGCTTTTAATGCTACAATTGTACTTTCCCACCGTGTTTCAAACAGAGGTTTTAATGTCAATTTTAATTTAGTTTTTACAATATCCCAACGCTTACTTGACTTTGAAAATAACACATAGATTTTATTGATGAAGCCAAAAAACGTTTTGACTGTTGCAGAAGAGTTAGCTGCATCAATCAAAAGCAAATTCCAACTGTGGCATCCGTACGGCGTGAAGAATGCTTTTGGGTTTATATTGAGTATTCTTGTTTCTGACACCTTTATTAATACCGACCATATTGGCGCCATTATCATATCCCTGTCCTCGACAGTTTTGGATATCTAGACCATTTCTTTGCAGTTCTTGTAATATTGAATTTGTTATATATTTTCCCGTTGTTTCTGCGAAGGCAATAAACCCAACAAAATGTTTCTCTATTGCTCCAGTTGAGGAATTGCAAAATCTTAATATTATTGACATTTGTTGAACGCGGCTGACATCCCTGGTACAATCGAGCAAGAAAGCGTAGTATTTTGCTTGTTTAACTCTGTGTATAATTTCTTCAATAACTGATTTAGACATTAATGTAATTAATTTATTTTGGAAGTCAAACTCAGATAATGTTGAGTAAGTTGCTTTTCATTAATACGTTGCATATGCTCCCGTAGGGTCAGATCATATTTCGATAACAACTTAAATAAATCTATAAAATTGCCACTGTGTCTGCTATCGTTCAATTTAAGGGATTCTCGATGAGTTCTAAATGATAAATTGTGTGAGGCTAAGTAGTTTATTATATTCTTTCAAACAAATTATACCAGTACTTTTGCGATTCCTTAATCAATCTCTCGTTATCCTTATCTATTGTTTTTCCGTGTTTGATTCCTTTATAGAATTCCATCCATTTAATCATGCATTCCATGTGTCCTTGACTTTGTTCATGTCTTTGCAATATCCGACTCAAATCTTTCCAGTCACAACATCCTTCTTTTACCACCTGTGTCTACAAATGTGAAAAAAAGTCTACATGGAAAGCAATAAACTTTGTCTTGAAAATGGAGCCTCTCTTTACTCGCCATGGTGTTGCCAGACGATTCTGGATAATGCAACTGTATGAAAATAAATAAAAATGAATAACTAAATTTTAAATAATTAAAAACTTTGCGAGGCCGTCGGCGGTCGCCTAACGCCGCCACTGTTGCTGAATACTCACAGCAATGCTCCACTATCGTAATCCAATTGAATCCTACAAATCTTGTTATTACTGCTGCTGGCTCAATAGCCTTCTTCCTCGTTAAATTACAACACTCTCCTTAAATACCCTATCTACTTTACATATCCCATTTTCTCCTTTTAGAGTTGATTGGAAATATACGCGAATTTACAATCCCCAAAGAAGCCTAAGAAAATTAGTGGAAAGGTTCCGTAAAGATTCGTCACAGTGTTAAAAAGAGAATAACTTGAAATTTTTTCAGAAATACTTCTAAGAAAAAGGGAGAACAAAAATTGAATCGCGCAAAAGAAAAGGTTCATTATATAAAAAATGCACTTCGCTATAGAGAGGTTATTTTACAAAGAAAATTGGGAAATGTTCAAGGTTCCGGGAAAAAGTTTGCTGTATAGAAAAATTCGCAAGATAGAGGATCGACTGTATATGTTGATTCATCTTCCCCGCAGATCCCTTCATTTCGCATTATCCAATGTGATGTACCTACTTTTACGGTTGTGAGCCAATTTAACTCATAGAACGATTTAAAAGTTTATCGCATAGCATAAGAAATTTAATCCTTATATCAGGCCTGGGCAACAATCAAGTCGCACGTGATTTGTTTCTCTTCTCATTTTGCATTTCTTACATACAATATTTGCGTGTATGGAGACCCATCGTTACTTTTTTTTCGTTACTCCGCTGCTGTAAAGAACAATTTCAATTCTAAAATTCTGCGAGCTGCATCTACCCGTTGCTGGGCGTTGGAGGAAGAAATTCAGTCTCGAGCCAGTCAATTAAAGTAACTTAGTTTATTCAGAACTACCGAGTGAGAGTGAGCACGTGATTGCTTCACCCTTTTTATATACAGAACATAATGACGTCACACAACCTCTTCACAGTTACAAAAACGTGGCGCCATGCAGCCACTCATTCACACAAATCATTTTTATTCACAACATACTCCCCCCTTTGAGACTTGGGGAGAGTCTCAAACCTATAACAGTTATAACTCAAAAGATCAAGTCTCTTCGGTTCTTTAACCAATCTTCCAGAAGAAGTATATTTTTTTACAATTGCATCATTAGTATTCAAGACCTTTTCAGGTTTAGTACTTTTAACAGAAATTGATTCCTCTTTCTATTCCTTATCGCTATTAGCAATCGCTTGTACTTCCAAAGAGAAGATACGTTGCACAGGGCGTATTACTGTTCCATGTTGAGTTTTTAGCCGAACTGTTCGAATTTCCCCATCTCGACCAGGGATTAATTCTATAATCTTAGCTATAGGCCAAGACAAACGTTTCTTATTGTCGTTTCCAATTAAGACCATTTCCCCAATTCGGGGTTCCCGCACCCTATTATCATTCTGTTTTTGTATTAGCTCACTTAGATATTCTTTCCTGAAACGTTGTCTTAAATCACTTAAAAGTTTAATTCTATATTTCATTCTTTTTCTTAAGTCTCTCGAATTCAATTCGTCAATATCGGTAGTATCGGAACAGCGATTCTCTATTAAAAACATTGCTGGAGTAAGAGGGATCAATTCCTGTGGATTTTCAGACATATAAGTTAAAGGTCTACTATTGATTAAAAATTCGCAATCACAAATCACTGTAAACAATTCTTCATAGGACAATATTGATTTTCCAAGAGAACGTCTCAATAGTTCCTTGATAATGCAAACCAACCTTTCCCACCATGCGGCGGTGGGTAGTATAAATTTCCAAACTATTTTTTCAGTTGATGTTTCTCTCGATATTTTATGCCAATCCAATTTCTAAAGGTCATTGAAAGCACCACGTTATCACAGTAAATTATCCTGGGCCTCCCGCACCTGGCAATGAAACGCCTAAAGGCTAGCAAAAAGGCATCAGAAGATTCAAGATGTAGTGCGCGATGTAATCCATACCTTTTCGCCAGTTTTTAAAAACAGAGGTCCAGCAAAGTCAATTCCTACAACTTCAAATATCGCGCAATCAGTCACACGGTCTGATGGTAAAGGTGATGGTCCGCTTGACAATGACTTCACTTTAAAACGAGCACAAATAAAACATTCATTCAAAATACTCTTAATAGTTTTTCTAGCTCTGATAATCCAGAACCTTTCTCTAATTAATAATTGCATTATTTGGATTCCTGCATGACAGTTCTTTTTGTGTATAGATCTAATCAAAAGTTTTGTAAATTCACATTTGTCAGGTAACAATATAGGATACAAAAAAGAACTTTCATCATTTTGTTGAGTTATTTTAGATTTTACTCTTAAAATATTATCATTATCAATAAAAGTAACAAATTTCAAAGATTCAACATCAGGTAAATAATATGTTTGACTTAAACGAATCAATTGTTTTTCAGAATTTTCAATTTCAGCAACAGAAAGTTCACGTTCCTTACATTTGTTATAGTCTTTGCGACAATTATTTACAAATCTTAAAATCCATGCAAATACTCTTATCATTTTATCATAATCAGACACATTACATCGTTTGCTAGATCAACATTCGCAGTTTTAGTTTTCTTTCTCTCTACGTTAACTTCTTGAGGCTCGCAACTGATTTCACCATCTGGCCAATATTCCGAATTTTGTTTCAACCAGGAAGGCCCCTCCCACCATCTACAATTAAGCATTTGTCGTGGAGAACAACCACGGGATAGTAAATCCGCGATATTCATGTTTCCTGGAACATACTTCCATGATTGAATTTTAGTTAGTTGTCTAATTTCCTTTACCCTATTAGCTACAAAAACTGACCACAATTTCCATATTCTTTAATCCACCAAAGTGCTGTTGTGGAATCGGACCAAAGAGTAACTTTCAAGTCCGGCATATTAAGCGCTTTCAAAATAGAATTTTCAAGTCGAGAACCTACACAACAAGCCATTAGTTCTAAACGCGGTATACTCAAAAGTTTGAGAGAGGAGCTACTCTAGACTTCGCTCTAACGAGTATTACGCTAACTCTAGAATCAACTATTGATCGAGCAAAGACGCATCCCGCATATGACCCCTTACTTGCATCAACAAATACATGCAATTCAGTAAAAATATCAATTTTCATACAACGTGGTACAGTTACATCTTTCAAAATTTGAATTTCATTAAACCATTTCATAAATTTGTTTACAATATTCTGAGGTAGTTCCTGATCCCATGCTTTTTTCATTTTCCATATTTCCTGCAATTGTAATTTTGGGAGCAATGTAGACGGCGCCAACATTCCAATGGGATCGAAAACTTTTTGTACAGTAGACAAAACGAATCGTTTCGTTATTTTCACTTCGCACGTTAATGAGTCGCAACTCGTGCAACATTTCACAACATCATTATCCAAGTCCCAGATGATACCCAAAATAAATGTTCCGCCTGAGTGTTTATCAACACTTTTACTCGCCACATTGCTCTCAAAAATACGTAAATTAAAACATCCTTCCGACATAATTAATTTAGTTTTCTCAATAAATATCTCTATTTCATCAGCACTGAAAACACCAGTTACACAATTATCAACATAAAAGGAAGATTTTAACTTTTGTGCAACTTCCTTACATTCGGAATTACAGTTTTCCAAAAGATGCATAATAGATGCATTCAATAAGTAAGAGCTTGAAGACACCCCAAACACAACTCGACAATGCCTGTACACTAATTGTTTTTAATTGCATGGGGGAAAAAAATCTGAGATAATCTCTATCTTTCGGTGCAACAGATAGCATCAAAAACGCCTTTTCAATATCGGCTACATTTCCGACTGGATAAATTCTAAAACGATCTAAAATGTCAGGTATCAGTTCAATAAGGTTTACGCCTTTATATAAACAGTCGTTCAAAGATGGTTTCCCTTTTTCACGGGCCGAAGCATCGAATACGAGTCGTATTTTTGTAGTCGCACTATCTAATTTAACCACAGGTCTATGCGGTAAATAATGGCATTCATTGTTCAATTCTACTTCCGGCAACGTTCAATGATATTTAAATCTTCCCATTGCCTAAACACACTTTTATAATCATCAAAAAATTTACCGTTTCTTAATTTATTCATCATCCGTAGATGTCTTTTCCATATTAGTTCTTTGTTACTGGGCAAATTTTCAGAGTTATATTTCCATGGGAGTTTAACTTCATATCTTCCATCGGGAAGAATTTTCCTTTTATTCTTAAAATCGGTTAATTCAAAATTTTCTTTCGTATTCTCATTAAGTAAGGGATCCGTTATTCCTAAAACATCAAGTTCCCATAATTCTTTAACGCTAACATTCCGAACATGCAAAGACGATGTCGTTAACATAACGTTTTTATCGTTCGAACATACTTTTCCAATTACCGTCCATCCTAGTTTAGTTTCAATAGCTGTTAAACCCGAATCAAATTCAATAATTTTCCTATATTATCAGCCCGAATCAAAAGCCCAATTTCCGTTTCTTTACAATTTAAAGCCGATAAAATAATTTCTTTATTTTTAACTCATTTAAAATACGCTTATTCTCAATCTTAGAAATAAATCCACATATTTTCTTTTCGGATAGCACTTCAAAACTACATGCATAAGAGCGTTTCAAATCACTGACCTCAATAGAAAACACGCTGTGATGTTTCGGTTTAGTTTCGTTGCCCCCGAATAGAGAATGAATTATAGTTTCCTCTCCAAGTGGAGTGGCCTTCAAAATACTAGTAACACTTTCACTAATGTGGCTATTTTCACAAGCGGTATCAATCAGAACTCTAACTTTCCTTTCCTGATCTTTAATGCGAATGAAAACGCAGAGAGTTTGAAAGTAAATACTTTGGTTTCTGTTGCAGTTACTTGATAGAGAGTTCTCAGTTTTTATGGAACACAATTTTTGATCACAATTCTTATTTAATTTTGGACACATAATTTCAAAATGAGAATGATTACATTTAGAACAATTAATATTATTTTTAATATCACAATTTTTACTCAAATGTCCAGATCTATTTAAACAAATAAAACAAGCACCTTTTCTTAATAACAATTGTCTCTTAGCATTTAAAGACATTTTTCTAGCATTAAAGCAATTTTCACTGGGATGATATTTCTCACAAAATAAACAGTTATTGATTTTCTTACCTGAGGACTTTTCGGAACTCACCAGAGCTGATGCAGTTATTAATTCAGTCGGCTTAACCCTTTCAGTTGGGGAATCTCTTTTTCGGATAGGAGTTCCAAAACCGGATTTTGCCAGCTGCACCATCTCTTCCCCTTGGACTTCCAGGCGAAGAAAAGTCATTAAGTGTTCTAGAGTTCGCGATCCTTTAGCGTCTGTTTCAGTATTCCGTTTTCTTTCCCAGGCCATCAGGATTTCCTCGGGTAAGCAGGACTGTACCAATGGTGTAAGGAAGTTCCATATTTTTCTTGTGTTCGTCCAAAGTTCTCCAACGACCGTAATTTCCATTCAAGTTCATCGTACAAGGTGGACAAATCAGTTTTCGTTCTTCCAGAAACAGCGTTCTTCATTACTAAATTTAAAAGTTCACGTACGTAAATTTGTACTAACAAGTCTTCACGACCGAATCTCTCTTTTAATTGATCGATGGCTTTAGGATAATTTTCCACCGTTGCAGGGAAACTCAACACTAATCGTTCTGCTTTCGACTTCGGTTCCACGGATTGCAATAAATATTGCATTTTGTCTTCTTCCGCAATGCTTTTATCATTGTGAATTTTCTGAAATTGACTCCAGAAGGCGAAAAAGTCTTTAGCTTCACCGCTGAACTTCTTCAGTTCGATTTTCGGTAATTTAAAGCTTCTCTTTTCAGTTTCGGTAGGAACAACGGTTTCTCGTATTTTCAAATCTACTCGAGTACACATTTCGATGTAGCGGTCACGGTAGTTTTCTGCATCTTCCATATCATCTAAATATTCTTGTACAGCATCTTCTGTATCCAAGAGTTGTTCAGAAATTTGACTCTGACAAGTGTCGAGTCTCTGAAATTTATCCATAAATTGAGTTTTCAGAATCGAAAGTTGATTCATATCGATGTTTTCTTTTATGAGTTCGGTTTCAATCTTTTTCAGACTGAGAGAAAATGCTGTTCTCAGCCCTTTTCTTTCCGCTTTCAAAGCATTCACTTTCATTTTATAAGTTCAAAAAGTTAAGTTCAACTTCCTCCAACGCCCAGCATCTACCCGATGCTGGGCGTTGGAGGAAGAAATTCAGTCTCGAGCCAGTCAATTAAAGTAACTTAGTTTATTCAGAGCTACCGAGTGAGAGTGAGCACGTGATTGCTTCACCCTTTTTATGTACAGAACATAATGACGTCACACAACCTCTTCACAGTTACAAAAACGTAGCGCCATGCAGCCACTCGTTCACACAAATCATTTTTATTCACAACAGCTGCATTATTACCCACTTATGTTATCATTTCGATTTAAACATCATCGCGCGTGAGCAGTGCATTTTTAGTGAAATAATATATAATTTTGTGAAATTCCTTTTTTACAAAAAAAAATTTGATAATTTATTCGTAAAAGGTATTACAATTAATATTTATTTTATCTGGTTATCTAGAGTTGCTATTATGGGGAAAAAATCAGAAAAGTTTCTTTAATTGAGAAACTAATCATAATACAAAAAGACCAATCAGATAATGAATCGGATGCTATTGATATAGACCAATGTGATAACGAAATTGAATGAGAGGAAGTCAATAAAATTGAATTTTCAAGCAGTGAAGATGAAGATCTTCGTTACAGCAAAAAAAAGAAAGAAAAAGAGCCAGGGTTATTATATCTCTGGTTTTGAAATCGAAAGTGATTTAAACGCTATCGATACATCTTCTGAGATAAAGAAATTTCAGCTAAAAAAGCAGCTGTTGGGACTTTATGGGAAACATAGACCGAAAAGAGACCACTCAAGTATATATTTCAAGAATATATTTTATTTTCCAATTGGCTGCAGGGCTAAGAAGTAAATATAGTGAGGTCGGGAACAATTCCATTCCAATGACAAAAATTTATACTACTGACGCACGGAAGAATTGCCAAGTTCAAGAATCATACGATAGAAATAGATGTAAAAACCTTTGTGCTAAATGTATTTCAAAAACAGAATTTATATGTAAAAAATGCTTTCAATGAATTTTTTAGTAACGATCGGTAACGGGCATTTCGGCAGACTACTGTTCTATGCCTAAGCGATTGGGGTGCTTCGGCTTCTTCAGCTATATATTATTAAAAAGCACCATTAAATGTGCTAAAAAAATATTAATTGAAGCATTGCAATCTTGAAAACACCCGGTACCCGTATTTGGGAGCGCTCCCCTTCCGGAAGTGCACGCATATGCAAATAAATGGCTATTTGTATGTGTATATATACATACATATGTATGTATACTCATTGCCATAAAAATTTGCACACCAAGGAAACGTCTTCAAAATGAAACGAAATTTTAAGTAAGTTCTATCTTGATGTAAGTGATTAGAAAATCAAAAAGGATCTTTATAGCAGAAAAAAGTACGAATCACCGGAAGTTTTAGTACTCTGTTGGACCTTGTGGGAGACAGTATGATTAATATACAAGGCGATGGTTTCAGATTTAGATTACTTGCTTTATTTCACAGGATTTGGTAACTGCTCTCGGAGGGATGCGTGTGCTGCCAAGGAAGTATATAGTCAGAATGAATGCACGGGGTCGCTATAGTTGAAAAGTTAACGCATGCGCAAATTGCATCTTAGGTGCCTGCGCGAATAAGCACTACTCGCAATTGCTGGAGGTCTCGCGCACGCGCAATAAGCTTACGAGTATGAGTTGAGAAACTCTACAACCTCCTCTCACGATGCGATACGAGCGGGCATTGAGACATATAAATTCCGGATAATGTCCTAAGATATCTCGTTCCCCAGTTACTGTAATCGCACCTATATTTCAACCAAACTCATAGGCTGCCCAACTTACCGTCCAAAATGATCTCAGATATGTTCGATTGGTGACAAATCTGGGGATCGAGCAGGCAGGAAAAATGATAATGTGTCGGAGGTAGTCTTGTAACATCCTTGCTGTGTGTGGTCGAACATTGTCTCGTTGAAAAATGACTCTTAGGAGTCATGCCATGAGTGGCAACACATATGGTTGAAGAATGTCATGAACGTACCGCTGGGCTGTCAATGTGCCATGGATTAATATTAGGAGTGGCCGTGTATCGTAAGCAATGACACCATACCATCACACTAGCTGTGGGAGAGTTGTGTCACTGTAAAACGAAGGCAAGATTGAGGCATTCACCACGTGTCCCCCACACACGCACACGATTGTCATCACTGCTCAAGTTGAATCTAGTTTCGTCGCTGAAGACGACCTAGTTCCTTTCGTTGCTGACCAATCTCGTCGGGCGCGACACCACCTCAAACGAAGGCGTAAGGGGGAGGGGACATTGACAGCACGCGTAATGGGTGCCGTGATACCAGATATCCTTCAGCCATACACCTTGCGATGGTTCGGTAAGACACAGGGGCCTGTAGTGAAGGTGCTAAAGGTATCTGGACAGCAGCCAATGAGGAAGTTGGCTCTATGCGAGCGTGTCATATGTGAGGTCTTCTCGACGACTGGTCTGTCGAGGATGTACTGAGCCTGGTCGCCATGTAAATGACGTATCTTCTGTCCACTGGTCCCAACAACTCCTCACAGTCAAATCAGAACGGCTTGCTTGACGAGCTGACCACCCAGCCTCCATCATCCCGACGATTCTTCCCCTTTCAAACTAGAACAGCTACTCATATTGTTGGTATCCTGCTGCTCATGGCGGCGTAACGCATGTCTACCTCAGCGTTTTCTTTTCGAAAGATTTAGCGCATTGAAACAAACTCTGCTTACCTGTTTTATACTCCAAGGAGAACGAAGTTCAACGCCCTCTAGAGCAATCCCGCTTCATTTCTAATCATTTGCATATTTGCCTGAGATGTACCTTCATGCCATGTTTCGTTATGATCCCACAATTACTTCTTGGTGCGCAAATCTTTATGGCAATGAATGTATAATAAATCATCTGTTTTTTGCTGGTATAAAACAAAAGTTACAAAAGAAAAAAATCCTTGCATTACTTGTATCTGTGAGTAATTTTAATAAATCTCTCTATCTTTTTTTATCTTAAAATTTTTTTTTTACCTTACACACTTTATATTTTGTACAATACCGGGTGTTTCTAAAAGAATATCGGAGTTTTAACGCTTTATATAGTATTCATTGCATTATTAGTATGACTCATATATCGAATTAAAGAGCAACTGAAACAATTTTGTTTGCTGGCATGTGTGCGCCAGAAGTACGTTAATTTTTTTCCCTTTCTCGCTGATCAAAACGCTAGTAGAAAAATGGCGACTAGTAAACAGAAAGCGTTTTGTGTTCTCCAGCCTGCAAAGACAGAATCTGCTAATACAGAACAACGAGCATTTCGTATTAAGTTTGGTTGTCATCATTCAAATGATAACATTCTTATGCAGTATCATCAATTTGAAACAACTGTCTGTTTTTGTAAAAGGGAAAGCACGGAACGACCAAGATTGTAACTGGTTTTGCCCATCTTGATGCTCTGCAACTATGGCTATTTCCTCAATTGGAAACGGACAAAACAACTTCATTTGGCAGTAAGATGGTGCACCGCCTCACTCGAATCTCTCAGTACGCGATTGGTTAAATATCACTGTACCCAACCAATGGATTGGCCGCAAAGTGCCTCCTGATAAAGCTTGTATCGCATGGCCTCCACGTTCACCCGATCTGACTTTTATCTGTGGGGTTCATAAAGGATTGTGTGCAAGTTCCTCCACTACCAGCTGACCTTCCAGACTTAAGACACAGGATGGAAGCAGCTGTTGCAAGAATTTCCTCAGACACACTGCAAAAAGTTTGGGATGAACTCGCCTATTGACTTGATTTGTGCCGTGTGAGGAATGGGACTCACATTGAACATTCGTAAACTTGTAGGTAAAACTGTTTCAGTTACTCTTTCATTCAATGTATGAATTATACTTGTAACTTATATGGGATAAATACTATCAAGTGTTAAAACT
Organism: Trichonephila clavipes; assembly: GCA_019973935.1. NCBI lineage: Eukaryota > Metazoa > Arthropoda > Arachnida > Araneae > Nephilidae > Trichonephila > Trichonephila clavipes. The sequence continues at coordinate 372,550 of BMAU01000848.1, read as the reverse complement.
CCGATATATATATTCCTTTAAAAACACCCGGTATAATAAATCTCTCTATATATAAAGTTTTTTTGTGATTTATTTATGATACCAACTTGGCTTCCTCCCCAATATTTCACCAAGTTTCCATTGAACACCATTATAACGTAAAAGGACGGCGTTTCTTGCGTGAATATATTAGAATTTTTATCACAAAATATGCACAACAGAAAGTAATATTAATGTATAAAACATCCAAAGATAAATTATTTACACTATTTTAAGATGAAACAACAATTACACAAGATATACTTTCTGTATATAAAAAAAGTATTTCATGAGATGCTGTAAAAAATTTATTTATACATAAGGTATAGTTCAGTGATTCTCAACCACTGAGCCGCCTAATTCTTGAAGCGTGTCACCAAATTTTTTCTTGAAATTATTAATTATACTCTGAGAGAGTAAATAAAATCCGGAACCGAATAATTCGAGGTATACTTCACTAATCCTTTCGTGGATAAAAAAAAATTATTGGGTTTGTAATCCATTGGAGATAGCAGAAACATCTATATATGAATTAAATTTGAATGAACAGGAAAAATTACCTCTATCAAGCATCTTTGAAGAAAAACTGATCCGGAAGGTAATACAGAAGATTGAAGGAAGAAATGTCTTTGTTAACCCTTTAAACCCCCCGTGAGGGCCTCTTTCACTCCCCCCAATCATACCTGATTGGTAGGCGTAGCCGATCTGCACACGACCCTCTTTGCTTTAGTCCCAACTCTCTCAGTACTTGGAGACAATAGGCTGACGCGTCTAAAACCAACTTAGTCATTGTACTTAGTTAACCATCTGGATGTAAATGTAGGCCCCACTAATTGACCCTTACAAGTAGACAGTACACACTGCCAGTGTGCAAACTGAAAAAGTGGAGACTCTAACGCCTTATGCTACAAACAATTACCCCAAACAAATAAATGTACATGACTTACAGTTACACAAACCGGCTTGTCTGATTGCAGCTTTTTGATTGACCAAGTAATGATGAAGGATGGTGGTAGGCCTATACATGGACGATAGTCATCATATGTAGCCAGTTGACATTTTGACTCAAATTCCCAGTTTTTTAGAGAATGCAACTGGAAAAAACATTTGAACTGGTGAAATTATTTGAATTATGATCTTATTAAGGCTAAGTCGAGAACGAGATGAGGCCCCTATTGTGACCGAGTCCCTGGGCCCAGTTGGCCCATGCCTTTAGACGTCTCTGGCACTATTGTATTTGCGTATAAACCCTAAAAAATATATAATAATTCTACCATTATGTATACTCGCATTGAAAGTAAGTCCTTTTAAGACTTATATTTCTAAATAATTTTTAGGTATTTAAATCAAAATTTATAACAAAAAAAACTAACATTTAAATTTATTTTTCATTAAATGTTATACAAGAAAATTACATATATATTTACAGTAAAAATACAAGTATATCAATTTTACTTTTGTTTGTGCGTGTTTTCTCATTTAAAAGCATAGAAGTCCTAATAAAAATATATATAGATATATATTTCTTTTCACATTCTACTATAAGAAAATAATGATAAGAGTTTTGAAAAAAATATGTCCTTCTTAAATACCTGTTAATAAAATGCCAAACTACATAAATCATCATTAAAGTAAAAATAAAAGAAATACTACTCTTAAAAGCATTGCACACTTGAATTTCTTTCTTTCTGGTTCTGGTGTCTTCAAGAAATATCTTGAGAAAGCAATGTTCACATTTCACAAAAATTACTTTTTTTCTTGAGAATATGTAAATAATTTTTTAAATGACAAGCTTACGAAAACCCCTAGTAGCCCACTTCACAAACATAAAGCTTTTCCTTGGGTATGAATCTGTACATGTCTATTTAAATTACCACTTTGAGAAAAACCCTTATTGCACATTTCACAAACGTAAGGCTTTTCTTTGGTATGAATCAATGAATGTGTTTTTAAATGACCACTTCGAGAAAAGGACTTGTTACATACTTCACAAACATAGGGCTTTTCTTTTGTATGAATACGTAAATGTGCTTTTAAAATGCCAGACCGAGAAAAACTTCTGCTGCACATGTCACAAACATAAGGCTTTTCCTTTGTATGAACACGTAAATGTCTTTTTAAATCAGTACTATTAGAAAAAGATTTGCTGCATATTTCACAAACATAAGGCTTTTCCTTGGTATGAATTTTTAAATGTCTTTTCAAAGAACCAGGATCCGAAAAACACTTATTACACACTTCACAAATGTAAGGCTTTTCATTGGTATGAATCAATAAATGTTTTTTTAAATTACCAAATGAAGAAAAACCTTTGTTGCAGCTTCCACAAATATTAGGTTTTTCCTTTGTATGAGTAAGTGAATGTCTTTTTAAATCACCACTCTGAGAGAAAGACTTGTTGCATATTTCACATATATAAGGCTTTTCCTTTGTATGAATACGTAAATGTACTTTTAAATGATGTTTTTGAGAGAAAGCCTTGCTGCATATTTCACAAACATGAGGCTTTTGATTACCATGAACATGTAAATGATTCCTTAAGTTACCATGTAGAGAAAATGCCATTTTGCTAATTTCCACTGTAAAAGTTTTTGCTACTTATGTTAGAATAAATAGTCTATTTAAAATCCACAATGAAGAAAATGGGTCTTGTACTCCTGTTCAAAATAGAAGTTTATACTAAAATCCACCTGTAAAAAAACAAAGTATTCTTCAGTATAATGTTGAATATAATCACTATTTTATTTTATATTTTAACTTATGAAGCAAAAAAAAAAATCAGCTGGATATTACAACTTTAAAGAATCGTGAAACAATTCCCCCCCTTATATTTCAAGAAATTAGTTTGCTTTTATGTAGGATTTTTATTGAATTGATCAAAATCTAAATTTTTTTTAAATATTTGTTACCAAAAATATATTCCAGTAATACTTAAGAGCTAGGACCAGGTTAACATAAGCAATATGACACAGGCAACTAAAGGAATACCATGATAACATAAGAATACTTTTTTGCAGAATTCAAAGAGGCTATGTATTATATAATGGTACAAAAAAGCATTGTAAGGACTATATTTTACCTATTTGATTATTGAATTATAGTCGAGATTACAAGCAACAAGAAAGCTATGTGCAATAGACAACACAATTTTTAACATATACCACAACATCATGAAAGAAGTCCATAATATTTTGATTTACATTCTTTTTATGAAATTTTTTTTACAAGAATTAGACTATTCTTGAGGCTTAATAATACACAAAAGCAATATACTGATATTTTATTACAGAATAAACAATAACTTCAATCCAGGAATGAAAATTAAAATTACACCCATTATGAATATATCTCAATAAACCTGTATGTCAGAGGTTGCCAAGTGGTGGTCTGTGAGAAAATTTCGCTGGTCCCCAGAAAAATGTGGAATATACTCGACTTATCACGTTATGTTTTAAGATGCATTGATTGTGTTCTAAGATCACAAATTTTTTTATAAATATACTTAACATTCACAAAATACTATTAGTGGTCCATGGGATTTAAATTATGAATTTACTGGTCTGTGAGGTCAAACAGTTTGGAGACTGCTGCTCTATATCATTTCTTAGTATTTTTGAATACTATTGAAAAATTTTCAGTATAATTACAAAGTTTGGTTTTTCACACAAAATTACAAGTAGAACCTTTTAAAATTTTCTCTGATGTCTGAAGAACACAATGTTGAGATAGTCAAAAAAACTTCCTTCAAATTAAAATATTTCACAATTTTCCAAATTATAATATTCCATACAGTTGATGCATATTGCAAAATTTTCAAGAGGATGAAGTTTAAATTAAACAGCTAAAACTTTTATTGCATTATCTCGAATTGCTATTAAAGTACTGAGTTTTCTGTTAATGAACAGAAATTAAAAATCTTATTTAGTGTTGCCTGAATGATAAGTGTTTCTAATTTAATTAAATTTGAATATTTTTATTTCATGTTTTCTGGGTACTAATACAAATATTTGTTCCATATTGTTCAAATATGTTTAAAAAGATTTCAAATTTATTTATTGCCACTACCATTTTATTTATCTTAACTTTTAGACACTTTACTCTCTCACATTAAAACTCAAATCATTTTAAAATTTAAAAATAATAATAAATTCCTTTCCGAGTTAATAGTTAGAGGTTTACAATTCTCCTCACTTATATACAACAGTTTCATTTTTCTCATATTGTAAAATATCTTTTTTAAGTCTTCTGATTTTCTATTTTACAAGGATTTTCCTATTGGCAATAGATGTCCCTTTAAGTCAACAATACTTTTTTCATAAACTTCTCTCTTTCTCTCTCTCTACAAATTCTTTCACAATAAAACTGCTTACAGGGATTCATAAAAGTTCAGGGCTACTTTATAATATAGATCTGTCCGAAAAGTCAAAGCTTTGTCACTTATTCAACCCACAGGAGAGTATTGGTTTGCAAAAAAAATTCTCTAGTTCAAAATGCTAGGAAACACAAGAGTCCTTCCCTTCCCCCATCTTCTCCAAATATAAGATAAGAACCAAAGGCAAGCATTTGTAACTAAGCCCCAACAAAGCATGGGAACTGAAATAGGCTTAATTTGCATGCATTATTAAGATTTGTTAATGAGAAACATTTATATATTTAACTGTACATATAAAGGAAAAAAATAACGGAACTAATTTGATATCAAGGGGTAATTGCGCCTAGCAGCGTTTGCTGTAGTTGGAATGGAATTCAACATGGCGACCTAAGAGTATATATAATTTAATGATACACAATAATTTTAAAGAATTGTTTTGAAATACATTGAAATGCATTTCAAATAAAGGATATAGGAAGAGATTGAGAATAACCTAGATCAATCAATAAATAATGAATATCAATAATATGTAATAAAAAGTAACATGTAGTAATAATAGTATTATAAGCAGCATATAATAATCTTATAATATTATTTTATCATAATTATATATAATATTCATATTAAATCATACTATAACAGTTATTAGAAATAATAATTATACAATATAATTTAATAGTAATTATAAAAAAGAATAATCGTCAAATTGTAAAAAAATAAAAATAATGCACAAGATTACTCGTATTACGTAATTATAAATAAATAACATAATAGCTATAAATAAACAACAGAAATAGTTATCGATAAATAACATAATTATAAATAAATAACAGAAATAGTTATAAATAAATAATATTACAAATAAATAAGAAAATGTGCAACATTTATAAATAAATGTTAAAAGAAACAATTATAAATAATGAATATTAGTTGATTATTAAAAAAGTAATGGAGCAGTTACATTATTAATAAAATAATTACATAATGTATGTTCAAATTAATTAAGAATTCTAATTACAAAGTAGTGAAAGCTTGCAATATGAAACTTGCACTGCAAGTTCTTTCAACGAATTGCATCGAACAAAGAATGTAAAAAAAAAAATTTTAATGTAAAATAAAACGAAAGTAAATTATTTATAGCAATAATTAAAGGCACAACACTTATTCTTCTAAGAAAAAAAATATTCTAGTACTACACTCATTTTAGAAATATCCATATTTGAAAATAGCACAATTAAACAGAAGACACAAACAGTAGAAAAATTACACTGAAAATGGTTAAATTTTTACAGAAATTAGAAATTTTTATTAAAATGGTCTGAAATTAAAACTGTTACAGCGGGGGAAAACCCCAATAAAAGTTATTTCTAATATACGTTATCCCCATGGCAACCACATGGACAGAGGATAAAAATATTAAGGTAACCATATTGTAATGTTATCGCCCATCTTGGCGAACATAAACAACAACTTGGCGCTATATAATTATGGCGCTTGGTGCAGATATAATTGATAATATTCCAGCAAATCCTGTCATATATATCGCTAGGGATGGCACAGAATGGATATCACATAATAGTAATGTTCCTGGCAGATTTGCTATTAAATGATTTGTGACAAAGCAGAGGTCCAACAAGCTTTGCAAAACATAATGTCAACATCCGTTTTTTTATGATATTAGGTGTACAACTTTGCTTCCGCCGTTTTTTTCCCGAAATTCGTGGCTTTATTGTAAAAAACTGATTATACATTTATGATTCAATAATTCTATTCGATAATGATCACCTGTAATTGTTTCAGTTGGTTTTAACAATTCATAAGACACTACGCCGAGCTGGTCCCACCAAATGCCATGCTGGTCTTCGACGTCAAAATCACCATTCTTGAAGCGTTGAAACCACTCTCGGCACGTTCTTTAACTAATAGCGGCCTCATCATAGGTATTAGAGCATCCGATGAGCCTCAGCCACAGATCTCTTCATATTAAAGCAGAAAATTAAAACATCCCGCAAATGACGAGAATTTGGCTTGTAAGCTGACATGTTTAATCGAGAATAACTATGATGCAGGCACAAATCGAATAATATTTTGATGGTATTACGTTTACAAATACCTAAGCTTATTGTATGACATCTACGATCTATTTATTTTGACTACCACTTACTGCTACATCCATCTATTGCAAAATGGCGGAAGCAAAGTTGTACACCTAATATAGAGTCCTAAAAAATATTAATTACATGAAATAACCAGGGGTGTTTGTGGGACCCCAAAAAATCCCCTGAAACTCTTACGGACTTACTACTGACATTTTGGAGTTTCGAGAAGGGGGGGGGGAGAAACGAAAAATTACAATTATGAAGTATTGAATGACCTAATTATAAAAGTTCAATGAATTACTTTTTTTGCAAAATTAATAACCATAAATTTTCAAACATATAAACTACTACATTTTATGTAAATATTTACCCAGCAAACAAATTTACCCAGATCAAAATAAATAATTCATTATTATTCCTACTTCCTTTTGAACGACGATCCCCGGAATTTCCGGGTATCGAAGTTCAAAATCCCCGGAGCACAAACACCCCTGAATAACATTAAAACATCTAAAAACTAAACCCTACTGAACAGTAGTCCTGCAATTATTTATTTTAAACAATTATTTTATATCATGGTGTCAAAATGACACTGGTGGACGTTTAAGGGTAATCAAAATCCCGAACGTTCTAGTGTTAAATACTGAAATGTGAATTTGGGACTTAAATTCTTGAAAATAAGTTTAATAAAATATTTAAAATTAGTTATTCTTTTACATTTATTGATTTATTTATGGTACTTGCGCATTATAACAATCGGCAACGTTCAAGGTAACTCGCTAAGTTGGCAACTGCAATTTCACGTGGCGTATGCATTGAATTGGCAATCACATGCTTTGTTTCATATAATCTCACCAAAAGGTTGCGATAATACACAAATACCTTATTTATTGTTTTTCGCATGTTATTTTTTGACTACTTGCTCCATATTCTGTCAGTATATTATGTTTTAAAAATTCACGCGATTTTATTCAATGTCGCCAATATGGCTGTAATAGTACATAAGTACCCTTTATACAAAAGGACTTCCATAGTTGTGACACAAAAAATTCCAGGTGAGCAATACTATAGATTAACTTAAGTTTCCTTACAAATTATGCTCTATCTTAGCAGACTTCATTTTAGAATATTCACAGCTTCAGGCATACATGCAACAATTCCAATTTATGTTGTCTGTGAGTAGACCTTGGTAGAAAAGGTATATTCAGAACACCCAATAGTTTCTTTCCAGCAGAAAATCCTCTGGCAATTATTGTCTCCTTTTAAAAATAACAAAGAGGTTTCCTTCATCAGTTATTCACCATTTGGGCAGATTTGAATCCTTTCAATAAAGTACTTTTTTTTACACTCCAGACTGAAATTTGAAAGCCACCGAAATTTTTAATCTCCATGCAATTACTTCCTTTACTGGGAACAAACAAGGTAAATACTGACATTAATATTTATATTTGATTTATAATTATATGATATGAAAGAATTTCTGAGTTAGCATTCAATTACATATAATTTTTTTTCCTTATTTGGTTCAAATAACACTTTCTTTGGCTACGCTCTAACGAGGCAAGAGAAATGAAACTTGCGTCCATGTCAGATTTTACTGTTATGCATAGTAATATCGATAATTACCTATTATCGCAACAATCGCCAATTCTATTAATAACATGCCAAGTTGGAAACTGCGATTTTCTATGCGTTGCACTCATTGAATTGGCAGCCCGGTGCTTCGTTTCATATCGAAGTGTTGTATCAGGAGTTATTGTGCTGTAAATAAAATGTTGGTTTGGAAGATATTCTGAATTGTCTCATATTTACCACTAAATTGACTCACATTCTCGACAAATAAATCTACAATACAATGTCGCCATAATACGTAAATACCAAAATATCTTTTAACAATTTATCAAATGAGGGAATTAAAAACAAAAACTTATTCGACATGAAATACAATAGGAAAGTGAATAAGTGGCGAGAAAGATGAAACATGGCCAGATGAATAAACATTTATGCCAAAAATTGTGCCAGACTTACCAGAAAAAGAATAAAATTTTAGAAATATCGTCGGGGGTATGACTTGAGTACCCAGCTCTTTCGAGCTACAACCTCATATCAGTAGGTATTTGAGTGACTGTAATTGCTTTTGAGTGACTGTAATTGCTTTTGAGAGACTGTAATTGCTTTCGAGTAACTTTTGTCTTTTGTTAAATGTTAGAAATGAATACAAACTGAGCTGTGATTGAAAACTAGGTGTTAGGAGGGAACTACCAATCAGAAGTGATATCTAAAATAAACATCTTTTCACTTCAAAGGGAATTTGAATTCATAATTATTTTCGCGATAAAATCTAAAGGAAAAAAATGGGTTTTGATATACACTGGCCTCAAAAAGTTAAGGTACAACATGTTTTTCGAAGCTCACCATAAAAAAAATGGCAGTAACAATAAAATGCATAGCTTACATGAATGATAATAACAAACTTTAAAAACATTAATGCAAAAACGATTGCTACAACTTTTATTTATAGAAAAGAACGTATATTTATGAGTGAGAGAAAAATATGCAAATATCAAGCTTTCGTACTTTTGTGTGTAAGTTGTGTTGATTTTCAACAGTTGTTGGCAGTTTCGGTGACAATAGTCAATAGAGTTTAGAAAATGTCTCAGAGACGTCGTTTACCCAATTCGTTAAGGTGGCGGGCAGTTGGATTAATGGAAATGGGATTGTCGCAGGCTGATGCTGCTAGACGTCTCAATGTGTCTCGTAGTGTTGTTCAGCGACTTTGGGATCAATACCAATCCGAAGATTCTGTGTCCAGAAGACCTGTTCCATGCTGACCACGAGCTACAACACCTGCCGAAGACCGTTTTCTAGCTCTTTCGGCACGAAGGAGAAGAACCACTACTGTGCCGCAGCTCGTTGCAGACCACTTTCAAGCATCAGGAAGAAGAATCTCCGCTACTACGGTGCGAAATCGTCTTCACAATGCAGGTCTGTATGCAAGAAGACCAGTTGTGTGCGTTCCCCTCAACGAACGACAGCGAAGGAACCGCTTATGCTGGGCAAGAGAACATGTTTCTTAGACGCAGCAACAATGGGCTTCTGTGTTGTTCACAGACGAGTCCAGATTTACAATGGAGAGTGATTCAGGGCGTCTACTGATCTGGAGGGAACAGCGCACTAGATACCATCAATCCAACACTGTTGAAAGACACAGTTATAGAGGTGGTGGAATCCTGGTTTGGGCAGGGATCTCGCTCGGTGGCCACACTGACCTGCATGTGTTCCATGGAGAAACCGTAACTGGTCTTAGATATCGGGATGAGACCCTTGATCCATATGTCCACCCATATGCTGCTGCTATTGGTAACGACTTCATTCTGATGGATGATAATGCACGACCTCACCGAGCTCGGATTGTTGAGGAGTATCTGGAGGATCACGGTTTGGAACGAATGGAATGGCCATCTCGATCTCCAGACCTGAATCCGATAGAACATCTTTGGGACTATCTTGGCAGAGAGGTTGCTGCTTTAAATCCTCCTCCAAGGTCGTTACATGAGCTGAAACAAGGCTTACTCTGTGTCTGGTCTTCGCTTCCTATTCCGGTGTCCGACAACTTAATAAACAGCATGGGAAATCGATGCCGCCAATGCATTCAAGTTAGGGGTGGACACATTCCTTATTAGAACCCATTTTTGTATTGTTTTTATGCCATTTTATCACATAACACTGTGATGTGCTGTTTTCTCCAAGAATGGACTTTTCCGCAGAGATTGCTTTTTTTGTTATAAATCGTTTTTGCAATACACTTATACAAATTTCTATGACGCATTCAATAAAAAACTATTTAATGCACATATCCTCCAAATTTTTTGTTTCTACATTCATTCATTTGCAAATTAGACACAAAAACCCGGTTGTACCTTAACTTTTTGAGGCCAGTGTATATGCATAATATTGTTTATAGATTCTTGATTTTACAAACTTCAGTATATATGTGAATACTTGGTACATATGATGTTAATTGTATTGCGATTCATGATTACTTGAAACAAATGTATTAGAAGAATTTTAATGTTGGATTTAGTAAATTTACTAATGCAAGGAAAGTTTTCACTTGCGATTTCAGGTTTTTCCACATTCGTCTTGAGTTGATGGAAATTATGAGAGATAGAATGCAAAAAACTCCTTTAAACTTTACGTCACACTATGAGGCTACATAATGACTATTAACGACGAACCTTGTAATTTCAATCCACTATCAAGGGGCAGGGAGGACACCTGAATTGTACCCACTCTCTAGACTTCAACAGCATGCTAATGTAAGGAATTTGAACCTTTACAAATTTAAAGTGCAAATTTCTCTACATGATAAGTCTTCATTGGGACCAGGAATCAAATTCGTGACTCAACAACTCCATCCATGAATTCTTGATCATGACCACTTGGCTACTTGGATATAAAAGCAGCAAAATTTGTGAAAAATTGCATGATAGATACGGGATTGAGGCCCAGTAACCCGTATACCCGCTTGATTGATTGATTGAATATTAACATCGCACTGTTCAGCTACACGAGGGCTTTTGGCGACGGACCACGTAATTTTGAACCATGGTCAAGTGACGTGGACGACACCTGAGCTGGCACCACCCTCTCCCCCGTATACCCGCAGACATTTCCTGAGATTCCTGAGAAAAGTTGCAGGATTTGGCAACATTAGTGACATTGAACGTCCTGTCGTTAACGCCAAACATAAAGCTTTGGTAAACAATTCTCACATGGGGTTGAGCGCTAACCTCAAATGTGCTCGAATTCTCCAAACTAACCAGCTCAAAAATTTTTATACCAAAGCTTTACCCGGTTTAGCTTCTACTTTTAAGAAATTAGCAATTTTTTTATGAACTTTTGTGTTTGATCATTGTGTATATATATATTTAAAATACAATAATAATTGTTATTCATATGTTCTGAAAAATAAGGTTTTCATAAATACTCTAAAATGTCATCTTTTGCTCTTCGAAAATATAAACATTTTTTTAAAACGTTTTATTATCGCAAATGTTATACTCGTAACTTTTTGAATGGTAGCCGGTTTACAGATGTGCCTCTCAACAGGTATAAATACCGTTCCATTGCATTCCGTTTCATATGGTATATCTGGAGAAATGTTTCTGATTTATATATATATATCTCTTCCCCAGTAAAATTTTTGCTAGTGTATTTTTTGAAAGCCTAGTACTTGCGTATTAATGTCACTGCTGCCTAATTTGCGCCAAACAATCATACCATATCATTACAACAAAGGAGAAAAGCAACAACAAAAAAATTCTAATCACATGTTTCACAAAAAAAAAAAAAAAAAAAAAAAAAAAACTGAGCTTTTGGTGGAAAATGACATGATTCGTGAGGCACAAATTTGGCTGTGGTTGTGTTACTGTGTAAGTTCCGAAAGCATTACATGAGCATTATAATAGAATGCAATGGTTCTTTTTCTTGTATTCTTTTTAATTTGTCATTCAATGTCTATTTCACATCTACTTGATACAATATAGCGTGATATCTGATATGTTTTTTATGCTTACCTGTCAAATAACTTTGAAGGCTTTTTACAGAGAACAATTAATGGCTTAAATTTTGAAAGTAATTACATACAATTCATTAAAACTGAATGCAAGATGCTTCATTTTGTTCTACAACTCTTTTGACTGTCACCGCAATAAATTTTTGATATAGCATGGAAGCTAAGGTAGTCAAAAACAAGTTAAACTGATTTTAAGAAAAAATGGAAATTATTTATTGTAATATTTTGTATATTTATTTGAAAAAAAAAATTAGCTTAACTCTTGGTTAGACTCTATTTTAATACATACATTTATTTATTGAAAAACCATTGAGTTATTGTGTTTGTATTAGATGAAAATTGGTTACAGTAAAACAAGTTATTGATGCAATTCAATATATATACCATAACTTTTTTTCGTGAATTAATTTTTTCCCTTTTTTTAAACTTGAATTTTATCTTCATTCTTCTCTTATAAACATTGTCTTTGATTGCATATGAGAAATATTGGTCAAATATTAGATTCTTTTAAAACGAATAAATTCGAAAAAAGTGTGATCGAACCATGTTTAATTAAAATTTGATATATTTTTCTTTTATAGCCATATTAATATTTTCAAAATCCTTGAATTAAAAATATGTTTATGTACGAGAAAAGATAAGTTATATATAGTGCATCCTAAATGACTGAATTGCCTAACTGAAGAAGAGTAGTAATTAATAAACGCACCCAAAGAACCGTGTCATGAAAATCTGATCTGGTACAAAATTAGATATTATTGGTTAACCAGGCATTGGCAATAATTTGCCAAATGTTGGCACTAGCCCCAGATTAAGTAGCACCATCTGCAACTCTTTCCTTTGTCATTTTCATATTGTTTTTAGTAATATTTGAAGAAAATTAGGGAAAACTAACTATAAGTAGCTTTTATTTATGCATATTTAAAAGTGTTCATTTGGCTAGATAATTAAAATTAACCTGAAAAGCTTTTAATACAGAAAATTTTCATATACAAATGTATCAAAAATATTATATACCAATTATTATTTTTTAAATTCAAAATATGTGTATTTGCAATGAACATAGCATTAATATATTTTTAAAAATTTGCATGTATATATATTTTTTAAGTAAAATATTTTAAATATCAGTACAAATAAATTTTCTAAGCGAATAAATTTTTATTCAAAAGATTATTTGTTGTAATCAATAATTTGATGCTATTTTATCATATTTCATTATAAGAAATCTTCTAATTCAATAAAGAAGTTAATTCGCATCTCATTATATTAGGTTAATATGTATAAAATGTCAGATTTTTAAATGAATGTATAAGATTGCAAATTTTATTTCAAAAGTTGTTTAGTTAAAATATGCTCCATTGGCTTTGATGCACCTTTCCCAATGAGATAGATGCCTGTCTGATTTTTAAAAGAAATTCTGATTGTTAAAATCAATAGACTGATAAGGAATTTTTCTGACTATCCTCATTTTTATACTGTTTAGCCAATAAAATCTCTTCTAAGTAATAATAAAAAAAAAAAAAGTCGGTGAAAGATCCTATAATTGAGCTAGGTGCTGTAAGATTTTATGTTTTATTTTATTTAATTTCACAATCATTTTGTACGATCTATGTGGCCGAACGTTGTCATGGAGAAGTATTGGTTCATATTGATTAAGAAGTGATGGACGTATAATTTTCTATTCTTCATGCACTTCATCAATCTACTGGCAGTATAATAAATACAGTTAGATTTGTTACCACCAATGTTCCTAGAACATCATTTTTCACAGATGTTTTGGATCTTCTACATGGTTTATTTTGTTGAGGAAAATCATCAGACTGAAATTTTTCAAACTAACACTGCACTTTTTGACCATTGGCTGTATTTTTTCCAAATGGCTGGTTTATATACTGTGCAGCTTTTGTAGCATTATTACCAAGTTTTTACTAGCATAAAAAATTACATGAATATCAGCTGAATTCATATCTGTATGATATTCAAAACAAATAACAAAATGGATCACTTTTGAGAAAATCTTTTGTGTCAAAATGTGACTATAGTCAGTGGGCAATATGACTATAAATGAGGTTATGTCAAAGGCAAAATGAAAACAAGAAGACAAGTGTTCGCACATAAAGAAAAACTGACATTTTGTATGCACCTACCTAATACATGGTCATTATTGTAACACTCAATTTCTTCTACATTTAAGTTATGGAGCTAGATTAGAACTTTGTTTATTAAATATCTGCTAGCATCATTGCATTTGTAAATAAATTTAAAGCATTTATATTTAAAATTGTTATTAAATTTTATTTATGCCTCTGTATACTGTTTTGAAGACACTTATATCATGAGTTTTATTTTTCAGACAACCCCTTAAATTGAGTTTTGGCGATCTAGCTAAATTTGCAGATGGCTGTTGTGTTGCTCAACTAGGTAATACTTCTGTCCTGGTTGCAGCTGTAAGCAAAGCAAAAAATAGTGTTGCTTCATTTGTACCTCTTTTAGTAAGTTTATAAACATACTAAATTTATACACTAAGTATATAAACTTTTAATAAAACACTCCATCGATACTATTTGATATTTATCTACTGTAAAATCTGGCGTATAATGCGCACCTATACTTTCAAGCTAATTTTTTTTAATTTTTAGGTATATTCGCCGTATAACGTGCACCCCCTTTTTAACAAAGAATTCTGAAATATTAATATACATTGTTTTTATATTTTGAAGTAATTTATTCAAGGTATTATCCCAGACTTTTGAAAAAATAGTATACTTCCAGAACTACAACTGTTCTTGTTCATAAGGCAAGTTGTTTCTTTTAAATAAGCAGTGTATTGATATACATCTAAAAGTAAATTTTTTTTAAGTCCATCCTTTTTGTTATTTTTAAAGCTATCATTTTTATACCCAATGTATAATGCGCACCTTTAATTTTTGATCTTATTTTTTGTGTTCAAAGTGCATGTTATACGCCAGATTTCACGGTATTTATTTTTTTAATCACAGAAATACAATACTGTTAGAATAGTTTCGCATCACTATATATCCAAATTTTATTTTTTTCACTTTCGAGGGTTGTTTTTTTTTTTGGAATTTTACTATAAAAAATAATACTTTTTAAAATGTTTGTTGCTAATATAAGTTTTACGCAGTCTCATCCATCATATTCAAAATTATGCCAAAAATGGAAATTAGAAAAGCAGATCCCAGAAATTAAAACCAATAAAACACATCTTATTTTGAAGCACGCAAATTAATAGTTTCTCAGTTAACCCAAATGTATGCTCAGGCTACTAAACCTTCCACAACTACCCAAACAGATCCAAATATAACAAACATAATCTGTCCACCTTTACAATGCCTGAAACCTGTATCTTTTGAAAATCCGATGCCTAGTACCTTGTCTTCAATGTCTACCGTCTCCATGTCATCTTCATCTACTCAAGCACATCTACTTCCTTCCCCATCTGCAATAATACCAACAATACAAAGTGAGTCTTTGTTAAATATACCCATTCCTACTACTACAACTACTTCCCCTGGCAATAACCTGAATACTTCTGTTTCATCTTTAGAAACTGAAACCTGTTCTCTTACAACTCCTAATAAATTTGCTGCACTTTCAACTGAAATTTAATCATTAGTTCCCTTACCAGAGTTTGTCCCTACTACATCCAATAGTGAACATTCTAATGCACCTGAAATTCCACAGTGTGTAAAACGAAATTCAAGAAATAGAAGAAAGCGCCCAAAAGTACAGAAACCAAAAATTGAAATAAAAATGGCTCCACATAGACCTAGAAAGTCAGCACGTACAGAATATGCAACAGATGAGGAAGACATGATAACTTATGACATGGAGGAGGAGGAACTTGAGCCAGATCCTACGGATAAATTCGCCATTAAAGAAGGTCCTACAAATTTTCCTAAAGGATATTTACGCGTGTTAACTCTATCCTGATACAGGAAAAGTAGAGGCTAATTTTTTAATAACATGTATTGCCTAACTTTGTTTTAAACTAACATGTTCCATTCGTCTTTTTCAGTTTTTTTTATTGTAAGATATGGTCTGACTTGGTGGGGGAATTCCCCACCAAATTTTGTTTCTTTAATTAATTGAAAATGGTTTTAAGTGGTTTGAAATTTTAACATTTTAAAAGTGTATTGTCATTATTTTTACATATTTTATAAAACATTTTAAGTTTTTTTAACAAATGTTTGGCACAGTATAGCCAAAATTGGCTCTTGCGCCATAAAACCCTAGACTCACTCACTCACTGCTAATATAAGTTAGAGACTTGTGTCTGAAATTATTTCACTTATAAATATAACCAATCTCATATATTTGTATACACACACATATATATATATATGACATATTTTGAGTCAGAATCAGTCTTATTTTTAAAAAAGGATCTTTATTCAATGAATTCTCAACACCATCTGATACTAAGAGAAAAAGGATGCCAAAGTGAAATCTAAGTTTTGTTACCACTTAAGCCCAGATGGGAGAATTACCTCTGATTTTATGAATGTACTTGAAAGTTAATGCTGACATATAGGGCTATTAAATGTAATGATCTGGGATCAGAAATGTTTAGTGGTTAGGCCGTCTGTTTTGGAGAAATAATTGGAGGATTAATTTAATACTTGAAGATGTAATGAAAAATAAAAGTTAAGGGCTATATAGGGAATTTAATTTTAAATCTAATTTAATTATTCTTACATATATATATTTAGAATTTGCTTCAATGTTTGTGATTTTTTTTTATTTCTGTTCTTATTATTTAAATAGGACAGTCTGTAAACTGATAATTTTCATATAAACTTATTGCAACTCATAAAGGTTATGAATCATTTATAATTGTACTATAAATTTTTACTGAAATTACTTTTAAGGCATTTTATCTTTAATAAGATAAATATGCAACTTTTTTGAAAAATTGAATAAAAAATCAAAACATTAGAGACATTCATGTGGTTATTCCAAGAGTAAAGTGTCATTTTTTGATTTTGACCTGTATTTTCCTTTTAAAAAAATGTCTTAAACAAAATTTTGAATTGCTCAAGAGTTTGTATTAATTTGTATTGAATTATATTTGTGTACTATGAGATTAATTTCAATTATATGTTATCAAAACATCATTCAAGTTTAGGTGGATATTTTGTTTTTAATTTTTTTTAAAGAAGTAATTACAAAAATTATGCTTTTACTTTAATACAAGAAACCATTATATACGTGTAAATTTTATTTTTTCAACCAATTTTCAATGTATAGTTTTTTCCCCCAAAAAACTCTTTAAATAAAATCAAATAGTACTTGGCACTTCTGATTGTGTTCAGTTTGTGGCCCCACTATGCTCCAATTCCTTGACTCAGAACTGTACATTAAATATATGGCTATTTAAAGAGTACAATAGATTTTAGTTAATGGCCAAAGAGTGTCAAAAAGTAGTTTGAAAACTATTTTTCGATTTGATTTATGTGGTGGTATACATAACCATTTTTTTTTAAATATTTTATACCATCTGTCTTCATGGTATAGTTATTATCTTTTTGATTTCTGAATTTGTTTTCTGTTCAAAATTCTGATTGTTAGAAGTTTGAAACTTCATTGCAATTAATCACATTTTATTTTAAAATTAGACCTTTGCAATTGTTGATACGCACTCCTAAACTATTTTGCTGTCTCAACTATATTTTAACTTAACTTGATGGCTTGACAGCCCATGAGGGTCAAGTCCTACTGTGCCCAACTCAGTATACGCAACCCTTGGGCCTTGAGATGCATGATCAGATGTTTCAGTCAGGTGGTCAGTCTGGCACAAATCTCCCAGTGTTAAGTTCCCAAGTAAGCTTGGTACTCATTTATCAACCCACTGAAGGGATGAAAGGCTGAGTTATCCTTGTCCAGCCTTGGGTTTGAACCTCAGACCTGTGGTGTGGAAGTCTGATGCACTAACCACTCAGTTACTGGGCTTCAACTATATATTTTAGAATATATATTAAATTTCACTCTCCATGTTTCTTATGAAGCTTTTTCAAATAAACTTGCATTCCTTCATGCTTTAAGTGCAGATTTTGTATTTATTTTAAATTTTGGTTGATCTTAGGATTTTTCTAGAGAATCCTTAAATTTATCTTTCATTTTAGAATTATGAAACATTGTGTCTGAGGCATTTATAAATGGGATAATCATATTTCTTCAATGTTTTTTCATCAAATGAATAAATGTTGCCAAATGCAGTCAGTAGTGGGAAAACTTTCTAGGAATTTTCAAACATAATAATTTTATGAGCACATGCTGGAAAATAATAACTTTTTTTAGGTTGTACTGTTTCTGTCCATGTTTAAGCACAATTATCTTGGTTGCACTTGCTAAAAAAATAATAACATGGTTGATATTTTATAAATTCTTCTTCATTATTCATCTCTTATTTTGTTGTAAAAGAATGATTAAAATTTGGAGCCTATTTTCAACAGAAGTGAACTTCTTACAGTATTTCCAAAAAAAAAAAATGATTTAATACTTAAGTATGCAAATGACTGTGGCAAAATAAGAAACACGGCAGAACTGCACAACAACATTTGGATTCATACTTATGCAAATTTATGTGGTAGCATCTACATAATGATGACTCATTTGTCGCAATTTTGAATGCAAGTACGGCATTTTTGGTGCTAGTGTTTAATTCTTCTAAATCTTTACCAATGTATCTGTAGATGGATGAATATGAGAAGAACAATTACAGGAATTTGTTTTTGTGCATATTTGTAAATGATGAGAGGATTTAGTGATGTATTTTGATTTAGCAATGTCTAGTTTTAATGAAGTTGGTTAATACCAAAATTGAAATGTCTAGGTGCAGTTTTTTTTTTTTTTTTTTAATGTATATAGTTAGGTTGAAACTTTTTCTAGATTGTCTACAATTATTGTTTTGAGAATGATGATCATGGCTTTAGAGTTAAAAATTCATTTGATGTGAAAATATTTATTGAATAAAAACAAACAAACAAGTGTTTTATCAATTTTTTTTAGATTGTATGTCTTATTCTCAAATAAATGTTTTCCTTGTAGAATATGAATCTTGAAGTTCTCAACTTAAATAAAATATACAAGATTAGTAAAATATATGTATATATTAATGTATGCAACAATATTTTTTTCAAATTTGAATTAGAAATATTGTGTATTTGTGTATATAGTAAGTTAAAGCATTTTTGTGTAATCATTTGAAAATTTACAGTTTTTATTACTGAAAAATCAATTCTGTTTGTATTTCTTGGACAATAATATTATAAAGAATAAATAAAAATCATCTGTAGTTTTTGTAAAATGGTTTGGTGATGTCTTTTTAGATTAAATGTAAATCTGTATCAAATTGTGTGTAGACTTTTCCTTTTGGTTCTTCCTTGTTTTGAGTTGTTTCTAAACTAATTCTAAAATCATTGCTTTAATTTTTCAAATTTTAGGCAAAAATTTTATTTTTCAATTTATTATTTTTTTCAGACTTACAAAACATATTATCATTTTATGAATAATTTGTTGGGTTATAAATGAAAGAAAGATAATCATTATTTTAGGCTGTGATTAAAAATTTGTCTAATGCTTGGATAATTTTCACGAAAATAAAAATCATATAGCTATTCTGTTTTAGGTAGAATACAGACAGAAGGCTGCAGCAGCTGGTCGCATACCTACAAATTATTTGCGAAGGGAAATTGGAACAACCGAACAAGAAATATTGACTAGTCGTGTTATCGGTAAATAAATTGTTCTTTAAAAATGTATTTTTTAAAATATATTTTTATGCTAGTTTTTAAAAAATGTTCTGGCAGTTCATTGTAAAATAAAAAATTATTATAAATGAATAGTAGACCTTTATTAATTCTAAGTTATCAGAAATTTCTTACATAAATTATTTGAAACTGTACTAGTTATTATACTTTTTTGTTTTTACTTAAAATGTGGTATTGAAAGTTATTTTTTCTTTATTTTTATATTATGAATCATATTTTAATTTTTCTTCAATGTTCCAGATAGATCTCTTAGGCCTTTGTTTCCAAAGGGGTTTAGTGATGAAACACAGGTTGTTATGAATATATTTATTTTCTAATTTTAATAAATATTTTTAAATTTAAAGTAATTCTTAAAATTCTAATGTAATTATTGATTTTAAATAAAGTTCTCTCTTATTAATATTTATTAATTTATTTAACCCCTTAATTGTCACAGGCATGTTTACACTCCTCTTTCAACTATTTCATTAACTGACTCAGGCCTTTCAGAATTAAGAACCTTTGCATTGTGGTGTTATTTGTAGAACTCTTCTGAAGGCTTTTGGAAGGCAATACAGTGACCTTGACAGTGTTTGTGGAGGATTTATTTGTTTATGCATTTTGTTTTCCCTTAATACACCACATAACTGCAGACTGTTGGTGTTGTGAAAATAGCAGTGCTTTGAATGGCACTGGGAGGGAGTGACTTCATGCCCCCACCCTTATGATGTAATTCCCTTTTCCAGGCACTCCCAACTTAAGCAGGCAGAGAGTGAGATCATTGCTCTATTGCCTCACAGTGTAAAAAAAACCCATTTTAATGGACCTCTCTGGAACTCTTTTAAGAAAGCTGACAGCACCCAGCATCCCGTAGATGCACCCCATACACATTAGAATTCGAACTTGATTATATGTTACCTTGAACGTAACAGTTGGCATTGGGAAGCAAATCCTGAAACTTTTCCTTGACAGTTAAGGAGTAATATATGCATTTATATATATTTATATATATGCATTTTATAGATATCTATGTACCATCGATTTATGTTTATCAGTAATTTTTCTTATTCTTTTAATTTTCTGATTTTGGCTTTATATTTATTTTTGTTAAGGTTATATATATAACTTGTTTCCTACATTTTTTACTTATATTTTTGTGTGTTCTATTTTTCAGTTATCTTGTAATTTATTAGCAGTAGATGGAATTTTTGACCCTGATATTGTCAGTATAAATGCAGGTAAAAAATTTGTTTTATTTTTACTAAATATGAATTGGATTAATTTTTGTTTGTTTTTATTTTTGTTAAATTTACATTTGAATAACTTTGACCATCATCTAAGATTAAAATAAAAATAATTACTGTTTTCAGTTCTTTATCTCTTTAAAAAACAAAATATATGTTCACTCTCAGCTATTTGGTGTTTTAAACAGCTTAATACATTTTATTAAAAAAATATAAAAATATGTGTAAATAAAAGTACGTTTTTAAGCAACATAATAACAAAATCTGTTAAAGCTTAAATGATTTTTAAAAATTTCAAGCATTGTTGCTATTTTTGTTAAAAATGAATATCAAAAGAATTGTCTAGTATATTGGAGGGATACCTCAAAGAGCTGTTACCCGCATGTAACAGATGGCAAGGCATATTAAATCTGTCAAGGCTGAAAGTCCTATTGGTGTTGTGTGGAAGTTTTGAGAGGCAAAGTGTCTGCTCAAGTTTCATCCTTGTCACTTGAATGAGGTTTGTTGATTGTTACCCTCGTGTAGCTTCAAAATACAACATTAATAAACAATCGATCAGTGGAGGGATGTTCAGTTTGTAATTTTGAGAGGTCCCGTAACCTAATAAGTAACTGATAAATTAGCATTCAAATTGAACTAAAGTTATGAGAGATTATATAAAAATATATGTAACTTTTGATCAAGATTTATAATTTAATTTTAAAAATAGTTACTACAGATATAAATTGGAGAAAACTCCTCCTTAGATTTCAAATAAAAGTAGTCTTCAGTAAAATAGTTACAATAAGGTAAAGTCTAGACCTAGGGGTACTCAACCTTTTTTTCTGCCGGGCCGCATACATATGTTAGCTACTTTATGCAGGCTGCATACATATGTTAGCTACTTTATGCAGGCTGCATACATATGTTAGCTACTTTATGCAGGCTGCATACATATGTTAGCTACTTTATGCAGGCCGCATACATATGTTAGCTACTTCATGTGGGCCGCATACACATGATGGATATTTCATGCGGGCCGTGACATGAGGATTAATGGAAGGGTGGGGAGAAATACCTTAAGACCAAGATAACACAAAAACTTTAAAATATGGAAAATTGAACAAAATAGTAAAACTCCTAGTTTGTTTTGTTTTTAATTATGATTTTTTTTATTTTTGTCACTGAATTTTTCTAAATTGGAAGCGTTTAAGAATCACTCCTTCACAATTCCTGCATCAGTAAGCGGTTTCCATATTATTACCAATAATATAACAAATTTCATAGGGTGCCTTTGTTACCGCTGTGACATTACCACTGACAAAACACTTTTTTGCTGTTATGAAGATTATTCAAAAAAGCCTATTTATCATTTCTTAAAAGAGATCTTGAGTGTCATTGAACACAATTCCTGCTTATTGCTATTTTTAAGTATAACACTTTGATAACAAATAAGACAATTACTGATCCATGCTTGTTTTTCACTACAAAATAGTCAACTTCCCAATCATCTTGAAACATCCTATTTTCTTTGAATATTTTTCACTTGCAAGATATGAAAGATAGTTAAAAAGTAGTTCCACTCATAAAATGGTCGCTACTCCACAGTTTTCTATTATCACTTATCAGAAAAAAAATATCAATTAGCACCCATACGACATCGACAGCAAAAAGCCAAATTGATATATTTGGTTTCTTAACAAAGAATTTCATAAACAAATGAATTTCTCAGAACAATGGGCCACGACAGGGGTTGGCTGCAGGTTGAGGATCGCTGATCTAGGTTGTATATTGTCTTGTACTATATATTGATTGTTCATTTGTTCAAAGCTCGATTTTATAGATAGTAAAATTATATGGTATTAATAGTATTAAGTTATATAAAATAAAGCAAAATCATGTATTCAGTAATTTATATAAAAATAACACATATGAAAGATATTTTTGTTTTGAAATAAGCTTCAGGTTTTTTCATTACTGCTCTTGAAAGTTTCTACTCATTTGAATCATAACCATTTCACAACATAAATGACCAAAGCCTTCATGTAAAAAATGCATGTTTTATTCATTTTTATATTTTTTTCATAATTGCTTGGAATTTATTTGTAATTTTTTTAGTTCTTAAAAATTACTTTTATTGTTAGAGAAATTTTACGTTAGACATCCTACTATTTTATTAAATTATATCCTGATCATTTCAGGGACTTTACATATATATATATATATATATATATATTACCTAATGTAACTTCTCAAAGTTTGGATAATTTCTTTATATACTTTGTTGAGCTAATGGTTTAAACATCTCACTTCCATAAAAGTAAATTGTCTGTATCATTTTCATCTATGAACAAAATGGGATGTAGAATGAAGAAGTACTCAAATTCACTTATATTCCTATTATAAAAGAGTTTTAAATGTCTTCATTTTATCATCTGGTTAAAGTATTATTCAATAAGAAAAGAATAATTTGTATTTCATGTACTAAACTGATTTTACTTATTTCATTATTTTGTATGTCAACATGAATGTGCACTTATTTTTTTAGCTTCAGCTGCATTAGCATTGTCTGATATTCCTTGGAACGGACCTATAGGAGCTGTTCGAGTATCCCTTGTTGATGGTGAAGTAATTACTAACCCAACTAGAAAAGAAATATCAAAGAGTTCTCTAAATCTTATAATTGCTGCGACTGAACATAATCAAGTTGGTAAGTTTATTTTATAATTTTATAAATGTTTTTGTGTTATATTTACTTCATAAAATACCTTTAAAGCTATGATTGTATTTTTTAAAAAATTAAGATTTGTGGGAAACAGTAGGTATTTGAATATTTTCTGTATCTAAGGTACAGTAACAAGTGACTAAATGTAATGTATTAAATAAATTTACATTTCAAAATAGTTTTTATAGGTATTTGTTAAGTTTTTGATTCCTCCCCACCTTTGTTTTTCTGTTGCAGTATTATATTTATAAAATAATTGGTAAAATATTTTCATTTGTATGTACAAATGTGTTTAATTTGTTCACTTGATGAAAAATTATATCAATTTAAAAAAATCCCTTACTGAAGAATGCTTCTTGAATAAGCTTGACATAAAAGATATTTTTTTATGCGAAAATAAATGATATAGATTCCTCCTCAATATCTTTTTTGTGAAATTTAAGCATGACTTTATTACTTATAGAGAAATTCATTTTATTTACAAGGTAAACTGGTTGGATAGTCTTCTGGAATTTTAAAACCTCAATCAATGATAGATGTCATGATCTAGTAATTAGTAATGAATTTAAAATCTATGAAAAATATTGGACTATCTTCACAGCAGATTGAAGGAATGTGTTGTGATATAACAGTGCTAAATGATGCAACAGCTTAGCATTACTTTGATTAAAATGAATAAATGCTGTTTTAATGTCCTCAAAAAGGAAAATCGCACCCAAACATTATTTTACATCATTAATTTTTTTTTTGGGGGGTTAGATATTGGTGTTACTTTCTATATGATCTGTTATTTAGAACTAATACATGCTTATGTTTCAATTCTGATATCTATATTATATTTCGAAAAATGAATAAATTTGAGGGAATTAGTACTCTCTCTCTATGTGTATTTCATTATAGTTAATGGAGTAATATGAATACATATCCCGGAAAGAGAAACTTGTTTTTCTGTTTCTTTTTTTGTATTTTCAATTCATCTAATATTTCTTTATAATGTAAAAAAAAATTAAAATTGAAATTTTTTAACTATGTTGATTACAGTGAGAGCACATATATTACTTTTCACAGATATCAAATAAATAAAAGAAATTTAATTTTTATTTAAAATTAAATTTCTTATGTAAGATGAAAAAGTTTTAATGATATTTGTAACATTTCAGTTTTGCTGATTTTTGTATATTAGCAAATGGGTGCTTAAGAAATTGTAGTATTTAATAAACTTATTTATTTCTGCAATTTTTGCTCAGTGATGCTGGATGGTTCTGCCAACAATGTCCTGCAACAAGATTTCATGAAAGCCTTAAAGACTGGTGTAAAAGAAACTCAGGTTATTGTGAAATCAATAAGAGATTTACAAGAAAAATTTGGGAAACCAAAAAGAACCATTAATAATGTTTTGGAACCTACACCTGAAATATTAGATTCAGCTAAATTGTATGTTCTTATTCATTGTTAATTCTTTTTGTGTCTTCTAAGTTTTTAAAATTTATTTAATCTTATTTATTATTTTTTTAGACTTCTTGAGGCTAAAATAACTGGAGTTTTAACAGATTACAGTTTGCAAAAGGTAATTTAATTAGTTAATTATTTTAAATAGTTTTTTATTCTGTGGCTTGCTTTAATTTCTTTCTGTATGTTTTATTCCACAGAAATCATACTTCTTTTCAATTCCTTTTTGCATTAATCTTACATCTTGCTTTAATTATATTAATGTATAGCATATTTTTAGTTGATTTTAATTGTTTAAATATGTGTTAATCAAAGGTTACTTTATTCACAAATAGCATATATATATATATATATATATATATATATTAAAGGAACATTGTTTGAAAATGAAATATGTATCACATATAACTTTTCTTTTCTTTGAAATCTAGTTTAATTATTTTTAAACATTCATGTCCAGTCATAAGTAAAGGACATTCTTAATAACTTTTACTATTCACATTATAGCTGGAGAAAATTGATATCAATGTTAATGCTCTCAAAAGAATCAAACTTACAATATTAATATAACAATTATCTTTAAAAAAAAATTTTGTCTGTCATTTCACACCTTGAATTTACCTTAAAAGTAGAATTCTGCTTAAAAGTAGTAATGATTTTTTTTAATTATATTAGTCGTAATATCAAATGAGTCTCCCAAACATATAATGATTAAAAAAAAGTTAAAGGTTTATGTTCAATAATTTTCAAGACATTTTATACAAATCAATAGATAATTTTTTTTAGTGTTAAAAATATTTAAAAAAATGTGAAAATAATGTAGTATAAATAGTATGAACTCTCTGTTAAGTACGGTTCCCTCAAAGTAATACATTTTTATTAGTTATTTTGACTTAACATGTCATAAAACTTCTAAATTAAAAATTTTGGGCATTTACTCTAATACTGCTGGTTGCAACTTTTCCTGAAAAATTTGAGTATTAAGGAGTTGTATACAATTTTATGAATCATAATTATCAATCCAATTGTCACATTGTATTTAATAATAAGAAAAAATATTGGAGGCTTTGTGTGGAGTAATATGATAAAGGTTCACCTGTAATTGTCTCTAGGATTAATCTGGAAATGCTAATCAGGTTTAAAGGAAATTTAGAACATGATCAATTTTGAACATTCTTATTTAAATCTGTAAAATGCTGTAGAAATTAATAAATATTCTTTGAACATCTTAAGTTGGTTACCTTTGAACTGTTAAGAGTGATACCAACTTTATTCAGCTATGATAAGAATTATGAAAGATATTGAGGGTATCCTGTACTATTATAATATTACGGATATATTTTTTTTTAAAAATCTGATCTAATATTTACTGGAAGTTTTATTTTTAAAGCAAAATATATTAAATTTAAACATTACATTGCAGTATTACATTTGCTTGATTTAAAATTTATTGTTCTTCCTACAATGAAATTATTTGATAGGTTAGTAGAGGTATTGAGATTGATGAGATAAAACAAGAAGCATTTGAACAACTTAAAGGTAACCATTTTTTTTTATTGATAAGAATAAATAATCAATACATATTATGAAAGTAAGTGTACAATATGCATGTCTCTAAAACTCAGAAACGATCCCTGGTACCCCATCCATGACAAAAGTTTCTGTTTGTACCTGAATTGACCCCCCAAGAGCTTAGGAGGGGGGGGGGTACAGATAAATATTCCTTTTTTGAACTATTAAACCTACAGACTTGAAATTTTGTATGCTTGTTCCTTTCAAGGAGTAGAAATCCACTATGAAAGGGGGTTTGAAAAAATTGACCCTAAGAGGTATTGCAAGGGCTTAAGGAGCATTACAGCAAAATAATAAGTGCACTCATTAGAAAACTATTTTACATTTTTCCATACATTGTTTTGTTTTGGGTTTTACTCTCCTTACAATTCAGCTATTTTATCAAGAATAATGTTTTTTATTTTTAAAAAATTAACCTGTGTGAGGAAGGGGTACTTCTCTCTCTCTCTTTCTCAGCTAGTTGGTAATAATTTGTTTTTGTTCTTTTAAATTCAGATTCTTTATCCAGATTTTATCATATATTTCAGAAATGTTTCCTTTTTGAGATAGTTTGTCTTCTTTCAGCTTATAAATTATACTTTCATGTTTTGTATCATAAGGGAATTTTTTTTCTTAATAAGTTTTTGCTCTTTATCTCCTACAGCACTTCTACAATTTTAGGAAACTAGAAAGATATTTAAATATACTTCTAAAACTCTGAAAGGAAAATTTTGCTTCTGTCATATTTAAGAAGTTAGAAATTATTTTTTTATTTTGTATTAGAGAAAAGAAAAATTTATAAATTCTTTATTTCATGCATCACTTTTATTATTTGGAATTTACCAATGATTTATTATTCCTATAAATTATTACTGTTGTCAGTTGAATGTGTCATTAATATAAATGCAAAAATTGCTGGCAATTAATTTTTTTTCCAAGTTAAGTTTGGAAATAATCAGAAAAAAAGAGTTCTGAATGGAAGGCTAAGATTTGCATCCAAATAACCATTAAATTTATAGAAGTATTAGTATATTTATATTTAAAAAGACTACTTTTAAGAAAACCCATAATTTTTTTTTTACCATATTACTAAGCAGTCATTTGAGAATTTATAAAATATAATTTTATAAAAAATCTTAAAAAATTATTCATTTGGCATAAAAAGGTTGATTTTCAAGTTGAGACAATATTTTTAAAATATCTAATTGACTAGTTTCAAATGTTAGCATTTTATATTACAGCTGGAGGGTATAACAATTTATCTGATAATATTTTTTAAAATAGCATCATTTAGGACTTAAAAGAACAACCGTTCTATAAATTATAATTTATTTAAATTGCTTTTTTTATAAAATATTTATTTAATATAAAAATGCTTGGGAAGCTTTCAAGTTTTTTAATATACTAAAGAAAGAGAGAACAAAATTAGAAAAGTAAAATAAATGTAGACCTTTGTATTTTGAAAGTGGACTGAAACTGGTTTTGAGAAATAATTACAAAATCAATTCAAGAGTTTGGAAGCAAAATAGAATATATAAAACAAATTGCTTTTTTTGCTTGATTGTTTATTAATGCAACATTTAAAAACAACACTTGGGTTGTTATTGATAGATTTTTAAATTTTGAACAAAATATCAATTGAGGAATATGATCCTCAAGGTGGCACTCCACTATTCTAACTTCCGCCAATGAGTACTGGAAGATTTAATGTGCATGTATTCTTCTACATTACAGGTCTTAAGTGGTATCAGGATTCAAATGTTCATTTTGACCTAGAACATTACTGTCCACGAGCTTACAACTAACTATTGTTGTTGCTATGAATTTTTGCATTGAAAATGTGCTGCAATTAATATTAAAATTATTGCAATTAAATTTTATTAATTATTTATTTAAATATATTTTTAATGGATAATATGCTCTTTTGGAGGTATTAATACTAGTTCAAAAAGTCTGCTACAAGATTTTTCAGATCAATACATTTTATTATTTGTTACATTTTTTTTTTGAAAAATTAATTTTATTTATATTTTCAGAAAATTATAGTGACAGTGATCCCTCATTATTATATGAAGCTGTAAATATTGGTGTTAAAGACTTATTTAGGAATTTAATAATGGAAACTGGGAAAAGGTATAACCTTAATTATGCTTTTAATTGTTGTATATTTATCATTTTTTTTATCCATTTAAGTGAAACATATGCATTGTTACTGTAGGTGTGATGGTCGAGAACTTGAAGATCTGAGAAACATATCATGTGCAGTAAACATTTTTAAACCACTTCATGGATCTGCTGTTTTTCAAAGAGGTCAAACTCAGGTAAGGCTTTGAAATAAACATAACTTAGTGGTGAAAACTAGAATCTCTTGTAAGTAGCAATTCTAACATATAATTAATATATTTTCTTAATTCTTTTTTGCAGGTTTTGTGTACAGTTTCCTTTGATTCCCTTGATTCAGCTTTTAGAGCGGATCCAGTTTCAGTTGCTACTGGGTGAGAATATTTGATCTGTCTATTTCTTTGAAAATAATTTAATGCTATATTTCTTTATTTTGTTCTAAAATGTTATTTATCTTATATCTTTATCTTATTTTTTTCAGTGGCATTAAAGAAAAAAACTTTATGCTGCATTATGAGGTATACCAGTTGTTTTTTTATCTTATGTAATATCCATGAAAAATAAGTTTTTTTTTTTTCCTATTCTCTTTAAAAAGTTTCTGGGTAAAAAATTTAGCTAGTAATTTTAAAAACTACTTAAAAACAGGTTTTCAGCAAATAATTGAACCAAAAAGCTTAAATTTTTCTTTAGAAATAAATATACAATTTAATTAAAAGACTGATGAAAATTTATATTTTCCAGTAATGTAATTTTTTGTATGTAATGTTATACATTTTGAAAACAAAACATTTTAAATTTTCGAATTTCACGGAAAGCTTTCCATAACTGTTTTCAATGTGATTATCGATTGTCTGAAGCATATTTTGTTAATAAATTTATTCCACAGACAGTACATCTAAAAGTTGTGAAAAATTCCTTTCTTTTTCAAAATTAAATATTTTTGTAATTTATACTTATTTTAGCTTCCTATTTTAATTCTATAAAATGGTTTTAATTCACTGTTTGTCTATTTGAAACTATTTTCAAACATGTAGTGCAATTATATCATTAGAGGGAAAGAACTTTCACCTATAATCTAATGTGACATTTTGTTTAGTTAGGAAGAACTATTAAATTTAAATCCTTACTTTAAAATAGAATTTCTACTGAAAAGTTTTCAGTGTGATGTAATTATTTATTAAAGTTACAAAATTATTAAAGGTGTTCCATTTCCAGTTGTCACTGTGATTATTAATTATTAGTAGAAGTTTGTTCAATTCCTCATTGTTGTTATAAATAAGATAAGAATACTAGAAAAATCCTTTCATTTGTATTATGGCTAAAGAGTGCTAAATAAGAAGAGTTATAAAAATCTATTCAATATCAAGTTATGGGTCTGTTTATTTACACCCTAGTACAAAATCACTGTTCGATTGTCAACTTTTTGAATTTGAGAAATGAGTTTCTCAGGGTACATTTATGGCACATCAATATTCAATCAATAAATTTTTAAAAAAAACAGTATTTAATGTCTCAGAAAACTTTAAAAGAAAAAAAATCTGCATTTTTTTTATCTGTGTCAGTGATGTTTATAATTTTGGTCATCAGAATTTCTTCACATTTTGATTTGTTGATAAAGACATATATAATTTTGTCTTAAAACCAATAAACCAATCTTTTTGATGTGCATTTAAGCTTATTTGCTGTTTTCTAAAATTGTATTTATACAAAATTTGGTTGCATGAAAAATATAGTTTTTCATCTTTCATTTTTCTCGTATTGCTGAGTCAAATACCAAATTTTTGAAGTTGAATGATTTCTTTGTAATGAGTGAATAAATTTGAAAGTATTTTTGAATTTATTAGTGAATTTGTTACAATATTTAAAAAGGCACACATAGGTATAAATATTGGTACAAATATGTAAGTGTGCATTTTGTAACTTCTTAGTAATAGTTGTGTGTCCTATACCATTATAAATATTTTGATTTCCCTATCCCAGTTCCCACCTTATGCCACAAATGAAATTGGTCGTTTTGGATCATTTGGTCGTAGAGAATTAGGGCATGGAGCTCTTGCTGAAAAAAGCTTAAGACCTGTATTACCATCTGATTTTCCATTTACAATAAGACTGACATCAGAAGTTCTGGAATCTAATGGTATGTACTGAAATGTATACAAAAGTATGTATTCAGCATTTTACAATACCATTCATCTTGTTTTATTTCAATTTAGCAATCACTTTGCAATAAATTTCTTACATAAAGTACTTTTTTTAATGAAATTATTTTTTGCATAAATTGTGAATTTGAATGAAAAATATTGAAACTAAAACTAATAAAGCTCAAATGATACAATTACGAATGTATGTATCATTTTTAATGTAGAAAAATTCAAATTGGAACAGTTCAATTTTTTGATATATACATGATATTAAAGATGCAGCAAGAAGAAAGTGAAGAACTTAGTAAACAGAAAGATACAACCACGAACAATAAATGACGTATATTTGAAATATTATTCATAACACAAAGTGAAAACAATGTCAACTCAGTAGATTATAAGACCTGTATGAATAACAATACATGAAGTAGCACATCTAGATATAGAACCTAAAAATATGAAGAGCATCCTGAGAAATGGCTTTCCTTTTCCCATCAACCATTTGCCACAGTTTGTCTTTTGAACACCAGGGTGGCAAGGCATGCAAGTGGTATCCAATAATGTATTAGGCATATTCAATTGGTCAGAAAGGCCAAGGAAGCATTTGTGCATTTTGCTGATATATGCAGTGTATGGATAGGTGTTATACTGCTAATAAAGAGTAATAAACACCCCCCTCAAAGTGTCACTGTTCACAGTATTTAATCCACATATTGCTGGGCCTTAATTTGTTCCCTGGATGCAAATCAGAGATCATCTCCTATTATATACAATGGTGAACAAAACCATGATGTTACATTGTCATGCAGTGGGGCATTCCACAAATGCAGCCAGATTGCAGTACATCAGTATTAATCTGATACACAGCAACAATTATTGGACATGCAGAAACATGATTTGTCTGAGAAAGTGACCCTTTACCATTTCCTCAACCACAATGCTTTGCTCTAGCCCAGCACCAATGCAAAAGCATTTATTGTCTGCATTGGGGGGTCAATGTGGAGACTTCTTAACAGATGACATAGATGCAGACCACTAGCAATCAATCAGTGGGTAATGGTTATTGTGGAGATTAATGATATCCTGTACATCTTAGCCATGCATGCTCATGTCATGTTAGCTGCACCAACACCCTTCAAACTTACCACATTGCCTTGTTCCAAGCAACTTACCCAGTGCTCTGTAGATGTGTTCAGTTTGATGTCAACTGAGATTTAATATTTAAACAAATCTGCCCTTCTCAGTCCATTATAAGTTCGTCTATCTGCTGGAACTGCCTCCATTAGCAGCAGCCTAGCATTCTCTGCTGTTACGCATGTCCTCTGAGACATGGGGGGGCTAGGAATTTCATAGCGATTTTTCTAGCAGAAATAATAGCACATATATTGCCCATTTTGAATATCCCTTCCTTTATATTTTATTCAATGTGTTTCAGAGAAAACATTGTGCATCATTTACATCAGTGATTCCCAAAGGGGTCTATGATGACCTGCAAGGGGTCTACGTCAGTGAAAATATAATTTTGGGGTCCATGAGGTGTAAATGGGGGTCTACAATAGTGACTCTCTTGAAACCAGATCATGCCTTTTAATTTTAAAAGAAAATTTAATCAAGTGGAAAACATATTTACTTATTTATCAGATTTATTTACTAAATTTAATGAGGTTCGTTTGAAGTAACAAGATGACAGAATAAATTTTATTAAAACAAGGATCACCATTTCAGAATTTCTTCCTAGAATTAAGTTAGAGGAGCACTGGCATTACAAGTCCTGATTGGGGCCTGCATTAAAATACCTTGAGGGCTCCCTTTTTAGGTTCATTAACATTTTACAATACTTTGCTTGCACTTGTTGAGTTCTTGGCGGCCCTGCATCATTGATAAGGCAGTAGCTGTGCCCCTGTAGAGGAATATAATATTGGATATTGCAAATTTTTCTAGTTTCTCAATTTGTCACAAATAATCTGCCAGACAAATGACATTTTAACTAACTTTCAATGTTTAAATGTCCTCTATTCAGAATTTTAAGTTAGGTTTTAGTATGCTTTGACTATGGTAATTCTGCACTTGGTAATCCATTCATATGGTCACATTGAAAAAAAATGCAAAGATCTTAAAGTAGAGTTTAGAAATGAATGTCAGCAATTTTGGCTTTAATAAGATATACTTGTTATTCATTCCAAATTATGGAATATCTTGAGAAAGTTTTTAATTATTTTTCATCATGAGGAATTTCAGCGCAGTTGTCAATCTCCAAAACAAAAGTGAAAGAAAGAAAAGGACTGGACAACACTACTAACCGAAAACATTTAGGGTTAAACCTGATAAGATTGATGCCAAATGTTGAAAATTTGTAATTGAAGCTACGGATTCATCCCTCCCATTAAAAGCATTTGTTTGCTGCTCAGTTATTTTATATAACAGTTTTTTTTTATGTATGAACTAAATTTTAATTTTGTTAATTAAAATATGTTTCTTAAGTTTTAAACACTATACTTAACTAGAAATTTAAATCTTTTAAAGTAAGAAGCTCTCTCTATACCTGCTGTCAAAA
Source organism: Trichonephila clavipes (assembly GCA_019973935.1). Lineage (NCBI taxonomy): Eukaryota > Metazoa > Arthropoda > Arachnida > Araneae > Nephilidae > Trichonephila > Trichonephila clavipes. Next base: position 338,944 of record BMAU01000848.1, on the reverse strand, counting down.
AGACATTTAAGTTGATAAATTTCCGAAAATTCAATCTTAGATAAGTAGGGGTCTATCAAAAAACAAGGCAAGGGGTCTATGAGACGAAAAAGTTTGGGAAACTGATTTACATTATTTGACGAAATGCACCTACTCTAAAATTTGTGTAACTTTCTGCAAACTTCTGCTTAATATGTATACTTATATCACCCAAATTTTTAAAAATTATTTTTCATTTTTTAAAAATTATTTTACATATTGTAAATATTGTTGTAGAATATAATGTATTTTAAGTTTGAATAATTTTATTATTGTTACTTAAAATTATTCAAATTAATTTTTAAGATATATTCATATGATTTAAGTTTTATTCTTTGTAAAATATAAAATATTTATTGAAATTAAATATATAATATTAAGTGTGCTACATTTCAATGTACTGTAGGTTCATCATCAATGGCATCAGTATGTGGTGGTTCTTTAGCTCTTATGGATGCCGGTGTTTCTATTTCAACTCCTGTGGCAGGAATAGCCATGGGTTTAGTATCAGTTTCAAATCCAGAGAAATCTTACGAAATTACAGATTACCGAATACTTTCTGACATTTTAGTAAGCTATATATTTGTCTTGGTATATGTATAGAAAGAGAGAGTGAGAGTAAAATAATGAATAAACACACTTTTTTTTATATTTAAAAACTATTTTATTTCAAATTTTATGTTAGTGACTTGTAACATAATATAAATTCATAGAACTAAAGAATTATTCAAGTAAATTTAACAACCTATAAATATTAAATTAAAATATGGAATTAAAAAATAGATTAAATTATACAAAAATATATTCTATAGTATTCATAAAGAATAAACAGAGAACACTAATAACAATAATAAAATAGAAAACATTTCAATTAACTTTTTGATTTCCTTGGGGTAAGTTTTTTTATTAACATTACACTATAAAGCAATACGATATCTATTGGTGATGGATCTTGTAATTTTGAACCTCAGTCAAGTGATGAGGACAGCACCTGAGTTGGTTCTCTCTAAACTATCACACCATGCCAATGGGAGGATTCTACTCGGTAGGTCTTCAGTGGAACTAGAACTTGAACTCTTGACACGCTGGCCCCGAGTTCATGACCATAACCACTAGGCTATGTGTTTTCCCTTGGATTTTTTCTCTGCTTTTTTTAGTTATCCAAGCATATATGCCTGGATTTTAAACTGATAATGTTAAAAACCTGTAAAAAAAACTGTTGCAAGTTTGTTTTTCAGTTCTTCCCCATTCAAAATGATTCTTTGGTATGCTTTTATATCAAGATATTCCTGTAATACTTGATGGAGTCAAATTTATGGGGTCTGTGGAACATGATTCATAGTCATGTGCTTGATATAGTATAATTCTTTCTTCCTTCCTTCACAATTCCTTTTATGTGTGTTTGGGTTCATTATTATTTTAGGAGATTCAACTTTGTAACAATTACAATTTCTCAATACTAAGATGATATTTTCTTTAAAGATAAATAGCCATTTTCTTTCTTGTGGATTTGATAATTACTAAATTTCTGATTCTTATTGTAATCATACATTACCAGACCATAACAAAGCCACCATATGTTTAATTGTTTCAACTTTATATTTATTACCAAATGTGTGTTTCCTTTTTTTTCCATCTCAAAATTATTCTGTTTCTTTATACCCAAAATTTAAGTATAAAAGGACTGATTCTTGTTAAATTTGTTGAGGCTTGACTTGGTGTGGAAGTTTGAAGACTAGGATGTGCTAGCTTAGGTATTGTCCTTATCACTTGATAGAAATTCAAACTTAAAAGGTCTGTTGCTAATAATCCTCTAGTTGCTTCATGATTTTAATCTGCCATCAATCTATGTACCAAAAGATTAAAACTAAACTTCTTGCTAAATAAAATGCTATTCCAAAAATTTTAAATTCTTGTTATGATAATTTCTATAGAAAATTTTACACAATTGTTCTAGTTCACTTTAGATTTGAATAGTTTTTTACATTTATTCTACATATAACCCATATTCGTAAAGAATGTTATGCATGCTTATATATATTGTTTTTCCTAATGGCTGCAAATTCAATTGCAGTATTTACACTTACAGTTGGATTTGCTTTAACTCTTGTACTTAGTTACTTTTAGATCAATTAGTCATAGTGGCTTTCCTATTCCCTAAAACTCCTTAATCTGTTTGCTGTATTTGTCAATAATTTTCTTGATTGTATAGAACCTTCTCTGAACAATTTTTCCTATTTAATGTAATGAATTTCTCTTTTAGAATTATTATTCTTATTATTTTACTTTTATTGTTATAATAATGTTTGTTACCCCATGGCGGTTCTCTGGATTTGTTCCAGGAATCAACACAAAAGCAAAATGTAAATTGAGAATTCAATTTATTTAAGATTATATTAGAAAAAATGGCAAGATCTAAAATTTGACCAGTTATAAGATAAATTGATCAGTGCTTGCAAATTTGTTTTCATATGTAAAAATGTGTATATTTTTGATTTAGGGAATCATTTTTATGATTGCAGTTTGTTTAATATTTACAAGAAGTTATACTTTTTTTTATTCTTGCTTATTTTTTTGCTGTGTTGCTTTGTTGCAGGTTAATTATGTGTTTGTTATAAAATGTTTATATAGAAAAAAATTAGTGTTTACTTTTTTTTTTTTTTTTTTTTGCTATATCTATGTGATTTGTCAGAATTGTTATTTAAATATACTCCCCTTCCCCCTTTTTTTAGGGTTTAGAAGATTATCTTGGAGATATGGATTTTAAAATTGCTGGCTCAAAAAAAGGCATTACTGCTGTTCAGGTAAGATTTAAAGTGAGATAGTGAAAGATTTTTTGTAAACAGATTTAGATTAATAAATAAATGTTATATTTTTTAAATTTAAAAATTAAGTCTCATAAATTGATCGTTTTAAAATTTGAATCAAAATAATAAATACAAATTTATTCTACTTAGTGAAATAAATGGCCGTATAATCTGGTGTATAACATGCACTTTTAACGCAAATTATAGGATCGCATTTTACAGGTGCACGTTATATGCCAGATATGAAAATGACAGCTTTAAAAATAAAAAAGATTAGCATAAGAAAAAATTAAACATCTGCATTTATCGAAATACTGTTTATTTAAAAGAAATGACTAACCATATGAACTTAAAAAGGTTGCAGTGCTAGAAGTATACTATTTTTTCAAAACATAAGAGCATTGCGCATTTACATTTCAGGTTTCTTCGTAAAAAATGGATGAGCATTATACAGCGAATATGTCTAAAAATAAAAAAATTCAGCTTGAAAGTATAGGTGTGCGTTATACACCAGATTTTATGTGGTTACTAAATTAATGATAATTTATTTTATTTGTAGTTAGATGTCAAAGTTCCAGGTCTTCCTCTGCGTGTTATAATGGAAGCAATTCAGCAAGGTTCTGGTATGTTGATTCATTATTATCATTTCATTTACCATGTACTTTTCTTAAGAAAGAAAGTGTTTGAAATGTATTTTTAACTATGTATGGAAAGTAGTATATTTTGAAACGTTTTTTGTTTAGATAATATTTTTTAAGAATTTGTGTGTGTGTGAAAGATTATTGATGTAAACTCTTAATATAATTAAAAAGTTTTGTGATATAAAAACTGGTGGTCATGTTTTCAAAACAAACATGCATATTTAAGAAAATTGCTGTATACATACAGTATAAAAACGTAGTGATGTGAAAAACTCCTTTTTTTTAAAAAAATTCTTACTTCAATCATTGAATAGTGAAATTTAAATGTATTTAATTAAAAATATATTATTAGAAATATAATATGCATATAAAATGAACATTTTTAGAGATTTATAAAAATAATCACTGACACTTTACCTATGGGATAAAGGATGCAAATCATTTTATTAAGAAACAAATTGTATTAAAAAATTAATGTATTGGAAGGCCCTTTTTGTTTTAATATTGGTCATTTAATACACTTTAAAGAAGCTAGGCATTTGTTCATATTGAGGCACATCATTCAAAGAAAAAATTTTTTTACCCTTAAGATGTTATGCTAATTTTCATGTATGCATTTAATTTGTGACACATAGCATAATTATTCAAATTCTCTGTAATGGAATTTTATTTTCAATTTGATCTGACAACTTCAAGTACAAAAAGTGTAACTCAGAATTATTAAAAGAGCATAGTATTAATATTTACAAATAATACTTTACTTTTGAAACTGCATGATCTGAGTTTAATGTGTTAAATATGTCATATAAAGGGTAAATTCAACAGTACATATGTCAAAGGAAAAAAGAGAAACACAAGTTCCTAATGGACTAATTAGAAGACTACCATATGCAGAGAACGGATAATTAAATTGAGCAACAAAAAAGATAGATTAACAGTTAGAAAGTGAAAGCTCTAAATTGAGCAGTTTGATGAGGAAAGAACTGGTTCTTGAACTGTTGAGTAAATAAATAGGTAAAGCAAGAATACATGGAACTAAGATGAAGCTGTACCATGAACCCATTTTAAAAAGAGAATAATATTTTTTTCTTTTGTTTCTCAAAGAATAAAAAGAGTATTATATAGTGATTATCAATTTTAAACTATGAGGTTACATGAAGTCACATTTTGCACATGTTAATAAAAAGACTATTCATAAATCTTAATATTTTCCTATCGTATTCAAAATGCTGATTACTCTATTCATATTCAAAAAGATTAATATTCTTTTAAATCATAAATGCTGATGCATTTAGAAAATTAAAATTATTTTAGTAAGAGCAATTTTTTTGATTCGCTCATTTTATTGATATAAGGTGGACTTTATTTATTAAATTCATTAATTTTGCTTTGCAGAAGGAAAAAATAAAATACTAAGCATTATGAATGAGACAATATCAAAACCAAGTGAAAAAAAAGATAATTGGCCAGTTTCAGGTACAACTAAATTTTGATAAAATCTTAAAAGTTTTGCTATATGAAATTTAAAATTCAATTTTTTTTTTTATCTTTATTTCATTAGAAAAACTTGAAGTACCTGCACATAAGGTTTCACAATTTTTTGGACTTGGGGGTTCAAACATAAAAAAACTTAGAGCAGAGACTGGTAAATATCTTAAGATTTTATTTTTCATTTTTTCAGGGATTAGTAATTTTTTCTTTTTATATGATTAAAGAAATATAAAATATATTTTCCTTTTAGGGGTTCAGTTAACTACAATAGAAAATAATATTTTTTCTGTATTTGCTCCTAATTCTGAAGCAATGGCAGAAGCAAAAGAGATAATTGATAAATTATTATTAGAAGAGGTAATTATAATAATCTTTTCTGAATTATTTAATTTTAACAAATTTAAACTTAAAATATTTAAATAATGGGGTTTATTGAAGTTTTGAGTATTTAGTTGAAGTTGTTCTTTTAATTCTCATTATTATTATTTTAGAATGCTCCAGAATTAGTCTTTGGAGCTATTTATACAGCCAAAATTGTGGAAATAAGGTAAGCTTTAATGAATCTAGATATATAGTCCTTTATATCTTTTTGATTTTGGTGGTTTAATATTGCTGTAGGTGACTAAATAATAGCTACTGGATACAGACCAAATAATTTTGACACATAATAAAATAAGGGAAATAAGCATATCTGAGCTCATGTCTTTTTTTGAGTTGTAGTTTAATTAATTTGCTGTAGTTTCCTTTATTTCACATAATGATATGGGCAAAATAATGCTTCAAACTGAACCGCTACCAGTCATTTGGTTACTTTATTTATCAGGCTGTTCAAAACTTCTAAAAAAAGAAATCCAGAGTTTAAAAGGAATTTATTGAAAAATATTAACTTCAAATGATTAAAATATCCATGTGACTAGTAGCTGACAAGAAAAATATAGTTTTTAGCAAAATATATGATTACATCTAATTACTGTACAGGATTTACATTAACTGTCCATGTGGAATACAAGGTAGCTAACAAGTGATTGAGGCATTGCTGCCCATTCCTCTTATGGCACCAATTACAGGTCAACTGGTGACAAGTTGTTAAACATCTACCTAGAATGTCCCATGTGTGTTCACTTGGAGCTAGATCTGGAAACCTTGCTAACCAATCTGTTGTTGTTACCCCTAATGCTACCAGACTGGCAGTGCCAGATCGCTTCGCACAAAATTCATTATAATTAAGGGCAAGATTGTACGCCTATCATTTGCCCTCACTTTGAGTATCATGTGGGTGATAGTACAATTTGGCTTGTTTCTACCCCAATTATGAGGGAGAATTCACTTGGAGTGGTCAGGGGCTTCCCATCTCTTTTCTCCTTCCACCAACCTCACGAGATGACTTGTGCCTCAGCTGCTATTTAGCTATATTCTGTGAAGCACTATACATTTACAAACACCCATGCCTTCTCCAGGATTCAAACCCAGGGCCTACAGCTCAGCAGTCAGCATTGCTAACCACAAAAGGTATGTATATTATCATTCTAACAGCTCTTTGAGAGTGACTAGTGTTGCTATTTATGAAGAGAAATTGAAGATCTGTATCACTTCTAAAAAAGATGCATGTGAGAAATGAGAACCCCTCAGTATATAGCAGAGTTATTGAACCTTCTTAAAAGATGTGAAGGTTGGTACACATGGTACCAATTATAAATCCTTTTCCAAATGAGAACTTTTCTGCCTTCAAACTGATTCCTTTCAATAATGTTGGAGAGGATACTGATCTTCCCTGATTTTTCCAGATGTATACATGTTTATATTTACTTGACAGAATAAGTCTGCAGATAAGACACACATACAAAAACTAGAAATTCTACAAAACATAACACTGCAGCAAATCTTATGTGCCAAATGGTACATGAGAAATGCTGCACTCAGAAGAGCTATAAATTTTAAAACCATTTGGCAGTTTATCCAAAAACTGTTGAAAAAATTCTTCACAAAAATTGATAACTCTGATAACACCTCGATCCAAAAAATTGAGAAGTACACGCCATCGCGATACATTCACAGACCTAGAAGCATCCTGCTAAACTAACTTTTTTTATATTACTACCACACCCCATCACATCAAGCACAATTTTCTTCTATTAAATAACACCACTTTTCAAAATTATGCATTCCAACCTTGAAATTTTCAATCTCCATCGAAATCCAAAACACCACATACTCTTCAGACAATAGGAGAGCTCCGATGGCCGTACGGACACCGGCAGTCTCCGATGGTACCCCTCTGGGAACCGAAGTCCTTCTATTAGCGCAACATCCAATCAGAGAGCTTCCTCTCACAACGCGAGAAAGGAGTGAGTTTCACTGAACTTTACACCCACACAACATGCCACGATTAGCTGCTACCCCATTGGTCAGGCAGTCAACCAGCCCAAGGCCCCCATTGGCCGAAGGTTCTGCAAGTAAAACCTAAAAATCCTTTTCCAGTAATCATGATTACTAGCTTTGAAAAAAGCTGTTTTCTTTTATTATATTATTAGCAAGCTTTTTCTTTAAAACTCACTGCAAGTATTTCTTAAATTTTATCAAGTTCCTTTTATATATTTCAAAACTATATTATTAAAATGGGCAAGTTATCTAAGTTTATCTCAAGTTTAAATTTCACCAGATGGGAGATAAAAGCCCTGATGGGCTAAGTGCTCCACAACAACAACCCAGCTAAGAATAAGTCTGTTCTTATCCATATAAAGTACTCAATCCCATTTCAGAAGTGTCCCATTCTTGTGTTTTTTAGCACCACAAAAAATACCACCTCCAATGTTTAGGCATTAATGAGACATACTATACTGTTTTTTGTGCAAATAGACCATCATTGGGCAACCTCCTAACCTTTGTAAAATTCTATATTGATCATCTTGTAGTCTGTTGCGTGGCTCTTGCAATAGTGTCTGTGATCATCAGTTCCCTCTTGCATATATGACTACTAATCATCTGCCATCTTTGGCTTTTGAAGTGCTCTCCAAATTCATTAAATGATGTTAATGATGGCCAAAAATACGCAAGACATAGAATAGGAGAAATACTACATCCCTGATTGCATCTAGGCAACTGTGAACATGCCTATGAACTATGAAGTACATAGTTTTACAATTTTGTCATGCATATCAGCAAATGGTATCCATCACCTTCGTATCATTGATGGGACATTGAATGTCAGAAAATATATTGATACTATTCTAGAACCCAAACTTCTACCTTCCATCAGGGATGTATTTGCCAACAATGTTTTGTTTATTTTTCAGCAAGATTCTGCTCTTTGCCACACAGTAAAGTAATTGAAAGATCAATATCTTGTCCTAACATCATTGAGTTGTTGTCCTGGCCAAGAAATAGTCCTGACCTCCATTCTATCAAAAACTTGAGTCACTGTTTGAATACTCTTGTCTGAATGAGGTATTCATGAAATAAAAGGGAACTAATTGAGGCTATAATGGTTTTTCCTGGCATCATGTAATAATGAAAGAAGAGCTTTAAACTATTTTCAACTCAATGAAACATTGATGTGAATCTGTAAAAAGAAAAAAAAAAGGCTACCTCACTAAGTACTGATAGCCCACTGCTATCAGCATTTGTTTGAAAAATGCTTTGTTTCATAATACATTTCACATCTTTGCAAAGCACCAAAAGTCCCTTCAAGAATATTTTCTTCACACTGTAATCCGCGTCGAGTTGTTCCAAATGAATTTATCATTTTGTCATACAAGGTTTATTGATTTCTTCATTATCATTGTTTTCATCTTCATTGCAATCTAATCTGTTGCTGTACAATTTTTTATGTGTAACATCTTTCCTCTCAGTTGCTGGATATTTGATGGGAGTGATTTCGTGAAAAGGGACGGATGTGTGTAACAGGATGTGACGTAAGTGCGTACCTCTTGATTTGACCAATGAGAGTGTGTGGCGTGTCTTTCGGCTACCATCACATGGGGGTCTAACTCTAGTAGCCATCAAGCACTCGAGTGCTTGACTCTAAATCCGTTAGTCATGATATTGGGGGACATAAGTGCAGCAGATTGCTTATTTGAAAATGGACAAACAGGGATTTTGGTGGTTGTATATACATTTCTTCAAATCAAACGGTTAAAAAAAAGTGTGTGTGCTTATGACCACACAATAGAAGTGATAACTTCCAATTTTGTAATGTTACTTCAGGGATTGGTTAGGTGAATAAAAAACAAGGGGATATTATATTAGTATTGTCATATAAAATTATTTATTCATATGTCTGTACCCATAAAGTAATATTTTGTGCTAAACATGCATATTTGTTAATTAATTATTTTCTAAGAAAGAAGCAATAAGTTTATGGTAGCTGAAATAGGTTATAAATACTTTAGATTCAAAATTATTTTAAATATCTAAAAAAAAAACTCCATCGAGCATTGTTCCATACTTTGTCGTGCTTTCATTTGGATCATTGTTTTTCTTGTTTGAGTTGGGCTAGGAAAATTTATGCCCTGAGACGAGAGAGGAACAGAGCATGACAGTTTTTTGATGACGTGACGAAAGGAAGGAATACTGCACTACTCACAGTCGCTGTCAATAATATAAAGCTTATGACATTTATTTCTTTTTAGGTCATAGACTAATATTTCCACATTTATATTAATTTATTTTTATAATTCTCACTTAAAGTATTTTCAGATAAAAGTTATGTATTAATACTTTAGAAGTATGACTAATATTTTACCAGAAAAAGGGACAAATATCATTCATGAAAGGCTCATAAGAATATAAGAAACATCTAAGAAAAAACTGACTTAATGTAAAATAATTTCAATCAGATATAATAAAAAAAATTCCTGTTTACACTAATAATTAATCTTTATAAAACTGTTCTTGCATAGAGAAGCGTGTTTTTAGAAGATTATTCAAGCAAAGAAATCCAGTATTGATGCATATTAATTAACATAAAAGTACTACAAAAGTGCATTGAAATATATATAAATATAGACAGAAGTCTTAAAATAAGCTGATGTAAAACAGAAAATTTACAAAAAAAATTTTTTAAGAGATTTCATTAAACTGAACACTATTTTCACTGCTACCTTTGTAAAGGAAAGCAAATAATAAACATATGTTTTGATTTTACCTTATTATGATACAAATATTTGTATATTTTTTTAAGTCTTAAGGGAAAATACAAAATAAATCAAAAGTAAAATCATAAGTACTGTTTGCAGTTTTAAAAAAATGAAAAACAACTGAAGAAATTGTATGTGTGTGTTTGCTGATTTGAAATTGCATCAACTATCTCTCTTCGAAAAAGAGTATTTTCTGAAGGGTCATTTCAATCCTTTTTTTATTAGGCCTTGGGCAGGTCATAAAATAAAGAATGTGTTTCTGTTGGTGGGCTTTGCTGAGGAAACCCTTCCAGGGAACATTTTTCCACAGTGGTATTTTTACCAATAAAATGGACTCTGCCTGCTTTAGGAAAAATCCGAATATTTTCACTGATTTTTTAAAACTTTGTTGACGAGAAACAGTTTACTATAAGAGTAATTGTCTTAAGCCAGTCTAATTTTTAAATATATAAGTAAATACAGAAAAAATTTTCAATACATATGTATAAAAAAAAGGGGAAATTTTTTTTTAGTATATTTAATTTTTAATGATACAAAGAGGAAGAAGACTGGAGAGCTACAAACGTCTCTTAAAGCACAGAGTAAAAAAGTAAACCTGCATAAAATATTTAGCAGCTTGGATTTATGAATCTTATTGGCATGATAATTTAATAATAAAACTGGTAAACTGAAGCAGGCCCTGCACATAATTTTTGGGGGGAAGGAGGAGGAGGGAATTAAGTTTTTTTTTAAGAGATAAAAAGGGCTGAGCCGTAATTTTTATGCTAAATATTAAAAATCTGTTGGTGTAGCAGGAGGGGGGAAGAATTGAACCCTTGGCTTTCTTGTGAGTAGATATCCTGCTTAGAATCTAAAGGGATTCATGATACCAAAAAGAGTGTTGTAGATTGCAATAAAGCAGTGCTTCTCAAACTTTCAATATTTGCGACCTAATTTTCACTCAGAATATTCATCGTGTCCCCCTTCTTATAGTAACAATGTGTTGAATGTAATTATAATATACTCTTATGGTAAAACTATGATACAATACAACTTTAATTATAAACCGTACTTATTATCAAGATACATTATGTTTTATATATAATATTTTGTATATGACAAGCCCAAGGGAGTCACTAATAATTACTAAACTTGGTTAATATATCAATATTCAATTAAAAACCTCAAATACTTTGTGCAGTACTGATTCATTTACATTAGTGTGTATTATATCACTGTGAATGTGTATTTAATTTTTTATTACACAAGAATGTATTTTATTTTGTAATTATTTGAAATTGCAATTTATTGTATAAAATTGCTAATTATTTGAAATATTTCACTTTCGATTTTTCGCGATATGATCGCGCCTCCCCCAAGTAAGGTTATCGTGCCCTTCTAGGTGGACGCATCCTACAGTTTGAGACACATTGCGATAAAGATTTTATTTCGAGTTTTTAGAACAATTTAATAACCGTATGCATGAAACAAAATATTATTTGGGAAGAAAAGCTGAGTGATTTACATAATAATTTGGCCGATAGCGAAACGAAGATTTGATAATTTAGATATAAAAAATGAAAGAATAATTGGGGTTTTTTTTAAATGAACATTAGGTGGTTGTATGTGTTCTCTGTAATTTTAATTTTTTCTCTCTCCAATTTTTTGTGCCCTAGGCATGTGCCTAGCGTTCCTAAGCGGAAAAGAGGGCCTGTCTCTAACCAGAAGTCTCAAATATTTTGCCCTTTCGACATTTTCTGAATCGAAATTGATTTTTTTTTATCTACAACAAATCTATATTTGTAATTGTAGCATTCGAATTTTATATTATAAACGCAATAACCTGCTATGTACTTTAAAACTTGATACTTTTCTATTGAAATATCATCTGATTTATTTTTAAATTTCCTAGGGATTGTCTCTTTTGAAGTTTGCATCAACTGTTCATCTTTTGGGAAACAAAAAAAAAAAAAAAAAAAAAAAAAAAAAAAACATATGGTTGCCAAGTTTATAAGATGACCAGTTGGGCACACAGCAATAACGATGCATTAGTAGAAAATGTGTACAGCTTTTTAGCTTAAGTAATTAATATTAACTTTTTAAAGTTAATTAAGATTTGTGTTTGTGTGGACAGAATAAACAAAGCACTAATTTCACATTTAAACATTAATTTCTCATATAAAACAAAATATCTTAAATTTATACATAATTAGGGATGTTAGCATAAATGCATCAATTTAATATATCATACCCTCAAAACTAAAAAGAAGGAAATTCAATAATGACACAAGAATAAAGGGGAGAAAATACGAAGAATGGGTTGTCAGAGTACCTGTTTCCTAAAGGGAAACTTTGCCTCCTATCTTTTTGACTTGAATTAGCATTGCTTCGGCTTTAAAGCGAGGAGGGAGGGAATAAAACCCCTGGGAGAACGTCCCTCTCTTTTAGTCACATGATTTCTTTTTAGGGATGGACCAATCTTGTTGGAGCAAGTTTTCTGAATACAGGAGAAAAACCCAAAGGAGCGTTACATTCCCGAGCGTGACGTTCATTTAAGTTCACTTTCTAGCAAATCGCGCCAATAGAAGTTATCACTTCAAAAAAATTAAAGATTTCCTGCATTTTGTACTTTTACCATATAACGAAGGTGGTTCTGCTCTTTTAAAAAAAATTATCACTCGCTTCCCCTGATTTTGAGTGGTGATTTTAACTTTAATTGTTACTGAATTGGTACTGTTATTGACATTGTTTTCAATTGTTTTTAAATACTTTGAAATCACAAGTATATGTGTCACATTTTAGTTATCATAAGTCTGTTGTCTCCGCTCTTCCCCAAATTGAACAAGAATAATTATTTTTGTTAAAATATTGCATTACTCCTTTTGTTAATTAAATACAATTTTCATTAAAGATATAATTATTAATATTGCGTATTTACCACGATAACATGTCAGATGTTACACATCATATGCGACTACTGTAAAACTCGTTTCTTTTTTATTTTTCAAATTGTTCAAAATATATATCAGATTCAGTAAGTGATCCAGAGGTTTCAGCTTCAGAATCGTGGCCGCGGTAGCCGAGTGGTATAGGTATCGGACCGTGGCTTGCTTTGTCACGGGTTCGAGCCCTGTACCCCTAAAGACCCGCCGTGTAGGGCAGCGATGCACGTTAAATCTGTCGAGAGCTGAAACGTCCTCCCGTTGGTGTGGTGTGGTAGTTAGGAGAGGGGGGTGCCAGCTCAGGTGTCGTCCACGTCACTTGACCATGGTTCAAAATTACGTGGTCCGTCGCCAAAAGCCCTCGTGTAGCTGAACAGTGCGACGTTAATATTCCATCAATCAATCAATCAGCTTCAGAATCAAGAGAAAGAAAATCATCAAACAGCGCATCATCCATAATATCTTGTTCTTCCTTTAACTGTGTCCATATTTTTTCATTTTATTCTAAGGGAATATTGTCTTCGTCCTCTGTACTTGCTGAACTCTCACTGCTGACAAAGAATCCAGCTTTGACAAAACTGTTATGAATGGTACAATCTGTGACATCATAGTTCCACATTTTCGAAATTTCTGAAATACTTTCCTGTAAGTTGATACTTGGCATGGATTGCTTGTTTTCAAGAGCAATGATAATTTTCCACAGTATCTATCCTCTTGTGTTAGTGTACTTTAAAATATTTTATCACCACCCCTTGATCCATTGGCTGCAGTTTTGATATAGTGTTTGATGGAAAGTAAAAAACTGTGTGTAACACTTTTCTGTTATGGGTTGATTTCCTTTGTATGGGCTGGGGAATTATCTAAAAGAAGAGCAATTTTGTGACATTCTTTATTCATACGTTTATCCGACCTTTGAATCAAATTTTCACAAATGTCTGACACCCAAGATTTTTTTGTTAAAGTCATAATCAACTTCCAAAGATTTTGCGCCTCTGAAACATCTTGGAGTTTTGATTCTTCCTATAACTAGTGGTTTTGATTTCTGATGTCCAGTCATATTTGCTCCTAACATAAGCTATTCTTGCTTTGCTATGCTTTTCTCTGAAATATTTTTCGTTTTTAAATGTTAATAATTTTTTTTTTTGAGGCAAACATTGAAAAGCAAAGCAGTCTGTTCTGTGTTAAAGATGTTTTCTGGCTTATAGTCTTTTAAAAGGTTACTCGGTGTCTCTTTTATCCAATTTTTAATATCATTATCAACATCTTTACTTTCCCAGGTAATAATTTTACTACAATGCAGTGTCTTTTCTTAAATTTTTCTAGCCATCCATTCCTACCTAGAAATTGGTCGTATCCCAATGCCTTCCCAAATTGAAGAGCTTTCTCTTTTATGAAAGGTCCAGAGACGGAACATTTTTATCTTGCATTGTGTGTATCCACTTCAAAACTGCCTCATGACATCTTTATAAACACATGTTCTTAAACATTTTGAACAAGAATTTGATGAATCATTATTGAAATGTCCATAAATACTTTAAAAATGGTGAGGGAAAAAATTAAATCATAAGAGAAAAAGTTCGTGATATAGAAAATGCACTTCGCTATTGGGAGATTATTTTACAAAAAACTCGTGAAATGTTCTTGTTTTCTGGCAAAAGTATTTTATATAGAAAAATTTGCAATATAGAGGTTCATAATATGAAGGTTCAACTGTATATCATTATTTAAATGTTTTATATTATATTTACACATTTCTTAATATTATAAATTTATTTGTAATTTTAGTTAATATTAATTAATCATATTATTGTTAAAAATACTCTGAATGTAACAAATTAGCTAAGAAATTCGACTTTTCTGCTTAATAGTTTTGTATTTATTTATAGAGCACTGTTTCTGGCTAAATTTTTTTTTTTTCGTTCTTTGATTTGAGTTATAGTCTATGTAGTTTCATATCTATTTTAAGTAGGATCTTTTATATGATAATAATATTCGATTCAGGTAATATATCCATTATAATATTTTGGATTTTGTTCAGCACTATAAACAGGGGGATTAACTAATAAAACTGGTTTTTCAAACCTGCAAAACAATCCTCAACATGCTATGTTTAAAGTTGCTGAAGTATCCATCTTGAAATTTAGGTATTTCTCTTCAGTTTTGGAATATATGCAGGCTGTCCCCGAATGCCGTGTATAAGAGGAGGTAGAAAACATTGTAAGGAGCCATAATTACATAGGAAAGCATGGGCGGAAAGCGATAGGTAGCGCTTTACGCGAGCTCGCAAGATTGGCACGTGTGCTTTCATCATTTCAGACACTGCCAGCATGCGATGAACATGAATCGTTATACGAATGCCGAGTTAGGGGATATTCACTTCATCTATGGCCTAGCCAACGGAAATGGACGTACTGCTGTTCGGTTGTATGGGGAAAGTCATCCAAAGAGGCGGCAACCGAATCATCAAACGTTCGCTCAGGTGCATCAGAACCTAGCGAAGCATTGATCTTTCAGAGTCACGATTTAAGGTACAGGACGGCCGAGAACAGCACGAACGCACATTTTTGAAATGGGTGTATTGCATGCTGTGAACCAAAATCCCGGTAACAGTGTGCAGGCGCTTCCGTTGCAACAGGAAGATCTCGATCAACTGTCTATCGTGTACTGTAGGGGGGAAGCCTTACATTCGTTTCATGTACAGAGAGTGCAATTATTACAGCCAGATGATTACCCACGACGTGCCGCGTTTGCGCAGTGGTTTGTCAACCAAAGTGCGGCAGATACGCACTTTGCCTGTTCTGTGACGAAGCAACTTTTTCACGTGAATACGCACAATGCTCACATGTGAGTCTTAAACAACCCTCATAGCGCCCGACCACGTGCCGCACAACAACGTTTCACTGTTAATGTGTGGGCGAGTATCGTGAGGCAGAGCTTACTCGACCAATAGTTTTACTGCCTCTACTGTACTCTGGCAAGTATCTCGTCTTTCTACAAGAGGTACTTCCGGAGCTCGTTACAGATGTCCCCGCACCTGTTCGATGCCGTAACAGAACGGGGCACCATCTCATTATGGAAGATGTGTACGTGACCATTTGGACCGGACATCTCCAAACAGGTGAATTGGGCGTGGTGGTCCCGTCGCTTGGCCAAATCCCCTGATTTATCTCCTCTGAATTTTTTTCTCTCCCATGAAGAGCCTTGTGTATGACACGCCCGTTAATTCTGAAATGGACCTGGTGGCGCGAATATCCATCGCTGCTGATACGATCCGTGAAACGCCCGTTATTTTCGTACAAGTCCCCCCCAATCCAGGTCGCGTCGGTGTCGTGCGTGCATACATGCCAAGGGTGACAATTTCGAACACCTTCTGTGATGCTTTTTATTTTATTTATTATTGTTTTTTTGTGTAATAACGCGTTTTACACTTCATTCTGTGTTGTGGCCTTGCTGTCTTTGTCTCTTTATCTCGTTATGTTTCGTTTCCACCCTTGCTTTCCTATGTAATTATGGCTCCTCAGTATGTTCTCTACCTCTCCTCCAAATTTGTACACAGCATTTGGGAACACCCTGTATATATATAATAAGCGATGAAAAACATTTGTCTATTATTAATAAAATATAAATATATATTTATAATATTTAAAAGTTAAAACTTTTAGAAAATATTTTTTTATTGTATGAAATGCTTTCAATAATAATTTTAATTTTGCTTTTCAGAGATATTGGTGTTATGGTTACCTTATATCCTAACATGAAACCAGCTTTACTACATAATTCTCAATTGGACCAAAGAAAAGTAAGACTTGCAATTAAAATGTAAAAAATGTTTGTAAGAAAACAATTTTGTTTTAGTTTATTTACTAAGAAATTTAATCATTTAAAATTATGTTATTCCTTTTTGATTAATTTAATCTTTTATATTAAAATTCGTAGGTAAACAAAGTATCTATGTAGGGATGTATATATCCCAATTTTCTCAAGAACCACAAGACGCAGAAACTAGCAGAAGGTATCAAAATTTTGGGAATGATCCGAGGAATCCGTTTTAACCATTTATATTCCGATATTCCAATTAGTTAAAAAGATATTAATTTAAAACCTTAAAACGCATTTATTATGCGCGTGGCGCCATCTGCGGAGAATCGGAAAATCATTTATTTCCAGAGGGAAAATTCGGAACTCCTTTTTTTCAGAGGTTTTTAAAAATATTTAAAAATTAATTCAGGCAGAATTTCTCTCTCTCTGAAAAACACATTCTTAACAATTCAAACTAATTACACTGTAAATGGTTTTCATTAAATATTTTTTTTAAAAAAGTGAAATTTTTTTCTTTCGCGTTAATGAAAAAAATATTTTACACTAAAAAAAATCATGCTTTTCTTTTTTTTTCCGTGTGTAGAACAGTATTATACGTAATCTGTACAAAGATTGATAAAAATTACGGTTAAAAAAATGTGTTTTTCAACTTTTTTCTCTTGCGATAAATATGTAAACATTTACTTTTTTTTTAAAGTTTTCTGTTTAAAAATTACCGTTGTTTGCAATCTATATATGAAGTTTAAAAACATTAACTTAAAAATGAAGCCTGAAAAATTAACTTTAACAAAAAAAAACGAAATAAGAAATTGACAAAAATTTTCCGATATTTTAAAGATTATTTTACCGTTCGAACCTGAAGAGGAACAACGAAACGGGATATTGAAAAAATAAATTTTTATTTTAAAGGTATTAATCACCAAAATTTCGGGAATGATCCGAGGAATCCGTTTTAACCATTTATATTCCGATATTCCAATTACTTAAAAAGATATTAATTAAAAACCTTAAAACGCATTAAAATGCATCATTGCGCCATCTGCAGAGAATATCGGAAAGAAATTCTGTTTTTACAAAACAACAAAACTTTGCATATAAATAAATTTATTTAAAAATTAATATAATAAAATTATATATATCTTTCTTTCAGTTTAATTATTTTACGATTTTTTAAATAAAAAATGAGTCGAAATCGGTTCCTTTTTTTGAAAACGAGTTATAAGTTGTTCCGCTTGAACTTTCTTTTGCGTTAATGAAAAAAAATATTTTACACTAAAAAAAAGTTCATGCTTTTCTTTTTTTTTCCGCGTGTAGAACAATATTATACGTAATCTGTACAAAGATTGATAAAATATCTTAAAAATTACGATTAAAAAATACAATAATATTTTTCTTTCAATTTAATTATTTTACATTTTTTGTAAATATTTTCGGAACTTCTTTTTTTAGAGGTTTTTAAAACACGATCTAATAATTTTGTAATTTTGAAAATTTCCATTTTTCCGTTTATTTCCATACATAAACTATTCTTTAAAAAAAATGTACTTTTGCGTTTCCGGTGGCTGCAAAAGTAAACGAAAAAAATTGCCTAAAATGTCTGTAATAATTAATTAATTCGAATTACATTCTTTATTTTTGTTTCATACTTTTTGATTACAAAAGCAATCGTTTCAATAGCTATCTGTAAGTTTTTCTTTTATTAATTACTTATAGAAACTTGATTTTAATAAATATATATATATGTTTTTTTAAAACAATTATTTCTATTATTTCATTACTAAATGAATTCCTTGTTAATTAAAAAGTACATCGTCTATTATTTATATGAAGTTTGAAAGCATTAACATAAAAATGTAGCCCGAAAAAAAATCTTTTATTTTAACGAATAACGAAATGATATATTCAAAAAAATCTACCTTTATTTTAAAGCTCAATACAATACTTCTCCCCGAAGGAACCAACGTCACGATTGTTAAATCGTCTGCTTTATGAAACGGCAGTTCCCAGATTCGAAACGGAGGGAGAAACTTTCAATTTCTCTCTACGCTACTTTTTAAAGCTTTACTTTTAGCATCAGAATCGTTTTCTTTTTATTATTGCTTCACATACTTAATTTTTTTTAAATTCTAACGCAATATTTTTCTTTATAAGTCATACATCGAAATTTGAAGCTATATCTTATTTGTGAGAAGGAGGGGAAGATAGAACAGTAATTTTACACTAAAAAAACCGTGTTTGGGCTATAGAGAGGGGAAGGAAACCTGGCTTAAATCAAAAATAAGTGAAATGGAGCAAATTTCGAAAAAAGGGAAATTTTTTGACATAATTTTAGAAATCACTCACATTGTACGCGTACAAACGCACACACACACAGAAATGCTGGTGTCATGAGGAAAAGAGAAAGCGCGCCCGAGCAACGCGGGGCTAAGCGGTGGGGGGGGGAGGTGGAAGTCACATTTTGAAAATGAGTATTAGAAGTGCTGATTTTGTGAAGGAAAGGGTAAATTTATAAAAGATGCAGCTAGTCTACTCTATTAAAATTCGTATGTAAACAAACGTATCTATGTAGGAATGTAGCCCAATTTTCTCACGAACCACAAGACGCAGAAACTCGCCGGGTACCAAAATTTCGGGAATGATCCGAGGAATCCGTTTTAACCGTTTATATTCCGATATTCCAATTAGTTAAAAATATTAATTAAGAACCTTAAAACGCATAGTTATACATGTGGCGCCATCTGCAGAGAATCAGAAAAATCATTTAAAAAAACTTTTTTAGTGGAATGAAAAAGGTTCAAATTAAAATGAAATAAATTAATTCTTTGTTAATTAAAAAGTACATCATCTATTATTTTAGATCAAAATACATTTTAGAGACATTTTTTACTCTTAGCATCAGAATCGTTTTCTTTTTATTGCTTCACATTAATAATTTTTTAATTCTAACGCACGACTGTTAAGACCTTAAAACATCGGGAAGATCATTTTAAAACTTTTTTAGGAGAATGAAAACGGTTAAAATTAAATCGGTTATTTTTTTGAAGCTAATTCCTTTAAAAATTTTCAGGTAATTTTGAAATTTTCTATTTTTCTGTTTATTTTCATACATAAACTATTCCTTTTTTTAAAAAAATGTACTTTTGCGTTTCTGGTGGCTGCAAAATTAAACAAAAAAAATTGCCTAAAATGTCAGTAATAATTAAATAATTCTAATTACATTCTTTATTTTTGTTTGATACTTTTTGACTGCAGAGAATCCGAAAGATCATTTTAAAAATGTTTAGTGGAATGAAAAAGGTTAAAATTAAAATGAAGTAACGATTGATTAATTCATGCAAATCTGAAATCTATTTTATTATTTTCTCACGAAACTTTTTTTCCGGGTGTAGAACAATATTATACGTAATCTGTACAAAGATTGATAAAATATCTTAAAAATTACGGTTAAAAAAAATGTGTTTTTCAACTTTTTTCCCTTTTGCGATAAATATGTAAACGTTACTTTTTTTAAAGTTCTTTGTTTGAAAATAACCGTTATTTGCAATCAATATATGAAGTCTGAAAGCATTAACTTAAAAATGAAGCCCGAAAAAAATCTTTTACTTTAACGAATAACGAAATGGGATATTGAATAAAATCTACCTTTAGCTCAATTCAATGCTCTTCGCCAACGTAACTGATAGCTTGGTTGGTTAACCCGCTGCTTTATAAAATGGCAGTTCCCAGGTTTTAATGTTTTTTTCAGTACATGTATATATATGTATATATATATATATATATATATATATATATAGGCTTTCCCCCATACTGTTTCTCTTTACTTATATATTTATATGTTTAATCGAACATTCAGAAAAAAAAACAATCATTTCAATAGCTATCTGTTAATTTTTCTTTCATTTATTACTTATAGAAATTTGATTTTAATAAATATATATATGTTTTTTAAAAGGATTATTTTTGTTTCATTACGAAAGGATAAGCTATATGTAACGATTGATTGATTGATGAAAATCTGAAATCTATTTTATTATTTTAGATTCTCAGAAGCTAACTATTTTTTAAAAATGATGAACGTTTTTTGTTTTACTCTTAGCATCAGAATCGTTTTCTTTTTATTGCTTCACATTAATAATTTTTTAAATTCTAATGCGATATTTTTTTTTACTAATCATACATCGAAATTTGAAACTATATCTTATCTGTGAGAAGGAGGGAAAGATAGAACAATAATTTTACACTAAAAAAACCGTGTATTTTGGCTATAGAGAGGGGAAAGAAACCTGTCTTAAATCAAAAATAAGTGGAATGGAGCAAATTTCGAAAAAGTTAAATTTTTTGACATAATTTTAGACATCACTCACATTGTGCGCATACAAACACACACACACAGAAATGCTGGTGTCACGAGGAAAATAGAAAGCCCGAGCAACGCCGGGCTAAGCGGTGTGGGGGGGGAATCATTTTGAAAATGAGTATTAGAAGCGCTGATTTTGTGAAAGAAAGGGAAAATTTATAAAAGTAGAGATAGCCCGTGCAACGCCGGGCCATGCAGCTGTTTAGTTGATAACACTTGTCACTTAATTTTTATAATTTGTTGTCAGATATTTTTTTCTAATGCAAATCGGTACTTATGGATTAGCATCTTTGCAGCAAAATTTACACCAGGGAAATCTCATCATCATATAAAACAAAAGAATTTTAGTGTTTTATTTGAAAAAACTATATATATATACTCGGTATTATTGACATAAAGGGGGAAGGTTGGCTAGCCACAAAACATGTTCAACCCCTCTTTTATATAAATTATTTTATATTTAAGCTGTCCTAAGTCAGCAATGTTTATAATACTGCAGCATCCATTTTTTAAATTTCGTTTACTCTTATATCCTTCGATGTATGATTTTCTTACTATCTCTGTATTTTTCGGTTTTGAATTATTAGTTTTTTAAAAAAGTTATGAGTTTCTTCCTTTAAAACATTTGTATTTATAAAATTTTAAAATTCATGTAAAAATAGCACCCTTTTTTTCAATAATGAATAAAGTATTGTTCTATCTATAAAAATGATGGTTAAATATCTCTTTTAAAAGTTATTTTGTTATTGTTGAATTCATTTTTCTTTGTTTCATTTAAAATTTAACATCATTTTTTCTATTTATGTGTATTGTTTTAAGTAATATTGATTGCATATTTTTTGAAAAAATAAAATTCTTTTTTATATTTAATCAATTATATTACTTATGCCTAAATTTTGCATTTTTAGATACAGCATCCATCAGCTTTAAATCTGGAAATTGGTCAGGAAATTCAAGTCAAATACTTTGGTCGAGATCCTGCCAGTGGTCAGATGAGAATATCACGTAAAGCTCTTCAAAGCATTCCATCTTCATTTGTACATAACTTCATAAATGACAATCCAAATGAAAAAAAATAAAATTTGTTATCTTTTTTATTTGATGCTCATTGGAAAATTATTATGACAGAAATTATCTATATGCTTTGAAAATCATTGTAAACATCTAATTAAAGTTTATTTACAAAAATTAGTGATCAAAAACTTTACCTAGTAAAAAATGCAATCAAAAGTTGTTTCCAGAAATGATGTTTACTTATTTCTGTTATCATTTATAATATAATGCTGAATAAGGGAAAATATGTGCATAAATTAAAAGAGATCACTTTTATATGTTTTTTTTATCATTTATTGTGTTGAAATAGTGTATTCAATACATGATGCATTTGGGTTAGAAAACTGATGCCTGCATGCATATATATATATCTTTTTCTTCAATGGCTCAACATCCCTGGGTGGGCCCTGGCCTTCTCCAGGCATCTCTACTTTTGCTAACCATTTTCCAGTTTTTGACCTTTAAGATATTGAGATCTTTTTCGACACAATCAATCTATATTAGTGGGGGGCCTGCACTGTTATCTATTTCCCATGGGCTTTGCCAGAAAGATTTTCTTACAGCAACGATCTTTATTCATTCTAGACAGATGACCAGCCCATTTAAGTCTCCGAAATTTGATGAATTTTACATCAGGTTGTTTTTAAATTTTATAGAGTTCTAAATTAGATTTTCTGCATGATCCATTCATTTGAATCATGGAGTTATCCCTTGGGTATATATCTATACCCATTATTAATGGTTTTTAGTGCCAGTAATTGCTTTTAAAAAATGTACAAATCACAACTTGGGAATTTTGTGAGCTCAAATACATAGCACACTGATCCAGAATTTTCTGGTGTTTGTTCCTAAAACCTTTATTTCTATTAAAGTTAAATAGATTGAAGGAGATATTGATTAATTATTAAAAAATATTAAAGCTGAAAGTAACAAGGGAAAGGAACCACAGAAATTTTACATATAGTTCAAAGCTCCATGTGGTGAAATGCACTATGTGGAACATGCTACCACAGAACTGCTTTAAAGAGAGTTACAGTTAATATCTTTATGTGGGATTTGGAGCAACAATGGCTATTATCCCATAAAAAACTAACAAATATTAACAAGTTAGTTGGTGTCAAAATATTTCATCTTCTGAATGAAAAAATCTGAATGTTGCTCTGTTTGATATAGCTTTCTCCAGTAACTCTTTGAAGGTGATATTGCTACAAGGATCAATTTTGAGAAAAGGTTTTAGAGGATTTTGAGGATGAGTAATCTATTGCAGCTTTATAAAATATGTTCCAAGTCATTTAAACAATTACAAGAACTACAAATTGCATTATCAGTTAAATTGAATTTTTGAAGAAGTCCTGGGGTAATGATCATTTTGCTAAAGATTTGAGTGCATAGAATTTCTTCTCTTCTATTATTTGTCCATTTAGAGATGCTGTCAATGTTCGTAATATTGCCCAAATTTTCAAAATACTTGCTTGAATAAAAATGATTATTTGCTTTTTTAAATCTTTCTTGATATTGTCACGGAGTTCGAAAGAAGTACACCGTTCAATTAAACAAACAATTAGATTTATTCTAACGAGGGAGCTCGATACAACACTGGACTGAGAACATGCCCAACTGGCGACGTACTCGGCTTATATACACTTACCGAATATTCGAGAAATATCCAGTATTCACTCTAAAGAATGATCTGGATTCATCTAGAACCTAGACAAACAATACATTAAAAATGAAAACAAAATTCCAGTCTTTGGATAAATCTTCCGGGGCCGGAATTTGAACCCAAGACCAGAGGAAATGGAATCCAACGCTCTGCCAACTGGGCTGTCGGGACTTGTAGCAAATTATGTGTGCGGCAATATATTTTTTTACTCATGTCTTATGTGTGACGAATCTGTACGGAACCTTTCCACTAATCTTCTTAGGCGTCTTTTTTGGGAATATAAATTCGCGTATATTTCCAATCAACTCCAAGAAGATGAACGGGATGTGCAAAGTAGATAAAGTATTTAAGTCGAGCGTTGTAAGCTAGCAGTCATGATGAGGAAGGCTATTGAGCCAGCAAAGTAACCTCAATCTTATCAAGTGTATTCCAGGATATTAAGATAGTGAAGACGTAGTGCTGCTATTCTACTGAAGAACGAGAAAGCTTATATAACCAGCGGTAAATATAATATATGTACGCTTAAAAGAAGCGTTAGTTTAGTCAAATTAGAGTTAAAGTTAATAATTCGAGTACGTGTATTTCTCGGACCTCCTATTTCGGTAGACCTTACTTGATCTTGAGCGTAATTATTAATTAGTTGCATAATTCGTAATTTAATTTAATATAAAAGGTAAATCCCTTTATTTGACGTAACATAGAAATATTATATGTTATTAGAGGGGGGTTGAGACTTGAAATAATAAATAATTATTATTATACAAAATGACTCTTGGTGATTCTTTGCCTCAAATTAATCTTGGTGTCCAAGGTGAGACCCAGGGGGGTCTCCACATATCAAGCAATCCAGTCAATGTAAACGTTAGACTCCATGACAGATCTTGCGAGATAATCCGCCTGCTCATCCCATAGTATATTAGTGTCCCAGAGTCCAAAGTACTATTTTAGTATTTTAGATTCTTAGAAACTAACTATTATTAAAAAATAATGAACGTTTTTTGTTTTACTCTTAGCATCAGAATCGTTTTCTTTTTATTGCTTCACATTAATAATTTTTTTTTTTAATTCTAACGCAATATTTTTTATAAGTCATACATCGTTTGGTCAGGCAGGCTGTGGTCATTCAAACCCGGAAATGGGGCAATATTTCCAGATTGATTGTAAAAAGTCCAAGCTTTTCAAAAATTTTCCTCTAAACCGAGCCCTTGACGACAATGAGGCCTCTGTTTCCTTGGGCCAGGTGACAAAACTTGCCCCGGACGCAGAAATCCAGGTATTCGAGAGGCACGGATCCGGGCAGGTGGCTTTTCAGGCTGAGCCGTTCGTTAATGTAACGATTAGCCCGTCTGTCTTTGTCTGTCGTGAGGAGGTTGGAGTGATCCACCGTGATACAAATCACCTTGGGCTCTGTGCCATCCTCCGGTATGCTGGCAATGGACAGTTCGACCGGAACAGGTTGACCACCATGGTGAAATACGTTGGCATGGGCGAAAAAACGCTAGAGAAGACATGTTGCTGAGTGAGAATGCCTCTGGTGGATGACAGTGGATGACAGTCTATTTTTGGGTACCTGGACTGATAAACAGTCCTCAATCCCATATCATGATGTCTGTGATGCAGGACTTGACTTCGTTGGTTTTTTCAGTCTGCGGAGTGACATGTCGGCGATTTGGCTGTGGTGATGGAATCCGGGAGGAGGGGCTTAGAGATGACTACTTGGAGTTAAAGTTTTATACGGTGCTGAGAGCTTAGGACTGCTCTCTCAGTGAATTGGAGGTAGAAGTGAATTTAGCCTCAGGCTGGCTGCCCATGGGGGTAAAAGTTAAAAATATATACTTGTCCAGTTGGGTGTGGAGATTAAATAAATATTGAAAGAAAAATAATAAAAAATTTTAAAAATTTACTAGGGTGCAATAATTAAAAAATTATTGCAGGGATAAAAAAGCTAAGGCGGATTGTAAGAATCCAAAAGGATTCTTCTTGGCCTTTAGTATTATCGTTACAGTTGTAATCGTTTAGATTTAACATATTTACATTATTAGTATTTGGCAAATTATCGAAAAAATTTATAGCTAATTTTTGAATATGTGCTTTAAAACTAGTGATTTTAAGAGCTTTATTTATGCGATCATTTTTCATGTAGCGGCAGGCATTTACAATCATTCTAATATATGAATTCTGCAGAGTATTTAAAATATTAATATTGGTTTTAGCAGCATAACCCCATACTGGACAGGCATAAGCGAGTATTGGACGCATAACGGCTGTATAAAGAAGCACTTTGTTATCTCTACTTAAATGTGAGTTCCGGGAAATTAGGGGAAAAAATTTAAACATTGTTTTTCGGAACTTATCGCGAACGTGTAATATGTGTTGTTTCCAAGTTAAGTGTGAGTCAAAAATAACGCCAAGATATTTGGTATTCTGAGACCAGGGAATTTGTTTATTGAACATTATGAGAGGGGAGGAATGGTGCGCTTTTTGGTAAAGATGACTGCACAAGATTTTTCTACATTGATACTAATTTTCCATCTGTCGTAATAATTTTCTAGCAGCTTGAGGTGTTTGTTAATGGCAAAGGTAACAGTCTTTAAGTTTTTGTACGTGGCATTAATGGCCGTATCATCCGCATAGAGACTAATATTTGTTAGTGAGTAGCTGGGAATGTCATTTATATAGAGATTGAACAACAGGGGCCCGAGCAATGAGCCCTGAGGACACCCTGCAGAGATGGAATGAGAGTTAGATAATGATTCATTTACTCTGATCCGAAAGGATCTGTTAGTGAGATACGAGTGGATGAGGTGAATGAGGGGAGAAGGAATATCGTAAGTAATTAGTTTGAAAGTGAGTCCTAAAATCCAAACACGGTCGAAGGCTTTCTGGATATCCAGAAAGACCACTCCCGTGCTCTTCTTTTTTTGGAAACCTTCCGAAATACTTTCTGTTAGTCTGAGAAGAGGATGAAGGGTAGATAGTTTATTTGTAAATCCATATTGATTAGGGTTAATTAGGCTATTATCATTAATGAATTTTTTAAGTCTATTAAGAATAATGTACTCAGTTAATTTACTTAAAGTTGAAAGGAGAGAAATAGGTCTATATGAATTAGGAAGATTTTTATTTGTACCAGGTTTAATAATAGGGAAAATGATAGCTTCTTTCCAGTTACTAGGAAAGTGATGAAATTTAAGAATTTTATTGACAAGAATAGTTAGTATGAGGATTAATTTGATAGGAAAATTTTTTAGCATTTTATTTGTGATAGTATCTTTACCGGGGGCCTTTTTAGAGCTAGTATTTTTAATGAAGTTAATAATTTCATCAGGCATGGCAGGTTCAATTTGAGTAGAAGGGGGAAGAGAGAAAGGTATTCACAGTTGAGGTGACAACCTCGTCATCTTGATCGTAGTTGTCCTGCATGCGGTTATTTTCAATGAAGTTATTTTTAATCGTATTAGCAAGGAGGTTAGCCTTCTGCGGATCAGTGACGGCCATACCAGTAGCACAGTTCAACGTAGGAATTTGAGATCTTTTATTTTTTAAGAACCGCTGTGCCTCCCAGAGGCTATTGTCAGTTGTATTTAGAGCTTCTAGTCTAGCATTCCAAGTATCATTACTATATATTTTAAGTTCTTTTTTGAGGTTGGCTTGAGCTCTATTGCATAAAGTTTTATAAAAAGGATTTAAAGTCTGCTGATATCGTTTACGTAGGTTGTTTTTATGCTTAATAAGTTGATTAATGTGATTTGGAGTGTAGTTTCGGTGAGCGTTCACTATTGGCTGGGAGGCGTGGCTATGGGTAGCGACGACCGCTTCGGTGAACTCTGTAATTTTGGTTTCAAGATCATTGGTATTATTAATATTATTCGGATAGTAGTTAAAAAGAGAGAAGTTATTATTTAAATTAATTCTAAAATCCTTCCAGTTGGTGGTAATTGCTCTAGGATTTGAGGATTCCACTTTAAGTTTAAAATCGAAATTTAGGAAAACAGGGTTGTGGTCAGAATATAGATCATTAATAGATTTAATAGTATAAGGGTAGTAAAAGTTTTTGATTAAAGCAAAGTCTATTGTATTAGCTGAGTTATGGCCAAATCTTGTGGGAGAGTCAGGAAAAGCTATGTGCAGATTTAAGATATTGGCAAAATTAAAAGATGCTTGCCTCTGTTTGAGTTTACATTGCAATTCCAAGCGCTATGAGTAGCATTGAAATCGCCGAAGACGACACAATGACTACTCGTTTGGAGAAAATATTCTAAATCTATTGTAAATAAGTTATCGTCAGAGGAAGGGGGAATGTAAACAGAGACAATAGAAACGGGGTCATGGTCGAGGGGAGTTAGAATAATGTTAGTCGCTTCAATAGCTTGCATAGGTGGGGTGGGGAGACAGTAATGTTTAAGAGATTTTTGATAAGAATAAGAGTTCCGCCGGCGGCCGTTGCGTTAGTGATCCTATCATTTCTGTAGCAAGTGTAATTTGCTATTGTAAAAGTGTGCGAAGGTCTCAGATGAGTTTCCTGTATGAGAAAAATATCGGGAGAGTGCTTCTCTATAAAAATTCGTAGCTCTACTCTACGTCTAAGCAGTCCGTTTGCGTTCCAAGAACACAAATTGAGGCCAATGGGGGACTTAACCATTATTATTGTTACAAGAGGCCTCTAATAAGGCGTACATTTGATTTGGGTTATTGTTTGCTCTTTGCACTTGGTTAAAGTTATTCATGAAATTAGGATTTGAAGTAGCTATGGCTTGGGTAAATTGAGAAAGTTGGCACAAACATTGCATAGTCATTTGTAGGGTCGCTTGCAAGTTAAAATTATTATTATTAAAAATATTTCCGTTAAAGTTATATCCGTTAAAGTTATTATTAGACTTGTTATTAAAATTTGGAATGGATCTGTTATTTGCAGAGGGATTTCTATTGGCCTCAATTTGAGCAGAATTCACAGGTCCTTTTGGTGCCATCGGTTGTTTATTTTGGGAGTTAAAGTTGGTTGAAATTTTATTTGGATTTGCGGCTTGAGCATAGGATACATTGGGTCTTATAATACTATTGTATATATTAGTATACGAATTACGATTATTCAGGGCAGTGCCCTTAGGGGGCTTTGGGAAACAGGGGCATCCTCTCCAGTTAGCCATGTGGCCGTACATTTCGCAGTTGATACAGTAGGCAGTTTCTAGCCTTTCGGTTATTGGGCATTCACGGGTAATATGTCCCTCACCACATTTTAAGCAGCGGGGGTTTAGATGACAGTTCTCTGAATTATGATGGAAGTGGTTACACGTGTAGCATTGCGTGACACCTTTTCCGTTGTAACCTTCCACACGAATGCTTAAGTAACTTAGGGTTTTTAAGTGGAAGATTTTTAAATTCTCAATACTTCTTGGGAGAGTCACCAGAAATACCGGGATAGGTTGTTTACTACGGCGGCCTATTAGCTGATTTACTTTTTCAGGGGTAAAGCCTAGTTCTTCTAAGTCGGCTTGAATTTCTTCGACCTTGAAGTTGCGGGGCAGTCCTTTCAGTACAACCTTGATGGGGCGCTCGTTTTTGGGTTTAATTTCATAAAATTGGAATTTAGTTTTTTTTTTCAGCAAAAGTTAACAGTTCATGAAATTGTTCTAAGTTATCGGTATAAAGTTTAATAAATTCTCCGGTTGTACGGGATCTTATCTTAGGGAACTTTTCATTAATAATTTTCATTTGACTTCTGACAGTTTCAGTGATTCTAAGCATGACTGGAGGGGGAAGCGTACTAACGGGGTTTTGATTGCCGGAAGGGGTAGGGCCAGTGGCCGATGGGGGTTTGGGAGTAACAACGGGAATAGCGTTTTGAGAACCTGTGATTTCTTCTATATTGCTATCACTAGGTAAGGAAAATCTATTTGGGGAAATCGAAATGCTATCATTTGGAATATTTAAAATTTGCTTTTTAGTTGTCTTCCTTAGAGGAGGATATTCAAAGTCCGATTCTTCTTTTCGTTTATTGGAAATCCTGTTACTATTAAGGTTTAATACTCTTTTAGTAGGAGTTACATCTGGGGAGTTTTTAGGCGTAATAATTTTCAATCCTGAATCATGATGAGGGCAGCCAGGGGAAACACAAGGAGGAAATGAGGCTAAATCACTTACCGCCAAGTTAATTGTTTCTTCAACTTCTTGAAGCTCCGAAACGGCACGTCTGTAGAAAGGCTCATCCGGGTGGTGATCGGGCATGGCTTGAAGTTCAGCGATGCAGGCCAGCTTGAACTTTTGAAAGTCTCCATCTTTGCAGCTGGGCTTTGTTTTGTAAAATCTGCTCACATGCCGAAAGAGGTGGAGGAGTTGGTGTTCGTCTGGGCGAGTCGATTAAGTCCATATCCGTGGGTTCGTTTCGATTATCCATTTCCATTTGTTATCAGGTCAAAAAATAGGGGAGAATTACAGTGTCTGCTCAAGCAGGTTAGCCCTGACAAGGGCTGTAGATAATAGATGCACTATCAATATGGGGAGGGGAAAATAACAAGATACTGCCGAAGCAATATGCCACGTGGCGGTCGGTCGTAGTAGCAGAGGGAGAGCGTTTGCAGTTCAACCTCACTGGTCAGCGTCCGAGCTCTCAACCAACATTTTCATAAAAATGCCTCTGTCTCTGGTGGCTGAGCGCTCGCCTTTTATACTCTGCTGGGGTCACGTGAATCGATTCCTATTGGCTGATGCTTTTTCAATCTTGAATCACCAGACATTTATGGCATCCAACAGCACGATTCAGCGCCAAGGTTCCAACATACAATGAATTTGCTGCAGCACGTTTTTAATCTTGTTGCATCCAAACAGCACGATTCAATGCCAAGGTTTTAAAATACGGATAAATTTATCAACAGATGTTTTTAAAATGTGCATTTCAATCTTGCTGCATCCAACAGCAAAAGGTTTTAAAATACGTTTTTATCCAACAGCAAAAGTTTTTAAAATGTACCTTTCAATCTTGGTACATTATGTGACCCGAAAAAAAAAAGGGGACCGAATCGACTGTTGTGTCGATTCGATCCCCCTTTTTCCGGGCCAATGTCCATTTACTGTGTCAATGCCGACACTTTGTAGCTCCATTCAGCATGCAGCTTATTAAACTGCTGCAGGTATTTGGCAAATTGATACGATTTTAGCATGGTGCAGTACGAAATGTCCTCTTCCTCGTGCACACCCTCATGCACGGGGTCGGGAAAGGTTCCATCGCAAATGTCTTTGAAAGTTTGGCAGGTTCTCCAGGGCCATGGCATACAGTCCGAGCTCTTGAAACATTTTTGTTGTTTTAATCCTTTGACCACCATCAGCCCCTGTTGCCTCGGGCCAGCTGACTAAACTTGCCCCTCACGCAAAAGGGCAGGTATTCCACGGGCACACTCTTGGGTAACGGGTGGTGTACCAGACGAAGACGGGCATTCTCTTGGCAGTTGGAATCGAACATCTTTGGGATTGGAGGGTTGCCCGGCATGATTCACGGTGATGCACATTTCGGGATCGCTGCCATCCCTGGGAATCGTGGCAATGGACAATTCGATGGGCACTGGCTTGCCCTCGTGATGAAACACGTTGGCATGCGCAAAATAGGCGGGTTGACTCAACACAGACATGTTGCTTCAATGTGAGAAAAGCAGAATGATTCGAGCGGCGAATGGCTCGCTTTATATATGATCGAGGAGCGTGACGTCAGAGGGCATTCCATGGGCCAAAGCCTTTTCATGCGAGCGCTGCACGTGTTTTCCAAAGCCCGCTTCCAAGGTTGAAGACCCACGATGCGCCAAGGCACAGGATCGTCTCGATGCATTTCCCAATCGTCCAACCACGTCAACCATTTCACGTACACGTCTGCGACTCGAAGGCAGTCTGTCAAATCCACACTGTACGCATCCGTCATGTGAGGTTGATACGCTTCCCAAACTCGGTGAGAGGGAGAACGACCCACTTGAAAGAATCTCAACTCGACCCCTTGGTCCCAGGTCAGATCCAAATGACTCGTAAACACAATCACCGTTTTCCAAACGACCGAGGAATATGCACCCCAAAATTGGGTTCAAACAGGATGGTATAAGGATAATCTGGCTCGTAATACGTGACTCGATCCGGCCACCGACCCAGGTTTCCAAAGACGATTAGTGGTGCGCTGTCGACACTGGTCCAACAAGTGTTGTACCGAAACCATTTTTTACATGCTCTTGTCTCCAAGCTTGATATGTATTTTTGGCTTGGACAAAAAAATGAGACTGTTTTGCACGTTAAATCTGTCAAACATTAAATTTATTTACAAATTAATATTTACAATATTTACAAAAAAATAATATTTACAAAAAATATTTACAAGATAATATTTACATCAAAATAATATTTACATGCAATAATGCAAATATTTACGAATAGACACTATAATTAATGGGCAAACCATTTAAAGACAGATTCACTCAATAAACCCAGTAGTGTTTATCACTTTTTTTCATTCGGGGCATGGTCAAGTCCATGGGGTTTCTTGTTGCTCCAGGGCCAACCCTGCTTCAAAATGGTCCAAAACGAGATGAGATCATTACTCTCGTCAAACAGGGAAGGCACCGTGTCCAGCACCTGAGGTTCTTGGGTATGCGCCGAGGGAATCCCTTGTTGCAAATATTCTCCAAATACGACGACATGATTTGATCTATGGAAGAGTCATCCGTAAGGGTCGGCTTCAAAGTCTCGACCACAGGTGGATCTGGTAAAAGGATCTGAGATGTTGTCTGACCACAGGTGGATCTGGTAAAAGGATCTCAGATGTTGTCTCGACCACAGGTGGATCTGGTAAAAGAATCTGAGGTGTTGTCTGTTTAGATGGTGGATCTGGTAAAAGGATCTGAGGAGTTGTCAGCTCAGGTGATGGATCTGGGATTTGAGAGGTTGTCTGCTCAGGTGGCTCTGGAATACTCACAGGTTGAGGGGTGGACAAGGCCGTGACAGGTCTGGCAATCAACACAGGAGCCACAGACGGTCTGATGACGGGTGCGATAACCACTCTTTTCTTTTTGGGAAAAGGCGCGGGCTGTTGTTCCAAAGGCCTTTTGTTTGTCTCGGCAGGTACATGAAGGTGGAGGGTCGGAGGTGGTATCTTGTAGGCCTTTTGATCGAAGCGTTTCCTTTGTCTAAAATCCCCCAGGTTAAATCCATTCTCCATGAGCTGGGGGAGAATCATTTCGGGGATAATGTCCATACCAAACACCGTCTTTTCCACCGTCAACAAGATGTAACGGGTTCCAGCCGGGATCGGGTACGCCGTGTGGGGTTCCAACACCATTCGATGATAGAGCATAATGCACGTGTGCCATTTGAACATTGTATCGTGCCTTTTGACCATTGATCGTGCCGCCATGCCTGTCGTTTCGGATCCGTGCTCTTGTCAATCGGATTGCTTGGTGTGTGGTAGGGGAGAAGAGCCCTCCCATGATTGTTCCATGCACGTTTTGTTGGAATCGATGGTGTTTCAAGAACGAATGTTGCACGGCGAACCCACCGAAACAAAATTGGAGGAAATTTTAAAAAATGGAAAGGAATATTTACCCCTGGCCATGCTGAAGGCGGACGAAAATAAAGTACGTTGGCAGACAATGTACAATTATGTCAAAAGTGGTTTTCCCCAACACCAGGGAAATTCTTCAAGGAATGTAAGGTGAAGCATGGACATGCTTGGCCAGCTGTAAAATGTTTAACCATGTTAAAAAAAAATTTTTTAGAGAGAGAGTATAAATGTTTGACAGCCTTCCGTTGCGATTCATTCACTCTCAGTGTTTCGTAAGAGTCATCATGTGGTTCAAATTTCTCCTGCCTCATCAACACTATCCATTGGCTGCTATGGTTGGAAAGGATGGCAAGCTCTACTTTCGACTGGTGGATGTTGGCGCCCTTCTCGGTCGTTCCAAAGTATACAAATTTGCCAAACGATTCGACAACGTCGCCATTCAAGGCAAAGATGTGTTGCCGGCCCACAAACCGTATCCCATCATGACGCAAAAGTCAAAATTGGTGACTCCCGATGTCGTCTTTAACATTTTGAATGCCGAACTGTCGTCATTGGCCACGAGTTTTACCATCAGTCTCAATGCGGGCTCTGCTGTGATGGAGAACCCTAGCAACCTGTTTGTGAGGAGTTTCAAAACCTCTCCCGTCTTGCATGTCCAAGACTCTCCCGTCCCCAATTCCATCTTGGTGAGACTGTGGGTCCAAACCTTTATCCAAAAGGTGCAAGACATGCGTCGGATGAAAAATGGATCCAAACCCTCCATACAGATGGTTTATGAGGCCTGATTGAAGGGACTTGCTCAAAGACCTGAAAGAATGCCTGCTCCACCTGTTGAACCTGAAAGAATACCTATTCCACATGTTGAACCTGAAAGAATACCTACTCCACCTGTTGAACCTGAAATACCTACTCCACCTGTTGAAAGACCTGAGAGACCTGCCGAACCTGAGAGAACTGTTGAACCTGAGAGGCCTGCCGAAACTGAAAGGCCTACCGAACTAGAGAGACCACCGTTGGAGGATTCCTCTGTTTTCATAGATAATGTCAAAGTGACTCCACCCCTGATCGCTCGTTGTGACAAGGGTGCCCAGACCCTTTCTCCCTCCTTCCACGTCCAACGCCTCGATCTTGGAAAGAGACGCATGGAACCACCCTTGGCCCCTAAAAGACTCAAACAGGAACCCTCGGAAGGTTCAAACAACATTATTTTGTGGGTGCCTAGACATCATCCTCTCATGCAATTGGGCAACAAAGGATTCCTTATTCAACCCACCAATGTAAATGGTATCAATAAATGATTGATGATTCAACCCTGTCTCTTTTTATTTTTGACTCGAAAGCCCTTATCACACAATTCCTTCTCTCTTATCAGTAGACTTTCTCCTTCTGTCCACTATAAAAGCAGGGCTCAGAAGCCATTCGCCTCATTTTACTCAAAGACATGGAACACGAATTAGCCTTCACCCTGCATCTTACCATGTACCACACACACACACACACACAAGAGGCAGACCTTGGGGATTACATCACCTTCATGATGCACTTTCGGGGCGTTTTAATTCGTTTAAAGCCTTCCGAGGTGATTGAACTGGAAACTGTCTATGCCGTCAACATTATCGATGTGATGATGGAAATCTTACCTGACCACGACCCCCATGACGTGCCTTGGTTTGAAAGTTTTTCCTATTTCGAACCATCTGACCTGGACAGTGAATTTATGGAGCAAGAGGCTGCCAAAGGAAAAGGTGCCTTTGTCCAAGCCCTATGGACTCAGTATGCCATCCCCAAACTGTATTTTTTGCTGTACAAGGCTTGGAGACGCTATGGTGCTGAAACCCTGACCACCTGGACTCGATAGGCGCAAGCAGTGTTAGTCGGGATTTTTGGGCAGAAATGGCTCAATTGCGTCTTCCAAGTGCCAGACTCGTGTTCGATTTGCCTCAGCACGATGCACTGGCGGGAAAAGACGCAATGCGGCCATGCATTTCACTTGCGTTGTCTCCTCCGACACTTGAATGTGAGCCGCACTTGCCCCCTATGCAGAACACCCAACCCCCTGCTGGCTCCTTAGACACTGCATTGAGCCCCAGAAAAATGGGAGAATGATTATTGGAAAGGAGCATAGCTCGGGACCAGTAGTCGTTCTCCCATTTTTTGGGGTCCCTCCTCTCGCCAACGTTGGAACTATTGCACGCAACACTTGTGCCCATTTCAAAATAATATGTAGGTGGCCGAGGTTGAAACAGTCCATTTTGTGATACATGAAATGGGGTAAAATTTTGGAATGACACCTCAGACGGTAATAGGAGGTTGGTTCAATCCATCCTGCTCACATTCAACCGCATAGAGTGGTTGAAACATGGAAATAAGAAAAAGGGAAAATGGAGAAATAAAAAATGTAAATAAAGAGACTTAACATTTTGTGTGTGTAGTGTCTTTTGTGTGTGAAAATATTTCATAATGAAAAAGGAAATGGGCAGTAAAACTGTCCTCTACAAGTAATATATATATATATATATATATATATATATATATATATATATATATATATATATATATATATGTAATATATATATATATATAATATATATATATATATATTATATATATATATATATTATATATTATATATATATATATATATATATATTATATATATAATATATATAAAATATATATATATATTATATATATATTATATATATATATATATTATATATATAATATATATAAAATATATATTATATATATATTATATATATATATATTATATATATATATATAATATATATTATATATATATATATTATATTATATATATATAATATATATTATATATTTTATATATTATATAAACTATACAAAAAATTTTTTTTCGTAGCGTTTAAAAGATCTTGCTCATCTCATGATACTCATTCCTGCAAAAATGAATTCGCCAGACTATGAGGATTTTATTGACATGTTTACTGTGCCAACACCAGTTTCATATTTGCCACCGACTCCAGTAGCTTCTCCATCCCATGAAGCCTCTGAAGATGTAATTTATGATTCGTTACCCCCCATGGAGCAATCTACCGTTTCCGAATCACCTTTGAAGAATCCCATGGAGCAATCTACCGTTCCCGAGTCACCTTTGAAAGAACCCGTGGATCCACCAATGGTTTCTAAATCACCTGATCCACCTACCAAAAAGGCCCATGTCAAGAAGGTTCATTCCGTCATTCATCGTTCTCCGCGATCCAAGGAACGAAGGAATGAGGAACGAAGGAATGAAGAGAATGAAGAACGAAGGAATGAGAAAAGATGGCACGAGGAACCAAGGCCACGAGATCCCAGATTGTACAAGAGACCCAATTTCAGGCCTCCGTATCAAAGGCATCATTTCAAACCCAGAGGGTTTCAAAGACCCCCTTATGCACAGCAATTGATGCCCACTTCCCAGGAAAATGCCCAAGTCTTTTTTCACAGCCAAGGTTTGGCCGTGTTGTGCATTAGAAACAGTGGTTTCACGCTGACCAACGGAGTCGTCTCGTATGCTATGGATCGACAATGTCCCCACGAACTCTTTAAATTTTTACACTATCTCAATGTCGGTATCATTTGTGTCACCGACCAACATTCCAAACAAACCTTTAAGGACATTCAAGCCAGTTGGAGCTCCTCGAGTCCCTTCAAGCAAACCCCTGTGATGTTGTTAAATTCCAATGGACGCGAGCTGGGGCAATGTCCGTTTTGTAATCAGACCACCTGTCATCGTTGGATTGCCGTGCAAGGCATGTGTGTCATTTTGCATCAACCCATCAATCCCATTTTTCACTCGTGATTGGCTACTGATGGCTCCGCCCACATCCTGTTTGAACGTATAAAAGAAGACTCGTCTCGACGCTTCGTATCAGTCGATGCTTCACGTTAGTCGAGCAGGATGGATCAAATTGATGCCTTTCCCGAGCACATTTCCACGACCGTGATGCCCGTGACGCTGCCCAAGAAACCCGATGCCTTGGAATATGCCGCTCGGCAGGGACACGTCGGGGCTTGCATCATTTATCAGGAACCCAATACAAAACGAGTGTTTGTCTTGTTTTGAAAAGACAATTGGTACCAAAAAAAGACGCTGTTGGATAATTTCAAGCGTGCCATCCTGGAGGCCAAGCACGTGAACGAATTCAGGCCTGACGATGTCTTGTGGGAGAAAATCTCCAAAGGACTGTTGAGAAATCCCGATCTACTCCTGAAAAATACCGACAAGAGGATGGTGTACATTTACAACAACATGTTTTTTGTGAAAAAGACTTTACGTGTGGCTTTCGAAAGGTAAAGTCTGGCGAGATTCACTTGATTCAAACGACCCACGTGCACATGCTGATTTATGAATTTTCATTGTCCAGTCTCAGGTGTCGGGCCAATCCCAATTTGTTTAGGAGGAGCTTTGAACCGTTTGACCAGATGCTCTATCATCGAATGGTGATGGAACCCCACACGGCATACCCGATCCCGGCTGGAACCCGTTACATCTTGTTGACGGTGTAAAAGACGATGTTTGGTTTGGACATTATCCCCGAAATGATTCTCCCCCAGCTCATGGAGAATGGATTTAACCTGGGGGATTTTAGACAAAGGAAACGCTTCGATCAAAAGGCTTACAAGCTACCACCTCCAACCCCGGCTCATGTACCGGTCGAGACAAACAAAAGGCCTTTGGAACAACAGCCCAAGCCTTTTTCCAAAAAGAAAAGAGTGGTTATCGCACCCGTCATCAGACCGTCTGTGGCTCCTGTGGTGATTGCCAGACCTGTCACGGCCTTGTCCACCCCTCAACCTGTGAGTATTCCAGATCCACCTGAGCTGACAACCTCTCAAATCCCAGATCCATCACCTGAGCTGACGACACCTCAGATCCATCTACCAGATCCACCTGAGCTGACAACATCTCAAATCCCAGATCCATCTGTGCAGACACAACACATCTCATATCCTTCTACCAGATCCACCTTTGCCGACGACACCTCAGATCCTTTTACCAGATCCACTATCTAAGCAGACAACACCTCAGATCATTTTACCAGATCCACCTGTGGTCGAGACTTTGGAGCCGACCTTTACGGATGACTCTTCCATAGATCAAATCATGTCGTCCGTATTTGGAGACTATTTGCACCAAGGGATTCCCTCGGCTCATTCCCAAGAACCCCAGGTGCTGGACACGGTGCCTTCGCTGTTTGACGAGAGTAATGATCTCATCTCGTTCTTGGACCATTTTGAAGCAGGGTTGGCCATAGAACAACAAGAAGCCCCCATGGACTTGACCATACCCCGAATGAAAAAAAAAGTGAAAAAGACTGTTGGGTTCAAAGTGATTGAACCGTTGAATCTGTCTATCGCAATTGTTTGCATTTGCAGTTAAATATTATTTTGATGTAAATAGTGTAAATATGATCTTTATGTAAATATTGTAAATATTATTTTGTAAATAAATTTAATGTTTGCCAGAAAACAGTCTCATTTTTTGTCCAAAAAATACCAAGCTTGGAGACAAGAGCATGTAAAAAAATGGTTTCGGTACAACACTTGTTGTACCAGTGTCGACAGCGCACCACTATCGTGTTTGGAAATCTGGGTCGGTGGCCGGATCGAGTCACGTATAACGAGCCAGACTATCCTTATACCATCCTTTTTGAACCCAACTTTGGGGTCCACATTCCTCGGTCGTTTGGAAAAACAGTCATTGTGTTTACGAGTCATTTGGATCTGACCAGGGACCAAGGGGTCGAGTTGAGAACCTTTCAAGTGGGTTGTCCTTCTTCTCACCGAGTTTGGGAGGCGTATCAACCTCACATGACGGATGCGTATAGTGTGGATTTGACAGACTGCCCTCGAGTCGCAGACGTGGTTGGACGATTGGGAAATGCATCGAGACGATCCTATTCCTTGGCGCATGGTGGGTCTCCAACCTTGGAAGCGTGCTTTGGAAAAACACGTGCAGCGCTCGCATTAAAAGGCTTTGGCCCATGGAATGCCCTCTGACGTCACGCTCCTCGACCATATATAAAGCGAGCCACCCGCCGCTCGAATCATTTTGCTGTTTGAAGCAACATGTCTGTTTTGATTCAACCCGCCTATTTTGCACATGCCAACGTGTTTCATCACGAGCGCAAGCCAGTGCCCATCGAATTGTCCATTGCCACGATTCCCAGGGATGGCAGCGATCCCGAGGTAATGTGCATCACCGTGAATCATGCCGGGCAACCATCCAAGCCCAAAGATGTTCGATCCAACTGCCAAGAGAATGCTCGTCTTCGTCTGGTACACCACCCGTTACCCAAGAGTGTGCCCGAGGAATACCTGCCCTTTTGCGTGAGAGGCAAATTTAGTCAGCTGGCCCGAGGCAATAGGGGTCTGATGGTGATCAAAGGATTAGAACAACAAAAATTTTTTCAAGAGCTCGGACTGTATGCCATGGCCCTGGAGAACCTGCCAAACTTCAAAGACATTTGCGATGGAACCTTTCCCGACCCCGTGCATGAGGGTGTGCACGAGGAAGAGGACATTTCGTACTGCACCATGCTAAAATCGTACCAATTTGCCAAATACCTGCAGCAGTTTAATAAGCTGCATGCTGAATGGAGCTACAAAGTGTCGGTATTGACACAGTAAATGGACATTGGCCCGGAAAAAGGGGGATCGAGTCGACTCGGTCCCCCTTTTTTCGGGTCACATAATGTACCAAGATTGAAATGTACATTTTAAAAACGTGTGCTGTTGGATGCTGTTGGATGGCGCTGAATCGTGCTGTTGGATGCAACAAGATTCATCTCTGCATGTTTGAACCTTGGCGCTGAATCGTGCTGTTGGATGCCATAAATGTCTGTTGATTCAAAGTTGGAAAAGCATCAGCCAATAGGAATCGATTCACGTGACCCAGCAGAGTATAAAAGGCGAGCGCTCAGCCAGCAGAGACATTCTCAGTCAGCACCATGTCTCCTCTAGTGTTTTTTGCCCATGCCAACGTGTTTCACCATGGTGGTCAACCTGTTCCGATCGAATTGTCCATTGCCAGCATACCGGAGGATGGCACAGATCCAGAAGTGATTTGCATCACGGTGGATCATTCCAACCTCCTCACGACTGCCAAAGACAGCAGGGCCAACCGTTACATTACTGAACGGCTCAGCCTAAAAAGCCACCTGCCTGGATCTGTACCTCTCGAATACCTGGATTTCTGCGTCAGGGGCAAGTTTTGTCACCTGGCCCAAGGAAACAGAGGCCTCATTGTCGTCAAGGGCTCGGACCAGCGGAAATTTTTGAAAAGCTGGGACTTTTTACGATCAACCTGTAAATATTGCCCCATTTCCGGGATTTGAATGACCGCAGCCTGCCTGACCACCTGCACGATGAGGTACTTGAGGACTTTGACATTTCCGAGTGCACCATGGTGAAATCGTATCGATTTGCACGATACCTGCAGCATTTTAACAAGCTGCAGGCTGAATGCAAAAGACAGACGGCCCATCTAGTAGAGTGAGTCAAAAAAAATTTTACCGAAAAAAGGGGATCGAGTCTACACAAGAGTCGACTCGGTCCCCCTTTTTTCAAGACACACAATATGCCAACGTTGGATGATATAATTTTTTAAAACTTGCATTAGCCAACAGGAATCGTTTCACATGACATCATTAGAGTATTAAATACACCAAGATTGGAATAATATAGATTGGAATAATATAGATTAGACTTACCTGTTGTCGTCTTCTTATCACACCCAGATGAGAGGGCTTGTCTCGTTGAGTGGGCATATACTCTGTTTTCTCACCGAAATTGGAGGGCTTGTCTCGTTGAATTGGCATGTCCTCTGTTTTCTCACCGAGATGAATGTTAGGGCTTGTCTCGTTGAGTTGGCTGATCCCCCGTTTTCTCATCAAAATGCATACATTTCATTTGGGGTCGAATGAATGAGCAATGCATTGTATCCATCACAAAATAACACAATTACCAACCTTGTATATAAAAATCATGTGGAAGACGTATTATACATTTCAAAAAGGTCGTTTTCCATTTCCAATCATTTTTTGAAAGGGTCACGGTGCTCAGCTATTTTTTCAACCGACTGTATGCATCACAACAAACACATGCTTGCAGAATGTAGGCACCCCTCCAGCAGGATATGTACACCTTACATTATTAATCCGAAATTTAAAAGGCAGGATAATAACAAATTAAACATAACAATTTTAATTTTTTATGTTTCGTTCTGGGGCTTTCTAAAGACTATTTGAACTAAAATGATGCTGATGTCATATCTTCAACCTTTCTGTCAGAGTAATATATAGTTCTTTAGAGCTATAATCTTCAATGGTGTGCATCACAGCAAAAATTTGTTTGCAGAAAGTAGATACCGCTCCAGTAGGATATGTTCACCTTACATTATTAAACCGAAATTAAAAAGTTTGATATCAATTTCTTAAGAAATAAAG
The DNA here is from genome assembly GCA_019973935.1 of Trichonephila clavipes. Lineage (NCBI taxonomy): Eukaryota > Metazoa > Arthropoda > Arachnida > Araneae > Nephilidae > Trichonephila > Trichonephila clavipes. The sequence goes on along the minus strand of BMAU01000848.1, from coordinate 297,039 downwards.
AAAAATAATAATTTAATTAAATTTTAGTGAAATGCAAAACGTGCGGTAAAAAAGTTTGTGACAAATCTATACGGAACTTTATCACTAACTTTCTGAGCCGTCTTTTTTAGGGAAATTTAATTCCCTACCTATTTCCAATCAGCTCCAAAAAGAGGACAGGATTCCTTGTTATGCAGATTAGATAAAGTATTTAAGTCAAACGGAATAGTAAAGTTAGAGCATTAGGAGAGAGAGATTGAAGCAGAAAGTTATAGTGAAGTTAAATTGAAGATTTCTTGTTGGATAATTTAATATCAGAGAAAAGCTGAGCTGAACTGCAGTGTGGTAAATATTAATTAAAGTCTCATTAATGCTTATTATTACGAATGAGATTAAAATTAAATGTTCAATAAGAACATTAAATATAAATCTGGGATCTCTTATCGCGGTAATCTCTGCGTGATCGATATTCTAATTGTTAATTAATTGAATCATTAAATATTTAAGTTTATTTAAAGGAAAGTATCTTTTAAACCTCATAATACTATTTAGATATATTTGTTAATAAGTCTTTGATTCTATTTGGGACCAAATAAAGAAAGTTATTTATAAAAATGGCTACTAGCTCTTATCTGACTCCTATTTATTCTCGTTCTCAAAGTGAGGTCGAAGGGGATCATCACAATGGCGCCCAACGAATAAATCCCGAGAATAGAGTCGGATCCAGTTTTAGAATCATTCCGGAACAATATTTTTCGGGGGTTGAGAACATAGATGATTTTTTGGAGAATATTGATCATAATCTCGCGTATTATGAGATACCAGCACAACTAGCGTGTGCTTACTTGAAGGGTCATCTCAAAGGACGGGCACTCGACTGGTTCGAAGTTCTTGGTTATAGGGTCATTGAAGATAAGACAACAGACTACGCGCACTTAAAACAGGCATTGTCGGAACAATTCCCCGTGGTCAGAAACAGGTCGGAACTAGAAACTCGATTTTATTCCTCATCGCAAAGGCGTGATCAGCAGCCTTCGGACTTTATTTATGAATTATTGAAAATTCATAAGGTCCTTAAGCTAGAAATGTCGGAGGAAAAATTAATTGATCACGTCGTTAGTCGATTAGAACCTCAAATTTTGGATTATGTCGAAGTTAGACATCCACGAAATACTGCCAATCTCCTACAAATCGTTGATAAATACGAAGAACGTTTTATGCATAGACAGATCAGAGGTTCGAGTGAAGGATTTAGAAGTTCACAAACCCTAATGAGAACAATCGTTTTAATACCCGGCATAGACAAGAAAATTGGAGGGAAAACGGAAATAATGCGAGATACGCCAATAATAGCTGACCACAAGGAGAATTTAATCGATTCGAAAACCAAGGTTTCGCAAATAATCGCAGATTCGAGGGTAGACGCCAAGGTGGACAATCGGATCAGCGATTCCACAATCAGGGCGGTCGACAAAGTGGGTCGAGAAATAGTTCATTTCGAGGTCAAAATGAACGAAGTAGAAATTTAAACTTTTAAGCGATCGATGTGAATATGGGGGTAGTCGATCGCCGGGGTACGGAAAATCCTCCAATTTCGGATCATCGGCCTATCAGAGTATCCTCTATAAGAATGACCCCAGTCGAATTACCGTATGTCCCTATTCTATTAAATGAAACCTTTATTACAGCACTATGGGACACGGGAGCGGAGAAATCTTTTATTTCGGAGGAGGTATACCGCAACTATTTTTCATACCGACCTCGTCAAAAGACGAAAGACAGAGTCGTGACAGCACAAGGAGCCCCATGCAGTCATTTAGGTCGGGTAGAGTTGCAGATTAGGATCAGGGAATTTCAGAAACCCTGGGAATTCCATATTCTAGACAACATACAATACCAATGTATTTTAGGAATTGATTTTATGAAGGCGTCACGATTGACATTGGATTTTGATCAGAAATCCTTGATCATTCCCGACAATCTGATCAAACAATTGCCGAAAGAAGAGAAACCGGTTGATATTGATCTCACAGAATCAAAACTTGGTGACGAGCAACAGAGGCAATTAAAAGCTTTATTTAATAATTTTAAGGGGTTATTTTCCGATCAGCCGGGGTTAACGCATGTTATATATCATGAGATAGATACTGGAGACAAGGGGCCGGTAGTGTCGAGACCATACAGGTACGACCGGGTCAAGCAAGACATTATTGATTATCACATCGATAAGATGTTACGGGATGGTACAATTTGTCCTATTAATTCGTCTTACGCATCTCCAGTCATTCTAACACGAAAGAAAAATGACCTTCCTCCAGATTCTCCCGAGGCGTATCATTTCGCGATCGATTATCGCAAATTAAATGGAATTACCAAATATCCTCGATATCCATTACCGGTGATTGATGACTTACTCACCAATATTCCTCACACCAACGTTATATCCACTCTAGATCTCAGAAGTGGCTATTTTCAATTGGCGATTAGTCCAAAGGATATAGAAAAAACCGCGTTTATCACTCGCAATGGCATTTTTGCGTTCCTCCGCATGCCTTTTGGTCTTTCTGGGGCAGCGCCCAATTTCCAACGGGCCATCGACATCATTCTCAAACCTGTTATTGGGCGTTTCGTGTTGGTCTATATGGATGATGTTATTATAACATCGCCATCGTTTAAAGACCATCTAGATCATTTAACTCAGGTTTTTACTTTATTGCGAGACGCAGGGCTAACGTTAAATAAGGAAAAATGTCACTTCGCCCGTGACAGACTCAAATATTTAGGCCTGATTATTAGTAAAGAAGGAATCGAAACTGACAGTAATAAAATTAGGGCAATTACGGAAATGAAACCTACCAAAAATAATCGAGAAGTGTCAAAATTTTTAGGGATGACGGGTTGGTACCAAAAATTTATCCCGCGATACGCAGATATATGCGAACCATTGTACCAATTAAAGAAAAAGGGGGCGAAGTTTAACTGGTCTAGAGAAGCACAGGATTCTTTTGATCAGATCAAACGCACACTAACGGAGGCACCAATTTTACAATTACCAAATTTTTCTGAACAGTTCAATTTATTCACTGATGCTAGTGGGGTCGGAATTGGTGCTGTGCTTCAACAAAATCAAAAACCTATCGCTTTCGCGTCTCGAACCTTTAATAAAGCAGAACGTAATTATACGGTTACCGAAAGAGAATGTTTGGCGGTAATATGGGCTCTTAATAAGTTTAAAACTTATTTTGGACCCCTACCTGTGAAAGTGATCACAGATCACGCAGCGTTAACAAAGTTAACCAATGGTAAGAATTTGTCAAGTAGGATGATCCGATGGGCATTGAAATTGTCAGAGTTTAACATAGAATGGGAGCACAGGCCTGGTGTTCAAAACGTGGTCGCAGATCTTTTATCGAGAAATCCAGTAGACAGTGTCGAGGGGTCACAAATTTCGAGCGCCGCTCTTAGAGCCCTCGCAATAAATTCACGTGAACAATTCATTAGGGAACAAAGGGAAGATCCTGAATTAGGACATATTTATCGATACTTAGAAAACCCTGATGACGGTTCTGTTAATGCGACGGTATGCGAGAGTTGGTCCCAGGACTTCAAGTTAATAAATGGTCTCCTCTTTTACGCGAAGTATTTTTCTACTCTGGGAGAACTAAGAGTTTATATTCCTGGTTCTCTTCGAAAAGATATAATGAAAGAATTTCATGATTTGCCACTGGCAGGACATCTCATAAAGAGGAAGACATATCTTAAACTTCGTGACACGTGCTATTTTCCATTTATGAGAAAATATATATTTGAATATGTTTCAACCTGTGACCGGTGTCAAAAGTTTAATTATAAAAACGCGCTACCAGCTGGTCGTTTAATGCCTATAGTTTCAAAATATCCAAATGAAATTGTAACGCTAGACTTATTAGGCCCCTACCCCGCATCCCGACCCGAGAGATATAAATTCATATTAGTTATATCTGACCACTTCACTAAGTGGTGTGAGCTGATTCCTCTTCGTAAAGCTTCAGCCCAGGCAATAGCTAATGCTTTTTTTGATAACTATATAGCGCGTTACGGAGCTCCGATTTCTCTGATAAGTGATAACGGCCCCCAATTTATTTTTGACGTGTTTGAACATCTCAGTCACAGGTTGGACATCAAACATATGAAAACGGTAACGTACCGACCGCAGGCTAATCTCACGGAGAAAGTGAATAGAAATTTAGTTCAAATGATAGCTTCTTTTGTTGAAGAAAATCATGAAAACTGGGACCAATTTCTACACGAGTTCGCTTTCGCACTACGCACGGCGGTAAATGAGACAACAAATAAAACTCCGGCTGAGTTGTTTTTGGGAAGGAAAATCATAACTCCGTTTAGCAAGCTCATAAATGTTACAGAGGATACGAAATATGTTGGTAGGAACATCGAAAGATTACTCGATGAGGCAAGACAAAATATGCGAAAAAAGCATAAGTCTTGGGAATAATATTACAATCGCAGAAGGAGGGATGTTCACATCAAAGTGAACGATTTAGTTTTACTTCAAACACATTTCTTAAGTGCTGCGGGTAGAAAACAGGTTGGAAAATTTATGCCTAAGTTTGAAGGTCCCTATGACTAGTGAAACCGTTGAGGTTTTGGAAGTAAAGGGCAATAATTTAATTATTTGGAAAAGCGGAAGAAAAACAACAGTTAATATTGATCAGGTTCGAGAGTACCGACCTCGTCAGACAGACACGATTAGTTCGGATAGTCTGGTAGAAACTCTGTATGACGAACAAGAAGTTAGTCATGGGTCGAATAGATCGAATCAAGGGCAGTTTAAAGAGCATAGGAAAACCTCTAGTCAGGAAAGTGAGGGGTGTAGATCACGGCAGGGTAACACCGCACGGGACTTTCATAATTGCTGAGATCCCCAGAAACAAACGGAAACTAAGTCAGTATGAGTCGAAGTACCAAGTTTTTTAAAAACGGTCGAAGATGCAGGAAGAGATCACTACAAAAGGGTCTGAGCATCAGGACCGGAAAAGACGCGCTCCTGAGCAAAGGCAGGATATTTTCCAAAATAATAGAGTCAAGAGGTCGATCCCATCCTCGATCTTGTCCAGGACTTACAAATTTAAAGAGACCTAATACCTCTTCACCAGACCACTTTATCACTCCTGAGTTAGAGTCCATTTACACTGGTCCATCAAGGTTTGCCCAAAGCGGCTGATCGCAGAAAAGAGTGCTTCAACTACAGTCGTATCCCGAACGGAAGGTAGTGGACGTGATAACCAAACCTTCGCCAGACCAGAGCGACAACGAAGCTAGGACGCAACAAACAAGCGGAGAGACCAGCCTGGTCGAATCATGTTCTCTCTCGTGTTTCTGCAATCACCTTCCCAAGTCCACTGTACAAGGAGACCTTGCCCAACTCAAAGGTACTATCTACTGACGAAGCCGAATGAAGGAAAATTTATCCCATCTGGCGACAGTGCATTTGGAATTCCTGAGGTGGGCAGCAGAGGAACATCGAAATCAACAGCATCCCAAATGGCAACAGAATAAGGAGAAGAAGCCTCAGTAACTGGAAGCGTTGGCTCTTGGCATGGAGATCCGGATACCACCCTCATAGGAGGATTTAACAAAAACCAGGTTGTATTGTTTCTTTATCTTCGCGGTACGAACAAGTGAAGAATTTTTGCAATCACTTGAAACAAGTCACGGGCGGACTCTAAAATTAAGAAGACTGGCAAAAATGCAAACCTGCCTTCTTTCTTACACTGCATTGTGTGTGTTTTTTCTATAGCAGAAAAAGCGACCTTACAGCTTTTGTGTTAATTTTTTGTATTTTGGAGAAAACATTTTAATCTGTTAAATTTTGTTATTTGTTTGTGATGAAGAATGCTTAACCATGTATGACTTCAAAGGCTAAGATGCGACAATTCATTTGGTTGTTTGTGTTATTTGTTTATTGTGAAATGATTGTTATTGTATGATGTGTATATTTTGTTTCAAATCTGGTGACTTGGGGCGCGGCGAAGTTAGATAGGATTAACCATTAACACTAACTAGCGCAAAAATTTTTTCGAATGGGAAGGCAAAGGAACCAGATATATATTGTATATAAAATTCATGTAACAAGTGTATAAATTCATGTCTGCTTTTACCTACCACTCAAATGGAAATTAATCTTTCAGGGTAGCTGACCCTGAAGTCCTCGATGTTCCAGTGCCAAAGAAGATTCAACTTGTTTATGTATAGTGATTAAGTAAACTCTATGGGGCTGGTTTTTTACCACCACTAGGGTGGTTTTTCCCAAGCCTCCGTTGCCAAATGGATAGAGTGCAGGGATTAATTTAAACTTGTGAAGTATTATGAGGTTTAGCAATTAATTATAAATCGTAATTTTATTTGTCCTTTTTCCTTAAGGAATGAGTTTCAGTAATATACAGTTAGCAGTTAAAGTCGTCGGAACTATAAGACACAGATAGGAATTACGTAATTTATTTTCAGGACGTATGAGTCCTTCGAATAAATCCCGTTTTCTTTTTGGAGGGATTGTGACAAATCTATACGGAACTTTATCACTAACCTTCTGAGCCGTCTTTTTTAGGGAAATTTAATTCCCTACCTATTTCCAATCAGCTCCAAAAAGAGGACAGGATTCCTTGTTATGCAGATTAGATAAAGTATTTAAGTCAAACGGAATAGTAAAGTTAGAGCATTAGGAGAGAGAGATTGAAGCAGAAAGTTATAGTGAAGTTAAATTGAAGATTTCTTGTTGGATAATTTAATATCAGAGAAAAGCTGAGCTGAACTGCAGTGTGGTAAATATTAATTAAAGTCTCATTAATGCTTATTATTACGAATGAGATTAAAATTAAATGTTCAATAAGAACATTAAATATAAATCTGGGATCTCTTATCGCGGTAATCTCTGCGTGATCGATATTCTAATTGTTAATTAATTGAATCATTAAATATTTAAGTTTATTTAAAGGAAAGTATCTTTTAAACCTCATAATACTATTTAGATATATTTGTTAATAAGTCTTTGATTCTATTTGGGACCAAATAAAGAAAGTTATTTATAAAAATGGCTACTAGCTCTTATCTGACTCCTATTTATTCTCGTTCTCAAAGTGAGGTCCAAAGGGATCATCACAAGTTTTAAAAAAGCATGTATAGAAAAAAAAAGTTTTTTTGTGTATGCTAATTATTGTTGTATCTTTACATAACTTCAAAAATGTTAAAACTGAATCCAATTCATTTTAGTTAAAATAAATAACTCATCTTCATTTTGATAAGTTCAATAATAATGGTAATAGTAAATGTAAGCACATAAGAAATTAATTCAAGTTTAAATAAAAACTTACAAACTTTACATTGTAAAATATGTTTTATAAACAGTCAAATATGACTGGAAAATTAAAATGTATTTGCCTTTTGCGGGATGATCTAGAGCAGGGATGGCGAACTATTGGTACGCGGCATATTATTTTGGGCACGCCACCGATCAAAGCGGTTTTCATTTTAGTTCAGAAACTGTATTATTGCAAGTAACTCCAAACTTGAAAAACAATTTCAAAGATAAAAATGTGCATGAGAAACCAGACAAAGGTATAGTTATTGAATTAGTTTCTATAATTGATTCTTCAATCAAGTTTTTAGTGAGATTTTCTCAGTTCAAAGAATTGTAAGAAACGCTCAAGTTTATTATGCACCCTGATGTGACATTATTTGATAAACTGAACTTTCTCCAATTCGATTAGTTGGAAATTGAAAAATTTCAAATGCAACTTATTGATTTCTAGTCTAGTTCAATATGGATTCAAAGAAATTTATTGAAACAAGGAAAAAATTAGAATTGATTGAAACAGAAAGATTAACAAGCAATATAAGTAAAAATGCCACTAACGAAATCTTGGAAAGATGGAATTTGATTCCAGACACATTTAACTGTTTTAAGAAGCTAGTTTGTGCTATTTTAACCATATTTTCATCTACTTATGCTTGCGAGTGATTATTTCCAGAGATGAATAACATTAAAGACTCACTATAAACCGTTTGGGGCATATTATTTCAATTCAACGTGCATTCTGCTAAAAGTAACATTTTACAATCCTAATACAAGTTATTTGTCATCTATACATATAAAAAAATGAAGTGTCTGTTTGTAATTTGAAATTAACAGCTTTTTACTAAATGCATTTAAAAGTATATACGGTACTTACATGAAAAAAATCTATTTTTAAAATTTTTGTCTGTTTGTTCCGGTTAATCTCTGAAACGGCTGGACCAATTTTGACGAAACTTTCACTGGCAGATAGCTAATGTTATAAGAAATAACTTAGGCTACTTTTATTTTAGAAAAAAAAATTAGGATTCCGAGAAAATATAAAATTAAAACCAATGAAATAGTGAGCAATATCCGATACAAATAGGGATTATTTATTTCAATAGGGACTATTTTTATTCAATAGGGAGTATTCTTATTTAATAGGGATTATTTTATTTCACGAGCCTTCAATCTCAACGATTGCTAGCAGTTATATCAAACTTTTTGCTTTGATTAGGTTGCTGCCATTCGCGACATTTCCCGTTCATGTCTTGATCCTAATGATTTTACAGTCCTTAACTGCATTGTGAAAGGTCATGCGTCCTTTTCACTCCCTTCCTTGCGGCTTCGTTTGTGTTCGCGTTTCACCCTACTTGCTACTTAGACCTATTTTGATCCTAAAGATTTTAGGCCTCACCCCATCGACAGTGTCAAAGGTCATGCGTCCCTTTCACCCCTTGCTCAACAAAAAGCAAAAAAAAAAAAAAAAAGAAACATAGATTCACAAAGTAGAAGAAAAGTTTTCGTAAACTCTGCGAAGTGAATAAACACTTTTTTGTTAAATTCCCCGTGGACGAAGTCGCGGGTAACAGCTATTTAACATAAAATAAATGCATCAGAAAGTAATATTAACGTATTACACACATCAAGATAAAAATTATTTACACTTTTTTTAGCGTTTATTACACAAAATTTGTAACAATGTGTTACTTTTGCTGAGCAGGTAGGTGTTTTTAAAAATCGACCCACAAGAAAGTTACGGGGTGTCATAAGTAATAATAACAATAAAGAAAATTAGCAATTATACCTAAAGACTTAAAATGTAGCAAACGTGGTTTTTTTGTTCAGCTGGTTGTGTAAAAAGCTTTTTTTTTGTTTAATTTATACAATTCACGTAAAATTAACTCATCAAAAACTTCTTCAGTCTGTATTTTTTAATTTTTAAATTCACCCGGACGAAGAACGGGTATACCAGCTAGTCTATATATATAATCTGCAACAACAGAAGTCACACTAATGTTACCTAAATTTAATTACATATATAACTTAAAGAATTTTGTGATGTGATTATTTAGTTTTATTACTTTCAAAATTACATTAAAATTAAAATAATTCAAAATTATTTCACGGCACGTCTATACCTCAATAAACATATCTTAAAGAAAAAATGGCTTGTTAATCCAAAAAGGTTCGTCCTCCCTGATCTAGAAATTGAAATCATGCATTTTACCTGAACTATGAATGTGAAATTATTTTTACTCTCTAAATGTGGCATTTTTTAAATAGCTTAGGGTAGTTATAAAGTTATGGATTCATGTTAATACAGAACTAAAAATTATTATTAATACTCAAATAATAATATAGTATCAAAATTATTGCTTTTAAGTATTTTGAAATAAATGAAAGCTTCCTTCTTAATAAGTTAAAATCATTAAACAGTTATGTCTATGAAAATTTCACATAAAAAATGCATGGAAGTGTATTTCAAAGTGCACGGAAACACAAAATATCAAAAATTTATAACAATTAAGAAAATAAATAATTTGCTGTAATGAAATAAATCTTAAAGCTTGATAGCTAGAAAAATATCCAATGAGCAGGTGAATAAAGTATGATTACTTACCGCATAATTTGTAGTTATAACAAATGGATTATATATGTATTTTTCTCACTTCTGCACACACGTGTGCCAAAATTACGAATGCCCATCTATCCGAAAAAGAATCTGGAACAGTACATGTTACATTACATACATGTCTCAAAGTAATGGTATTTTCTGGAATGGATATTTTATCCATTACAGAAATATTGTAACCTTCGCCATAGCACAAAATATTTGGTGAGGTAAAATTTTTAAGTATATCAGAGATTATGTAAAAAGAAACGTTGTATTATTATTTAGATCAGTCGTTCTCTAACTTTCACCACTGGCAACCCAATTTTCAATCATAATTTTTATCGCCCCCCCCCCAAATAATAATGTATTGAATGCAATAATAATGCACTTTTTGGCGCTAAAGCTACAATACGATCATAATTATAAACCATACAAATCAACAAGATAAGAATTAAATTTTGTATATGTTACTTTTAAGTAATATATATATTTTTATATTTTTTTACTTTTTAGTTCGATTCACTATAAAAGCGTGTTTTTTAGTTTGTTTTTAAACTATAATTTATTTTATATTTATTTTTATTATACACGATAAAAATCACAATTCCAGTGAAAAATTTAATTAAGAGAAAATATACTTACTACTTTCAAGGACTTTTCAATTTTTCTTTGATAATTTGAGAAAAAAATCCAATAAAACTAAAGAAAATGTTCCAAATTTGCGTGCCCCTAATAAAGGACATAAATCACAGACACTTTTCGCTAACAATACAGGAACGTTATTTTCCAGCAAAACTATCATATTTTGTTCACAATATTGTGTAGCTTTGCTGTCGTTTGATGATCTATAAATAGCATGTTGAACTTTTTCTTCCTTGTGTCTTTTTGACAAGGCAAAGTGCTACATTTATGGCTTCATAGTTTTCTTTAAGCAGCATTTAAAAATTTCAATTCAACTCAAGCGTTTCATGTCTATCGCTTTTCTCATATTTACTTTCGCTATCTTGATTAATATGCATTATTTTAGCAGGTTCTTTAATTGCTTGATCAGTTTCAACTTCCTTCAATAGAGATCACAGATGCCCATTTTTTTTATATTCTGCTCATTTACATTTATAAACCATAATAAATCGTACAACACAATGATCAAAATCACAAAATTGTTCATGGGAGAAAGTGTTGATGATGCTGGATGTCTCTGGGAAACGGAACGCGAAGCGTTCCTCCATCCCATATCGAGTTTGTTAATGTGGCCTGATGTGAGTGGGCCTGCCTGGTAGAGAGTGTCCTGATTGGTAGATCGAACGTGGCAAGAAGGCGTGGTTACAGGAACTGGGTTATTCTTCCATACGGTTTCGGCGGGAATGTCCTGATGTGTCTGAATAGCCCTGCTGTGGGAGAAAGTGTAGCATGTTCAAAGAAAATATTTTTGAACATAAGTGGTCGCGCAGGGAACTCGATCAAAACTAGTAACTTGATTGTAAAAAAACATTTGCCACTCTCAAAAAAGAGGTATAGTTGTGACAAATTCAGTTTTGTTCTCATTAAGTCTGTCTAACAGGTCGATTGATTGAATATTAACGTCGCACTCATCAGATACACGAGGGCTTTTGGCGACGGACCATGTAATTTTGAACCATGGTCAAGTGACGTGGATGGCACCTGAGCTGGCACCACCTCTCTTAACTACCACACCCCACCAATGGGAGGACATTTCAGCTCTCGACGGATTTAACGTGCATCTCTGCCCTACAGGGTGGGTCTTTGATGGTACTAGGCTCGAACTCGTGACAAGGCAAGCCATGATCCGATACCTATACCACTCGGCTACCGCGGCCAATGTCTAATAGGAGGATACTGTTAAGGTCACTGTTAACGAATAAACAGTTTTTCCAGAATTAACGATTTCGTGAGCCTGGGTTGACTCATGCGACCGCTCCCATGTCAAAAGTGTATTCACTAAAAAATATCGATGTCAGTTCTAAGAAATAATTGTGTAAAACGTTTTTTATTATGCATTATATGTTTCAGAATACTCATAAAAATACATCTTGGCCAAATAACCATTCAAAGTGCTCAATATGTTTATCTATATATCATAAAACTCATTCACATGGGAAAAAAAGCAACAGAAAAATATTATTTACAACTTTCCTAAAAGAAAATGAGGGAAGTCTTCAATAACAGTGGTTTTCAGACACTTCAAAATGTGCCAAAACGCCCAACAGAGCGAGTATCATTCAAATCTGGCTGTCGTCTGTTAAATCTGGCTACGTCACAGATTTAGAGCAACATGAAGTAAGGCCCCGTTTAGGCCCCGTTTACATGGACGAAAAATGCCGGCAAAATACCGGGACGAATCCGCTTTGTACCCGTTTACACGGCGACCCGGCAAAATCCCGGGTCGAAATGCGGGCATTTTCATACCCTCTTTCGACTAGGAACTTTGGGGGTAAAAAGGAGAGTGTTTTCTAATTCTCCCATGATGCATTGCGCCAGAGATTCGTTTATTCAAGATGGCTGCTGTTTTGATTGCTCGCGTTAGACAACAGAATAAATAATAACCCTCATAAACATCTGGGGAGACCAAAACGAATTGGATACAACTGTCCGGGATTCGGAAGTTTACACAAGTGCCCATTTTCAATAAAAATTATATTCCATTCAGGTACAGGGGGAGAAGGATGTACATAAATTTATATTTAGTATGTTCTGAATGTATGTTTCAATATTTTAATAAGATGATACATATATTTTAATACAGTTTTGAGATTGATTTAAAAATATTACAATATAATTCTTTTGAATGTACACAAAAAATTGCATTTTTTGTTATTTTTCTTGATTTATCTAATTGAGTATTTCCATATAAGAAGTAAAAAATTAGTAATATCTTGTAACTAAATAACTCCATAAAGGTGTATTGAATTTTTTTTTTTTTACTGTGAAAGTTGATATAACCAATAGAATGTGTGTGATCAGTTTTATATTAACATCCCCTTAAATTCATGTGGATAAGAACTTAAAAAGAAAATCTTCAGTTATGATCCACTTTCACTTAACCATTTAATTTTTGTTATTAAAGCAAACCATGATTTACTCTACCAAAAGAGATTTCTTTATACACATATACATACAAAATTATTTTATAAAAGTAGGCTAAGTACTACTTTTTCTCCTCGAAGGATTAAATAATCCCACAATTATAAAACATACTATGAACAAGTTCTTATGAAAACATTGCACATCGAAGAAAATACACACTTTTTACAAACAAAAATAGTAATTTAGCTTTTTAATTAAAGTTGGTTAATATGAAAGTTTTTGTTTAACAACTAGGAATTCTGAGATGGAAATAAAAATTGCTTTTAACATCATTGAAATGTTTTGGGTATCTGAAATAATCTTATAAAAAAACTAACATTTGATATGCTTTATACAGACTTCCTTCGTAATTATTACCCTTCAGAAGGTTTGAATTTTTTTAAAAATGTCTGCCTCCAACATTCTGAAATAAATTAATTGGATGTTTTTGAATAAATTAAGAAACATGTTTAAAGAAATAGGCTTTTTAATAAAATTATAAAGTAGAACAAATTAAATTGTTTTCGTGAAAATTTCTCATATACAGTTTTATTTAATAATCATACTCATTTTAATATACATCATTTATCAACACTTAATTTTAACATTACATGAATGCACTATAAGTAAATAAAGCATTCCATGATCTGCTATATAAATCAGACTCTCTGAAAAGAGTAACATTAAACTATAAGGACAAATCGAGGATCTATCTGCCAATATTCAACATGCATAATATCTTTTACAATTATTATATCTCAATTTTTATCTTATTGATGATAACATCTAATAAAATTCTCTGAAAATCTTATGAATGGCTTTTTTGCAATTTATTTACAACAAAAAAGTATTAATTTTTAAAAAATATTTAGAAAAGAGTATTAAATGTCATTAACCCAAACAAATAAAATGAAACAAAAAAATTAAAGAACATTATCTCCTAAATCAAAGATTTCATAGATAAAAGGTCAAATTATGTAGAATTCTAAAATGTTCACTTTAGGTTTATGACATAAAAACTTAAATTTTTAAACACCTAGTGATTAGGCAATTAATAGTAAACAAAAAATTATAAAAACATTTTTTCTTCAAAGTTTCTGCAAATTTTATTTACTCTAATATTTCAATACTATCAAAACTATTTTAATCAAATTAATGCTTTTTTTTTCATTTTTGGATACAATAAATTTACAAAAGTAAGATTTGAAAATGGTCTTCTCCTTGTTTTCAAAGAAATTAATGGCAAAAATTAGTCTTTTAGTCAGCCAACTGTGTGAAATATACCAGAAACTAGAAAGCAAAAACCTATAACATTTGTATATAGGTAAGCTACACATAGTATTTTTGAGAAATTGTATATGGTATGGGTCTAGATTAAATGAAATATCACAAGAATTTTGAAATTTCAGATCTTACAAACTGGCAGAATTATAAAAATCCACTTCTATACAGTCAACTTTCAGAATTTACATAGAACAAATTAGAATACTGAAATCATGCAACTTATAGAAAGAAGTTGAATAAAAGAAACAAATACATGACATGTTATTTCGTTATCTGATATGTAACTGAAGTATCATTTTATATATTACATTAATACTTTAAAAAAATGGAAGATGAAACGACATCAGAAAAAAATCTGAATTCTCAATCTGAAATTTAATGTTTGAAAATTAATAACAATCATTATTAATTCGATAAGTTACCAAAGTTTATCATTAATAAATTAATCACAAAATGTGTACTAATTGTAAGCAAGATTCTTTTACCAGGGCATTCTAAATTTGATGAAACTTCTCAGTTTCCCAAATTACACATGAGCAAAATATTAAATTACTTCAAAGTTTCTCTAAGAAATGCTAAATCAGTACTAGTACCATTCCACAAATTTTGGAACATGCATTAAACAGCCGACTAATTTCGCCAAGCAAAAGACATAACAAATTTAAAAAAAACAATTACATCACTATTATTGTTACTGTGTGCAAACGTGATCAGGGACAGTTTCTACTATTGGCTGTATATCGCAGCATTTGGCGTTTTTTTTATTTTAAGAAATTTGTCGATATTATATATATACAATACAAACACCCCAAATTTGTCCCGTAAGCATATGTTACACAAAAATATCAGTGATTTTGGATGATGAAACACTTATTTTTTGAAAACATTTCTTTGAAATTACCTTTTTTTTTTACTGAATTCTTCATGAATATAGATTATTGTAAACAACAATGTCAAGTTATTCATTTAAGGTAAATAGAGAGTTGAAAAAGGTTGTATTAAAATTCTGAATATTTCCATTGCTTTCAGAAAGTAAACATCCTACAGAAAATGTCTATGTAAAGTCGTATTTGGTTTCATGATCCTAATTTCCCATAAATATCATAGAACTGATTTAAGTACACTTGTTGGGTCAATATTTGTAACTAACTCAATGCGACAAATTTATTTAGGTCTTAAATTTATTAGCAGGATAATATCAATATATATTAGCATTTAGACTTTAATACTTATGTAAAAAAAAAATCCAGAGTATTCTTATGCTTAATACATTTCAGCTGGGGTTGCAGATTTTTTAACACACAATGTTGATATTTCAATAACAAGTGTAAAGTCTTTATATGAAATTTATCAAAATTATTGAATTTTTACATTTTAATTGTGCACGCACCAATAAATGCATATTTTGTTATCCATAGTAAAAAAAAGGTACATCTGTGTGAGAAAATTTGTATCAGTCAAATTCTGGAAAACAAATATGTTAAGAAATCCTCACATAATAAATAGATACCACACAAATATTTAATATTTTTTTTTTAACTAAAAGAATTATGGATTTAACAATGACTTTTTATTTTGATCATGTACAAGAGAACAGGAATTTAATATTCAATGTATGCACACAATTTTATATTCGATAATACACACATTTTAATGCCTTAATTTTTTACCACACTCAGAATGTAATTCTCGATAAATTATATCTTTTACTAAAATAGTACTGCGAATACAGACTTTCAAAATGTGTTACATGATTTTTTATATATAATTTTACAAATGGTAATTTTCATTTCTAATGTTTGAAAGTGGTATAAATTATATATATATATACTTGTTTTTAATATGACAGGTATGATAACATATCAGATTTTTGTGTTCTTACTTTAAATAATTAAATACAGAAATATCTCTTTTAACTACTCTAAAGATGTGTAAAACAAATAAAAAAGATTTAAGCTAACCTAATATATTTTCTTTTATGTATGTTCTCTATATAATTTAATTTAAAAATAAATTGGTGGCGACGGTTTCTAAATGGTTGGTATTGAAAACAAATGTCGTTCTTATCCATTTTTACTAAACACTCGAATTTTTACCGGGATATTAAAGAGATTTTTTCCGACAGTCGACTTCTTTTACTATAATTGAGCAACCACGTATAATCAAATACGAAATTTTAGTGGGTATAGTTTAAATGTGCAAGAGCATAGAAATGTTTGGCGGTAAAAACGAAAACATAATCACATGTCCTCTTCATGATAATCGCGCTAAAAATTTAGTTGTTTCCATGGTTACATTTTACAATCACGTGAATCTATCAACCAATCACCAGATTCTTATGAAACGCACCCGATTCTCATGTAAACGGGTCGAAAAATACCGGTATAATCCCGGCTTTCATCCGCATTTCGGAATTGCCGGTATTATGCCGGGTTCCATGTAAACGGGGCCCAGGTTACTACAAACCGATTCCTTTCAAGGATATGCCTTGGCAATCGACCTTCGGCTCGAAAAGATTTGGTGGTGGAAAATCCCAGCCCACGTTACTGAAGTTTCCCCGAAAATGAGACGGAGTGAAACATACCAGTAAGTTTGAAGGTCAAAGAGATGATAATCAAAAGTAGTATTTTAGGGGTTAAAAGAAACGTGATAAAAAAAATCTCTCATAGTGTGTGTGGGATTACCGCTAAGCAAACAAAATGTCTTTTTTTTTATTTGGGTTTAGGATCAAAAATAGCTAATGAGCGTTTGAAGTGGAATCTTTTATTTTTGATGATCACCAGAAGTTAAAAATAAATTATATCAGTGTAAATTTGTATTTTTGTTATGTCAGAAAGCATTTTGTTTTACTTCATACCAAAAAAATTATTTTTTTAAACCTTTTATTTTCAATATGCTCGCACCACCCTCGCAGGGTTACCACGCCCTCCCTGGGGGACGCGTCCCCCAGTTTGAGAAACACTGATTTAGATCACAATGTGGATAACAAAATTGCTACTTATCCTGAAGACATAAGATAAATACTAGACATGAAGCCTAAGAAGAGCAGTATAAACTAAGCTTGATAGTAACATTATAAACTAAGAATACAACCAAAAATCTAATTAATATGAGAAAATATAGAAGTAAAAAACGAAAAAATATATTTCAATTATTAATAGTAGAAAAAGTTTTTAAAAATACGTAGAATACACACACAGGTAAAATTGACTCGATACTGTTATTATTTTCGAGATTGTCACGATACTGTTATTATTTTTGAGATTGTCACGTGATATGGTGAACACACACATTTTATAATACATTATTTATAGCTATTTTCTTTTAAAGTGTGGCAACTCCGGAATCCTAAAATCTGGTATTTAACTTACTGTTACGGCTTTGCGTAGAAAAATAATAATAATACTTTCCTTTTAAGAAATTAACAATTTTCATTTATCCCTTTTGGAATTGAAGTTCCTTGTGAAGCTCATTACACTGAATAAATTTTTGAGTGTCTTTCGGGTTTAGAACAGTAAGTAAATTATTAACTGTATGTAAAATGCTGAGTAATGTAATGAAAAAGAAAAAAAGTTTTATTTCTTAATTTTGTTATTTTCTTCAGGTGTCTATTGTTTTCAGAATTTATTTGTGATTATAATTTCTACCATTAGCGATGATCATATTCATTATTTGAACTCTTTAGTTTTTAATAGGTTTCTAGTGAGTTGTTTTTGAGTAGGTATTCTGACTTTGAAATTACCTAATCTGATCTTCTTGCTCATGATAGAAGTGCACACAGTCTAAGAAGATAACGATTTAGATAATATTTTATTTGTAAACGCATGTGGGATCTTTTTTTTTTAAATGCATTGCATTAAATTTCAGCAGTTTTAACATAAGTGTAAGTTTCAAAATAAAATTTATTAGATTTTTATGTAATTAACGTTTTTTAAAAAATGAAAGTGAGTTATTTGTCCTTTTCCAGCATTTGCGGTGAGGGTCTAAAGCAGAGGTGGCCAAACCAAATGACCTCGCGGACAACTTCGGAAGAACTTTAGGTTCACTCCTAGGAGAGCCCCCACCCTTGGCGCGAATTACTTTGGTTGGCGATAATTTCGCCGTCATGGTAACCTTGCTTTTAAATACAACATATGGCAACCCTAACTTTTTCTAGAATTTTCGTCATTTGTGGGTGCGCATTTCAAATTTCATTTTGTTGTTGGGCACCGGGTTGAAAGTATGGCTGCGCTTGTAAGTGAATACACGTTAGAATTTTTTACGTTATTGAATGCTAGAGTCAAGAAAGAATTGATTGAATGGTGTATGAAAGAAGGATTAATTGCTTCAAGTTATGAATGTCCTAAATGTAATGAGCAAATGGGATTAAATGAACGAAAGAGTGTTGTTTTGGATGGATTTGAATGGAGATGTCGAAAAAAAGGTGTGAATACGCATCATGTTTGCAGAAGTATAAGAAAGAATTCGTGGTTTTCCAATAGTAAGTTAATCGGCAAGAAAACGTTTTCTCCGTAATCACACCAGCCACGCAGAATGCATGTTCGACCATTACCTCGCTGAGTATTTATGGCGGCGCTCTCGCGAGCACTCGCTCAGCGACGAGACTTTCCAGAATTTTTTAAAAGCAGTTGTTACACTTTACCCTCCACTTGGGAAGGATCAACAATAAGAAAGTAAGTGCTGTTGTTATATTTTTTTTTATCTTAAATGTTAAATTTCTGTATTGTTTACATGTATTTTCATTGCGCATCCATCTTATACTGTATATTTACTTGTCACCGTTGTCGGGTTTGCTTGGCGCATTTCGTTTTCGCTTGGCGCTTTTTCCGGTTTGGCGCCAAGGGTGGGGGCTCTCCTATGAGTTTACCGAACTTTACAATCCCATAGGCCGCATATAAAAATATATATCTTTATATTAGATTTGGATCCATTACAAACATTTGTTGGAGTGAAAATTTAAAATAGATTGATATATTATTTTTGTTTTCATAGTTTTCCATGTATACAAACATAGATATAATAATAGTAATGCAATGATCAAATAATGTTTAATATGTTAATTAGTGGGATATCTGTTTCTCAACTCTTTCACTTAGTTTTTGCAAGTCGATCTCAATGCATGTGTATTTGCGTATAATAATTGATGTTGCAGATTTTTATGTGTTAAGTTTGAGCATTATTTATGTTTGATAAACTTCAACTTAGGGAAAAAAAGAGATTTGCAGTAACAGAAGCAACGTTAAAAAATAATAACAGTTATGGGATTTATTTTTTACCAAAAAAACCCCCTCTTTAAACAAAAAATATTTAACGAAATAGTCGAAATTTGTAAAGTTGTAAAGCATCTCGCAAGCCGCAAAATTATTCAAGGCGGGCTGCGGATTGGACACCCTGGTCTAAAGGCTTTGTCCTATGTTAAAGAGTTAGAACCAAACTTGTAGAAATGAATGGTTATGGTTGTCAGTGTTAATTCTTTTGAATTGTATCACTAAAAACTCATTGATTAAAGGTACTGATGCATAATAAAACTGACAAGGTCTAGTCCTATATGTAAATGTGGAGAGGGAGATACTAACTCATGTGTCATCCTTGTCACTTGACCATGGTTCAAAATTCTGAAGTTTGTCAACTGTAGCCCTTACTTTGCTTTAAAGTGAAGTGTTAATAAACAATTAGTTAAAACATATTTTCAGACGAAGTTGATTGATACACGTAGAAAGTGTAAGTGCATGTTACATATTTATGGTAAAATTCAGAAGCATTCCAAAATATGTAATTTATAGTTGGACACATTATGTTAAAAATCTATTTAGCATTATAGTGTACAAAACAAAATTTGAACGCATTTTACACCTGAAGAAATGAATTGATTTCAACATAAATAGATTATATTATAAAATCTGCTGATTTCTAATGGATAGTAAATTCAGAGTATAATTTATTGTGTGTTTGAGTGTTTTTTATTTAAAAAAAATGTTCCACTTTTGAATATTCTTTATCATTATGACAAGGCAGCATTTCAGAACTCCATTTGAATAATATCACTAAATTGGATATTTCTTTTCTTGATCAAGACTCAGAATTATAAAATCAATCTTAGTGTAGCATTAACTAGAAGTTCGTTCATAGCAAGTAGGATTTTGGGTAGTAATGTAAATTCTTAAGATACTAGCAAAATAAAGTATGTTTTCAAAAGCTAATTAGAAAAAAATATGAGACTAGAATATCCAACTTTAATTGGCAAACATTACAAATTTATAAGTTCACAGGATAGATACAAAAACTCCTAAATTGAATCCTGATTTTTATATATATTTTAACTGTCAGTGCAAATTCTCATTCGAATTTCCTGCTTTCACTTTCCTGGAATTCTGAAGAGAGCCACATTTCTGTGATAAATCTTTCACAAGTACTTTATATATGTGTGTGTGTTTGTGTGCATATTTTTTTATTTGATTTAATAAGATTGTATTGTATTAGAAACGTATGTGCCAAGACATTATTATATTTAAAAATATATTGTTATGCTTTTGTGTGAAAGATGAGCTTATATATATATACATTCTTTTATTATGTATAGTTCAAAAGTATTAATACATTTTTTTCTTACATTCATTTGAATTCCTTTAAAAAAACACTTTAAATTCTAACAATAATAATTTTTATAATTAAAGTGAATGAAATTAATTTTAATTTTTTTATGTTATAGCAGTTTTAACAATAAGAATGATTTTATTGTTTTCATTTTTGCCATGATAATTAGTATAAAATAAGCATTATATCTACCAAAATGTGATAAATGTTTCTTTTGAATTTTATTTTGAAAAAAAAATCTTTTTTGGGGATGTCATGCCGCTATTTGTGTGGCGCAAATTTTGCTGTGGTGATGCTAATACATTTCTATCATGCTTAGTAGCTAGGAATAACTGGAATAAAAAACATCTTTTGTTTGTTTAGAACTTATTGGTAGGAAATTTACATTCAAATTTTATATTAACTATTTCAAAACGTAACTTTTTACAGAAAATTGGCCCCTAATCTAATTAATTTAGAATTTTAAATATACTAATTTTGTTAAAATAAAAAAAGAATAGTTTCAAAATCAATACTTTATTACTATGCAACCTATTTTATTTAGCAAGAGATACAGGCTGCCTGCGAAACAGATGTTTGTCACCACTCTAAAGATAATTGCTGAACATTTTCTGGGGCTTTGCTAAAATTGCTAAAGGTCTGAAGTTGGAAATGAAAGTATCAAATAAAATTTTGGATGAATTACTTAAAAATTCTGAGAAACTTGCTTACAAATTTCTTTCTTTTTTTTTTTACTGAAGTACATTGTTGATACTAGTCTTGTATAATATATTCTATAGAAATAAATTTAATAGAAATATGTATTAATCAATACAAAATAAATTCTCAACATGCAATGGTTGCCTGAAATATAAAGAATATAAACTTAAGGGTAAAAATGGATATTTGTGTTAGTTGTAAGGATTGTGAATTCAAACACAGGACACACACAGCATGTAAAAAACATGCCAACTTCTATTCTGCCATTATGCTTGTAAATGTATCTTAGGGGATAAAATGTCTCATAAATGTTTCTGTTGTCAATATTTTAAAACAGTAGTCACTCTAGCCTAATAATTGTCACTAATAATTTAACTTAGTACTGGAAGGAAAAGCAAATTTAATTTATAAAATAGAAGGAAAATTTGAATAATTAAAGCATTTAAAAAAATTTGATTATACATAGCATCTGAGTATAATAGTCTTAAAATGTTAGTTTACTTTGTTGATGTTCCCAGTATATCTCTTGTCAAAACTTCTCAAAATACGTAACACAACTTTTAATTATATTAATAACATTATTAGTAGCATATACCATATTTTAAAACTCGTCTGTATGTATATTTGGAATATGACAACAGCATACTATAATACTTTATAATTCATTTTTGATGCGTGTGATTTGGCATAAAAATCTGGCGCTAATTTGATATCGCAGGGCAAGGCGCCAAGCAATGCTTGTTGTCGCTGGAATGGAATCCAAGATGGCGGCCTAGAGGTATCAAATTGTCAGGAAGATAATTTTAAATAATTGTTTTGAAATAATTGAAATATATTTAAAAAGAAGAGTGTAGGAAGAGATTGCCAATAACCAAGATCAATCAATCAATAATAAATAACAATATAATCTAATAAAAAGTTACATGTACTAATAATATCATGTAGTATATAATAATAATCTTATATAATTTAACAATAATTTGTAAAAAAGAATAATCATTATATTGTAATATAAAAATCATACATAAGAATACTCATATAATGTAATATTATAAATAAATAGCATATGTCATATTTATAAATAAACTAGCTGGTACACCCGTTCTTCGCACAGGTGAATTGAAAAATTAAACAACACAGATTGAAGGAAAAGAAGTTTTTAATGAGTTAATTTTATGTGAATTGCAAATTAAACAAAAAAAGCTTTTTGCATATCTCAGCTAAACAAAAAAAGTAAGCAAAAAACACCTTTGTTAAATTTTAACTATGTAGATCTAATAGCTGATACAAAGGATTTATTTTATTTATAATTCCTTGTAATACTCTTGAGGGTCGATTTTTCAAAATACCCTAAGCTGATCTCTGCTCAGCAAAAGTAACACATTGTTAAAAGCTTTGCGTAATGTATGCTTAAAGTAGTGTGTAAATAATTTATATCACTAAATGTATTTTTATCCAAAATAATAGACAATGTACTTTTTTAATTAACAAATAATTAATTTAGTAATGAATTAATAGAAATACTTTTAGAAAACATATATATATATATATATAAGTTCTAAAAAAACAGTATGGGGGAAGCGTAGATATATATTTACATGAACTGAAAAAAAACATTCAAAAAGAAAAAAAAACTAAATGATAAAAACATTTTGATATTTTATTTTAATTTCTTAGTTTTCCTTCCACTGTCGTAGTTAAAAATTTTGTGTAATAAACGCTTAAAATAGTGTAAATAATTTATATCAGGAAGTGTAATACATTAATATGACTTTTTGTTATATTTATGTTATGTTAAAATCTTGCCACCCCCTCTCCCTTCGAAATCTAGTTTTATTATGAAATATAAACAGTGACGACACTGATGAACAAAGTAAATGAAAAGCAAAAGCACACCGAGGTACGGCGTAGACAAAACAGAAGAGATAAAAAAAGATAGATGAATGCTATCATGGGCTTTTTTGCAAATGGCAAAATGTTTTCCTACTTTCTTGACAATTGTCATTATATTTTGAAAGCTTCTCACAATATCTTTATAAATTTTAGCCTATGTGTTATTCTGATGTATAAGCTATATTACTGTAAAGTTTCATTAAAATCCATTCTGTTGTTTTTGCGTGAAAGACCCACAAAGATACTCACAAACTTTCGCATTTAGAATATATATTAGATATAATAAAAAAACAATTATATATAAATAATGAATATTATGATTGTTACATATAATAATTGTATTTTTATATTATATTATTTATAAAATAATTACATGATATTCATTATTAATTTTAACAAATATTAATTAAAAAGTACTGAAAACTTGCATTATTCCAAAAACTGTAAAAATGTCAAGGTAATCATATTGTAATGTTATCGCCCACCTTGGCGAACATAAACAACAACTTAGCGCGTGCCCAGTGATATCAAACTAGTTCTAAAAATCTATTTTTTTAGTACAATAATTTAAATAATAAAATACATGTATTTTTTATTATGAAAGAGGATAACAAAAGGAAAAGTTTAAAGGATAGGTTTTCCTATTTTGAAGAAAATCAATGTGCTCAAAATATTAGTTTGTGTATCTGTTTGTGTGACACACATTCATTCTCGCTTTTATTAAAAATAAAAATTTTCAAAAATTATTTTAATGCATAATTTTATTTTAAAATTCTTGAATCAATAATCTTGTATCTCTAATTTTTTTAAAAAAAAGCACTATTTTAAACCATTTCTATCTTTTCAAAATTATACAAAAAATCCTAACTCATTTTCTGTTAGAAAAGTAGGATTGTTGTACAGAAAATTACATGAGTGTAATGTTGTAATTGTTCATATTTTTGCTGTAAAAAATTGATTTATTTAGTTTTTGCAATGGTAGTCAAAATGTCTAATGTGAAATTTTTGCATCTTTGTGTTGTAAATAACATTTGTTTTTAAAGATTAAACTACTATGACTTCATATATGTTTAAAGGCTTTGAAGACATATATTAATATACTTAAGTCTAATATATTAATATACTTAAGAATTTTAAAAGAAAGGGATTGGATAAAGATATAAATAAAATTAATTGCTGGGTAAATTTAAAAATGATTGAATTATATGTTCTTTCTGTTAAAGAGTAAGATATTAATGAAGCCCCTCTCTTTATCTTCAAATTATCCAAATCACTAGAGTTTTTTTTTTATCAAAGTGCAAAATCAGAAAAGGGGCAAATGAGAGGGGATAATTAATTTCGAAGGCCACTCAAGCTCTGTATATAAGTTCCAAAGTCAGGCAAAAGTGGAGTGCCCTAGAAATTGTTTATAGAATTAATTCAACTACATAATATGCTAAGCTGGGAGTAAAGACACTTCACAAAATAAAAAAGAAAACAATATTTGTGTGAGATATATTTTATTTTATGGTTAATTAAAATTTCTTTTAAATTTAAAACATTAACTTTGCTGTAAAACTTGTAAGAATGTTGTTAAAAAAATTTTTTGTCATTAAGACTTTATGGTGTATCTTTAAACAAGTTCATTGCTATATAATTGTTTTCATTAAATGTAAAATATATTGTGATTTTTTTTCTTAATATTTATGAAGTCTAATTTAGACATATATGATAATATGTATAATGTTGTTACTTTTTAGGACCAAAATCAAGATGCCTGCTGCAGAACCTCTTATCTCAAAAGTGATTGTTCATCCATTAGTTTTATTGAGTGTAGTAGATCACTTTAATCGTATGGGTAAGATAGGCAATCAGAAAAGAGTTGTTGGTATTCTTTTAGGATCATGGAAAGGCAAAGGGATATTAGATGTATCTAACAGTTTTGCAGGTAATTTTTAAATACTCTTCATATTAAAAAAAATTATTTTTTAATTCACGATTTTTAAGTTTTTAAATTCACTTGTCATACTATAAATTATTTTTATTATTCTATATTTTGAATTTTTTATGCTTTAACAGGACTATTTTAAGGCATGCCCTTGGGGGGGGACTTCACCTTGGCCTTGTCTAGATCATCATCCAAAAATACGCTATCGTTACTCATTTAGTTGAAAAGTGGCACTCAGTTGAATTGGTTTGTACATTGTCTTGTGAGATTGTGAGTCACACACATCTGTTTTGGGTTACTGTTTGTATGAGTATTGGACAACATATGCTATATACTGTCTACATAAAATGGTGGCAGAGGATGCCTTTGCATTGGGACCTCGGGCTTCAAAAAAGACATCTCAGTCCTTTAAGCATATAGTTGGATGTTATTCATATGTTCAGATGTAGTGATACTGGCAAACAAGTTTATTACATTTGTTTATGAAATTAAATTTTGGTTCTAAGAAACCTGGAATGACATTCTAGTGCATTCACCCAAAATTTAAATTTTACTAGTTGAGGTATTTGTAATTTAAAAAAGTAAACCTATATTTCATTTCTAGGGCAAAGGGTTCAAAGCATCGGATCATGGCTGGCGTGTCATGAGCTCGAGCCCAGTACCACTAAAGACCCGCTGTGTAGGGAAGTGATGCAGGTTAAATCTGTTGAGAGCTCAAACATCCTCCCATTGGTGTGGTGTGGTAGTTAGGATAGGGGGTGCCTCTCAGGTGTCGTCCTTATCACTTGAACATGGTTAAAAATTACGAGGTCCCTCGCCCAAAGCCTTTGTGTAACTTAACAGTGGGGCGTTAATTTTCACTCATTTCTAGGGCATGTTTCCATAAATTTAGAAATAAAATATTGAAAATACTTTGTGCATCTCTCTCTCTGAATAGCTGTTTGTAAAATTATTTTTTTATGTAAACTCTTTTTTTAAAAAATTGCATAATTTCACTGATGGGGGGGGGAACAACACCAAGAAGGGCTTATGTTAGATAAATGAAATTCGGTGGGCAGGTTTATACATCTGAAAGATGACATTGATTCAAATTTCGCACTTAAGTGTGGCATTACCAACGCCACTCAGAACTTGCAAATCAGGGTTGCTTTAAATGTGTGCTGCAAAATTCATGAGCATTACATGTCTGTGAAATTTGACTATTTAGTTGATGTTAGCCAAGAATGCCTTTAACAAGATGAAGAAGCCAATATCAACCATTCACTGAATTTGAACAAGATCATGTAATAGTGCTACGAGAAGGAAGATTTTCTTTCGGCGTTATTGCAGAAAGACTTGTCTGGAATGTATCCACTGTGCATGATTGGTGGGAGCAATGGTCAGGGGAGGGTAACTGCCTCAAGAAGACCGGGTTCTGGGTGGCCATGTAGCTCTACTGAGAGACACCGCTGTATTTGGCATGTGGCTGTGGTGTGTTATACTGCGTCTGTGCGGCAGAAATTCAAGCTACAGTTGGTACCACAGTGACACAATAAACTATTAAAAATTGGTTACTTCAAGGACTGCTCTGAGACAGGTGCCCTGTAATGTGTGTTCCACTGACTCTCATGTCATTGCTGTTTGTGACAGAGGTGTCAAGCCAGAGCTTATTGGAGGATGGAGATCTGTTGCGTTTTCTGATGAAAGCAGGTTCTACCTTGGTGCATGTGATGGCTGTGTGTTGATTAGAAGGCCAGTGAAATGCCTGTTACCAGTTTGTGACCTGGACACACTGGACCTACACTTGGAGTCATGGTTTTGGGAGCAATTTCCTATGACAGCAGGAGCACTTTCATGGTTATCTCAAACACACTGATTGCAAAATTGTACCTCAGTCTGGTAATTCAATCTATAGAACTGTTATTCATGAAAAGCATTCAAGGTAGAGCTTTCCAACGGGATAACTTTTGCCCTCACATTACTGTTGTAATACAACATGCTATACAGAGTGTTGACATGTTACCTTTGCCTGCGAGACCACCAGATCTGTCTCTTAATTGAGTATGTATGGGACATCATTGGAAAATAACTCCAGCATCATCTGCAGCCAGCACTGACTGTCCCAGTATTGACACAACACGTACAAAAAGCATGGAATTCTGTACCACAAAGTGACATTCTGCACCTGTATGACACAATGCATGCAAGTTTGCTTTCATCACATTTGAAATGCATTTTCTTGAGCGTAAATTAACCTGTGATCTTGAAAATTTAATCAATTAAACATGTTAACTAGACAATTACATTATCCAAATCTCATTTCTCTACAATTACTTTTTCTTGGTGTTGGGATTTTTTTCCCCATCAGTGTATTTGAAGATTTGATTAAATCTCTGCATTATCTAGAACTTAATTTTTATCAGAACTTTATTCATATCTGAAGCCCAGTGGCTGAGTGGTTATTGCATCACACTTTCATGCCATAGACCCGAGGTTCAAACCCCTGGCTGGACAAGGTTGACTCAGCCTTTCATCCCTTCAGTGGGTTGATAAATGAGTACCAAGCTTTCTTGGGAATTTAACACCAGGGGTTTCACATCAGACTGACCACCTGACTGGAACATCTGCTCATGCACCTTAGGGCCCAAGGTCACGTATACTGAGTTGGGCACAGTAGGCCGTGGCCCTCATGGGCTGTCATGCCACTAAGTTAAGTTAATATCTATGAATATTAAATAAAGGTATAAAAAATTTTAAAATAGTCTTTACTTTAAAAACACTTGCTCAGTATGAAAATATTTCATGTATTAAAGAAGTGTTTCTTTTTGTAGTTCCTTTTGATGAAGATGATAAAGATAAAAGTGTCTGGTTCCTGGATCATGATTATCTAGAAAATATGTTTGGAATGTTCAAAAAAGTAAATGGTAGGTTAAATTATAAGAAATTTCATTTCTTAATCGGTAGCTTATTAGGTACTGCTATATAAATATTCTCACTTTGTCAATGTAATGCTTGAACATGTATTTTTATTCTATTTATATTAATTCCATTGTATTAATTTATTTTGCTTTACCCATAGGGTTGCAACTGGGACCCTGACTGATGCATATTAACTGAGTCAGATTATATATAGTATATAGTGACTTATTTTCTCTTTGCTGAAATAAAAAATGCAAAATACAAAAGTAAAAGCTTAAAAATAATGAAGAAATATGTACTATCTTTTTTATATGTTTTTAATTACATTTAATTAATTCAACAGTCAAATTATTTTTTTTTTAAAATCAAGATTTTAAATATTTAGGAGATTTAAATATAATTTTACTATTTAAGTTGCTTTTGAATTTTTGTAATTTTGTTTAATATTTAATTAAATATTTATTTCATATTAAAATCATATTTATTTTTTGCTATTAAGCATAGTCTTAGGAGCATATTTTTAGAAATTTTGATCTTGTTTTTTTGCTTATTTTTATGTATGTTCTATTATACTTTTCAGCACGTGAAAGGATTGTAGGTTGGTACCATACTGGTCCAAAACTTCATCAGAATGATATTGGTATAAATGAGCTGATAAGAAGATATTGTCCTAATTCTGTAAGTATTCAAAATTAGCAATTTTATGATTGAAAATTAATATTTTCAGATATTTTATTTAGTCTGTTACAAATAATAAAATAATAATGTAAAAGAGAACACAGATATATATTGAATAATTCATTCAAGACAATTTATTCAAAATGTTGTAAATGTTTTATATTTCTCATTAAGAAGTGAAAATTAAATATGTATTTTTCATTTAAAGAAAATTTGGATGCATTTAAAAAAATGAACCATGGTAAAAATGAATATTTAGATGTTCACTCAGGAAAAGAATTATGTGCAAGTTGTTTATTCACACAGAGTGGAATAAAAGTTTCTACTACATAAAAAAATTAGTTAAATCATTAACTCCTTAACTTTCATTTAAAAGTGACACAATTCGCTCCCAGTGCCACTGCTTTTCACATAGTCGCAAGTATGCTGTGAATTGGAGGGTAAAGAAAAGGCATAAATAAGCAAATATTTCTCTGAAATAAGTAAATTCTTTGCAAACACTGTGAAGGACATTTTATTGCATTCCAAAGCCTTTGTAATAGCTTTACTGATGGCAACGCAAAAAAAAGACCATATTTCGGAATAACGTACATATACTCCTGGGGGCATTTAACACACCGGTTGAGTGAAATACATAGTAAATATAAATGCAAGTTAGCTGTCATTAACTTGCATACTGTGATGAAAATTTCAACAAGCATTCTCACTCTTGATTTTTTTAAAAAAATTCTTGAAAAGAGTGATAGAGTACATTTGTCTCATTAAACTGATTCTAAAGTTAAATGGGCTTGCAATTATAGATATTATGTGAAATTAGCACAATAAATAAATTGAATAAAACTGCCACTGTTTTATTTAACCTATTTATTGATTTCTATGGTACAATATATACTTTTTCTGAGGCACAAGTGAATGCAATCATTTTAAAAAGGTGCAATCCTCCAGTATCCTCCACTTCCTCTCAGTGGCCCTTGAGTCAAAATAATTGCTTACTATTGATTTAAACTATGAATTAAAATTTTCAATTTTTATATATTGTATGTTCCTTAATATTTTGGGTCTTTTTTGATATCATATTGAATATATTAATATTTGCATTTAAGTATTTTTTTTTAACTTTTGCATCTTTTGCGTTTTTTAAAAAAAATTCGTATTATTTGTATTAATTTTTTGGAATCTCCCTCCTCCTAGGTTTTAGTTATAATTGGAGCTAAACCAAAAGACCTTGGCTTACCAACAGAAGCGTACATTGCTGTGGAAGAAGTTCATGATGTAAGATTAAATTTTATTTTGCTGAATTCCTTCTGTTTAGTATTTTCCAGAAAAGTATATGAAGTGAAATAAGAAATTTGAATAAGTTCTATCTTGATTGTAAAACATATTGATAGGCTTGGTCTACCTCAGGGGTGGCCGACCTGTGGCACAGCTGAGTTGAAAGAGTGACATGCAAAGATTTTTTGATAAAAATAAAAAATTTGAAAAGATAATAATGATTAAATTTTTTACTATTTTATTGAAAGGTGATTGTCTCGGACAAAACAGAACATCAGAATTTATTTTAAATACACATAATAAAATTACAATAGAAAATTACAATGTAGACAGCACTCCTTCATTGTGGTTTTCCAAAGCAAGAACATTTGATATTCTAGAATTTGAGGGAGCATGTTTTAAAATATCGAAGTAAACAATAAACTGCCCAGTTAGTACTTGTTTCTACAGAATGAAGATAGGTTTTGAGATTTAGCTTTTCTTACCAATACTATAAGACATTTAAATAGCTTAAATTTAAGATTACAAGGAAAAGATGGTTCTTTCCACTACTTATAGACTTGCATAAAATGTGTGCTATTTGCATAAAAATTCCATAATTCAAATGCAATAAGTAATATCTTTTCATATTCTTTTGTTTGTTGGAAAAGTTTGAAGTGGCACACATAATTTTTTTTATCAGATAGTGGCACTCTTCTTGAAAAGGTTGGCCACTTCTGTTCATGCCTTTTTAAAGCCAAAAAACTGCTGATGTCCATTTCTAATCTTTATTTTAATATCTCCATTACTGCCTTTCCTAATCAGTTCCTCTTGTAATATGGCATTTTTTTCTCAATGTGTCCATATGAATTCATTGTCTACTGTGGTAATTACCATAGTCAAAGCATTCTCAATCCTAGTTTCAAAATCTGAATATAGGGCATTTATATGTTGAGCATAACACATAAATAAAACGTCATTTTCCAGGCAAAATGTCTGTGGCCGATTGAGAAACTGGGAAAAATCCTGACACTCCATGTTACACTCCTTTAGCTTAATTCTGACAAGAAACGCTGACACCTTATAACTTCCAATTAACCTCATTAAATTTAGTAAATAAGTAATTTCTGGTTTCTATTTGATTAGATTTTCTTTTATAGTTATAGTCACAATCTGGTTTCATTAGAGCCACTGTCGTAGACCCATCTTTACACTTCGTGGACCCCCAAATTATTTTTTTTGTTGACATGGACCCCTTGCAGGTCTTCATAGACCCCTTGGGGGGGTCTATATGGACCAATTTTGGAATCACTTGTCTAGCTCTTCTAGTTTCTGATAAGTCTCCATATGGCCTGGCATTATCATGAAGCAGTTTGATGTCCTTATTGAGCATCACCGATCTCTTATCTTAGAGTGCTGTTTTTAAATGGAACTAGTTTGATATTTGGGGGTATAGCACCAAGTGGTGCTTAGCAGGATAAAGGAATCACGCCAAGCAGAGCTTATTCTTGCTGGAATGGAATCTAAGATGTGGGTCTAGCGGTAATTTAATGATACACAATAATTTTTAAGAATTATTTGGAAATACATTGAATTGTATTTCAAATGAAGGAAAAAGGAAGAAGCTGAAAATAACCAAGATCAATCAATAAATAATGAATATCATTATAATATGTACTAATAATAGTATTATATGCAGTATATAATAGTCTTATAATATAATTTAACAGTAATTATATATAATATTCATATAGTATGATTTAATAATAATTATTATATATAATAATCATCGTATTGTAAAAAAATAAAAATAACACATAAGAATACTCATATTACATAAAAAAAAATAACATAATAACAATTATAAATAAATAACAATAAAAATTAAAAATAAATAACATATGTAATATTTATTAATAAATATAAAAATTTATAAATAATGAATATTATAAGATTATTACATATAGTAATAATTGCATTTTTATTACATTATTAATAAAATAATTACATAATATATATTAAAATTAATAATGAATATCAATTGTGAAGTATTGAAAGCTACCAATATTCTAAAAACTGCAAGTTCCTTCAACAAATTTCATCGAACAAGGAACATTAAAAAAGCATTTTTAAAACGTAAAATAAAGCAAAAATAAATGATTTATAGCAATAGTTAAAAGTACAACACTTATTCTTTTTTAAAAAATATATCATAGTACTCACCCATATTAGAAATATCCAAATTTGAAAGTAGCATAAAACAAAACTAGAAGAATCGCATTGAAAATGGTTAAATTTTTAAAGAAATTGAATTAAAATCATCTGAAATAAATAGGGTTACCGTGGGTAAAAAACCAATAAAAGTTATTTCTAATATATACTATCTCCATGGCAACCACACCCCCAGACGATAAAAATATCAAGGTAACCATATTGTAATGTTATCGTCCATCTTGGCGAACACAAACAACAACTTGGCGCTAGCCCCTGGATATCAAACTAGCACATTTTTAAATTATTCAGTTGATGACAATACCTCACCAAATTTAGCTTTTTGTTCAATTTCATCAGCTCAAAATGGATTGATTCTTGAATGTCTTACCATATACACAACATTTTCCTACTCGGGCTAAACTTCAGTTAAGATGGAGGGGACAGAGATTTTCCAGATGCATAATTTGCCTTTTTCCATACAATGTTTTTGTTGGTAGTCCATTTTTCAACTCCAGATATCACACAGTCCACTTTGTTCCATTTATTGTAGGGTTCGACTTTGTTCCGTAATAGCAGAGATGTGCGCATGACATAATTAATTCAAATTCTTCTCATTCTTATGTGGCATCCATCTTGAACACACCAAACCCTCATTTCTGAATATTGTCCAAAATGGTCCAAGCCTTTTTGCAATTTTTGATGTCAAAAAGGATTTTGATCTTGCACAGAACAGCTTATCAGAAAGGCCACAATCACATATTTGAAATTTTTTGAACCATCCTTTGTATATTCTGGCAGAGACTGAACCTTTGCCAAACATTTTTAAAAAATATACAGACTTCTGTAGTATTTCTTCCTTGTTGGAATTTGTACAAAATGCAGTGGCATATAAATGAACTTTATCAGTAGCCATATAAGTACATGATCCCATCTCACTTAATATTAACATGAATCATCTTTGTTCTAGTTCATTTGCTAGATCAGGATTTATATATTCAGCTACAAAAAAGAAAGAGCCAAATAAGGCATTAAATGAATATATGCATACTTCTTGAAACTTGTTTTAACCAAAATGGACAGAACTTTGCAGCACACCTAATATCTTTTCATATGTATGACTATTATTATAAAGACAACTTCATTAGTATTTAATTATTTATATATTTAACCTATACTATGTTGTTTGTTTTTCAAATCTAGAGTTTATTTAAATGGGAGAAAAAATTTTAATGATTAACTGCAGTCATATTTGTACAGGGGGAACTTAAAATTTTATTTAGACAAGTTGCATATAATTAGTGAGAAAATTGTAGTGAACCAAAAAAAAATACATTTGTGTTTTAATTACTAACTTTTCCGTTTGAGAAAAGTGGCTGCAGTAGACTCATGGTCGGCGTGTCATGATTTCGATCCTAGTACCGCTAAAGACCTGCCATGTAGAGGGGGCCGATGCATATTAAATCTGTTGGTATTCAAAATATTCCTTGTTGGTTTGGAGTGGAAGCTAGGAAAGAGGAGTGCTAGAGAGAGCTCAGGTGTTATTCTCGATACTTGACCATTGTTAAAAAAAAAACGAGATCCATCACCAATAGCTTTCTTGCAACTTTATATTGTGCTATTAATATAACTTTCATTCTCATTCATTCATTCCATTTGAGATTTTAAAAAAATTAACTTTTCATTCAGTAATGCCAAGGATTTGAAACTAGATCTGAAAAAGACCATTAAACCATGAATGGATTACATTAAGGGTATTACTAATTCTACTATCAAGATAAAAACTGTCTTAATACCTTTTTTCTTAAGATAAGGATGATTGACAAATAACAATCATATTCCACTCTGATTCTATAATGATTTAAAGCAAGGGCGGGTAGACTTTTCCAGGGTGCAGGCTACTTCTAATTTTTTCACAGCATTGTGGTCCATCCAGTGGCATAGGTATAGTGAGCTAAATGCAGTCGGGCCTCTATTTTATGAATTTCTCTATTTAGCAAATTTTTTCCTTGAACCAAGAACATTTTATGATTTTCTTCATAAAATAACCCCCCAAATAACGAAGTGCATTTTCTATTCAACAAAATTTTCTCTTATGATTCAATCTTTTTCCTCCGTATTTTTAAAATGCTGTATTTACTCGAAACTAAGCCGCACTTTTCTCTCAAGGTTAATGCCACTGAAAATCGGATGGGGCTCAGAATTGAAGGGGGGTATTGAATGTGGTATTTAGAGCAATTATAGCTTCCTGCATGTGTTTAAAAGTTTATAATACTGATAAAATAACTAATTATTCACTTGTTAGTTTTCATTTAATATTTATTTCAATTTTGTAAAATTGGATTTCGATAAACCATTTTAGACTATTTTTCAATTTTCACAAAATCTTGCGGAGACTTTGGGGTGCGGCTTAGAATCGATGGTGGCTTGGATTCAAATAAATACAGTATTTCTAGACCTTCATATGATGGAAAGATTATTAGGTCTTAGTGAAGGCGGTCCAAAATTTCTTGGCGGTCCACCGGTCAATAGTGATAGACTTATGCCCACCCCGGATTTAAAGCATGTTATGTTTGGGTGATATATTTATTCATGCCGGATGAATAGCTGTTGCAGATCTTGCTTCTCCAGAGATAGTTGAAAACTTTTCAGGGGTGCTCAAAACTCTCATGTTAACATGATGTAGTAGTGGAGTACTAGCATTAGTCATCATTCACCTGTTATTCAAAATTATTCAGTGTTTTACCAAAATTTTTAAGTGTTGCTTGTAATAGTATATTTAAGGGGACACAGTACGATTCAATTAACCAAAATCGGTCAAAAAATCAAATTTCAATTTTTTAGCCTAAATTTTTCTTTATATACTTTTCTATATCCTCACAAAATTTGAATGCTCTAAACTAAAAAAATGCAGAATTATGATAGCTTTTACATTTGTTTTTATTCACATCCCTATGGCAAATCAAAACTTTAAACTGACGTATCTCTAAAAGATAAAATAACTAGTTTGTCTTCATTTAAAATACTAAGGCTTTTTTTTTCTATTGCGCTTAACGCTTTGAATTTTTTTTTACCTATTACCAATAGTACATGTAACAAAAGTTGGTATACATTTTTGAATCAAAGCAATATTTATTTTTTTAAAAATAATTAAACTCAGAATTTATACATTTTTTAAGGAATTTTCAATAAACATTCATAAAAAGAAGTATTGTATGAATACCAATCACGTTAATGCAAAACCCATACCAACTTTTTTTATACATCGCTTGATGTACTTGTAAATCAAATTTCATGCATGTACGTCAATTTTTGTAGGGGAGGAGTAGCATTTTAAAATCACTTCAAAATTTCAAATTGTTTCCTTAAAAAATTACATGGCTAGCTTTTTTTATGAAATTTTGAGCGCAAAACATAGGAGGCAACCAAAAAAAATTTTAAAGATCCTTAAATTAAAATTTTTTGCTTAAATCGTACCATGTCCCCTTAAGAAGATTAAATATTGTATAATTATATAAGAAACTACATTATTTTGTTTAAAAAAATTTATAAGAATATTTTAGAAATCTGTTTGCTTAAAATATGGTATGCATGTATTATTATATTTTAGGATGGAACACCAACCACAAAAACATTTGAACATGTGGCTAGTGAAATAGGTGCTGAAGAAGCGGAAGAAGTTGGCGTTGAGCATTTGCTTAGGTAATGTATTTTCCAATTAATAATTTAATCAAGAATTTTTCAAAACTGAAATATGATCTTATTATTTATAACGGTAATTAAAGATAATTTGAAACATTTAAATATTTTTAAGAAATATTACATTATTTTGTTTAAAAAATTTATGTGTTGGCTAATATTTTTTAGAAAAAGTATTTTGTATTTGAAAAATTAATATGTAAAAACAAATGTTTTGCTCATATCGCAAATAGCAGTAAATGCACAATGTTCTATTAACACCGTTATATTTTTAGTTAAATTGGTGGGGTTTTTTTTAAGAATGGATAACCTGCTTCTTGTTTCAAAATTTCCAAAAACATTTTTGATACATGTGGCTAAACAAGGGGTCCAAGACGTTGGTCTTTCTTCTATTTTATTTTAACATTAAACAAAAAATTAATTAAAAAGAAGGTAGTTGTTATTACTAAGAAGAATATTCAGAAGGTAACGCGGAGAAGTTGGCGTTGAGCATTTGCTTAGTTTCAGTAATGCGCCTAGACTTTTTTGGCTGCATGCCACATAACCGCACGCTGTTAATGGAGACCAGAGAGGAGTTTTGAAACATACAAAAAAACGGAACAGACAAGGACTATACGAAAATATGATCTTATTATTTATCATGTGAAGGCATCTTCTTCGACATCCGGAAGGTTCCACAGGAAAACATTGTGTTTCACCGGCATAAGAACATAAAAGATCTTGCTGAACGCATCGATATTTTTCCTCTCTAGAGTTTGGAAACATTTAAAGGCTATTTTGAAACACAAACCGACGATATTAGGGGTGAGCGGGAGATAAATTCCACCTTGGCACCATTGGCTCTGTTTTTTTCTTCTTATAATTTTTTAATTAGTACTTTAATTTTATCTTATAATCCTTAATTAGAGAACTCAAATCATTCTGTGTTTTTTTACAATATTTTTATCACATTTGAAACAGAAACATTTGGAAAGAAACACTTGAATTAAACTGAACACCCAAGTCTGCACTCCTCAAAGAGGATCCACCTCACTCAATGTATTTTGAATCATGTATAATTACCCTTCTGGCCGTCGCATATTGCCGCTCCAAACACTTAAGCTAGAGAGTTGATTAAGAGAAATATTTAAAATACGCTTCCAAAAACATGAACTTGTGGTATCTCATGAGAAATTTTAAAAACTGATCGCAAATAGCAGTTAAATGATACTTTTACAACTTTGCTGTTTTTCAAAGTATTCACGTTTATTCTATTATGGATGTGATCATTAGATTCCGGTTTAAACGTTTCACAGTCTGTCTGCGTAATGAGATGAATCACCGCATATATAGCAATTATTTTCTTTTCAAGATATTGGGGATAGTTCTTTTAATCTTTGGTTTTAAAGTTTTGTGATCTATTTTTTAAAGGGGTCTTTATATCCATAAAATTTTCTTTTATGTGATCCGCTTCTAGATGAAATATAAATATCACACTCTTTAGCTAAATCAATAGGCCTAAACCAATCTTCTGCTTCTCGAATGCCAATATGAGTTGCGGTTTCCTTATTTAAAGTTTTGAACTGTTTATCTTCGACTTTAGCTGCAGGATTTAAACTTAATGCTTTATTTTTAACCCTTTGAAGTTCGACTTCTTTTTTCTAACTGTGCTAACTGTAGTTTTCGCGAGCTCAATTTTCTGTTTTCCTGAAGTTACTTCTCTTTTGTTTCTCGCGATACCCTCTCATCTATACAGTTTTGAATTAAAGTTTTAACGAAATCTGATCACTTTCAAATGTACTACTGTTCTCAATTTTAGTCTTTAGTTTAACTATAGTGTCAGTATTCTCTAATTTAGCTTCTCAACAACTATCCTTTTAAGAGCTTTTTATTTTTATAAAAATTTGTACCTGGCTCCTTGTTGCTCGCACGCACGATGTATCCAATAAAAAAACGTTGAGAATCCACTGATTTCACCTCTTCGCAGGTTATATCGTTAGATGAAAATATCAGTTCTTGAAATTGTTCGATTTGTCACAGGTGTTTGTGAGTGGTTCCAACCTCTACACAGGCGGAATTTTTGATGGGTTCCAACCTCTACACAGGCGGGATTTTTCGTCGATGGGTTTTCCAACCTCTACACAGGCGGAATATTTGTCGATGGTTCGTTGCAAAAATACCTTGACAGGTTATTTTGTTATTTGTTCCGACACACAGGCGGAATGAAGTTGAAAAATCCAACCTCTACACAGGTTGAACGAAGTTTGGCGGAGCGTCTTCCTTCACGGACGCTGTTGTTCATTGTCCAGACTTTTGTTCAAAATCGAAATTTTGTCGATCCTGCGCCGAGCCCCCATAATTTGTGGGAGACAACAGGGGGTTCAAGACGTTGGTCTTTCTTTCTATTTTATTTTTAACATTAAACAAAATTTTAGTTGTTATTACAGATAAGATTGACGATGATATTCAGAATAACGCTTCAATCTTTTTCTTCTCTCTCTAATGTCTAAGAGTTTTTTGTTTCTTTCCACTAATTCAACAGTTTCAGTTTTTAGTTTCATTCAATGCGCCTGCGCGCGGAGACTGCGTTGCTTTGGCTGCATGCCACATATATATATTATAATATATTTTTATTAAAATTATTATTTTTCTTTATTTTTAAGTACTGCTTTTTAATCAATATTTCAAACTAATATAAAGATCTTCACATTTATATAACTCCATGATTTTGTTTCATAAGATTTGATCTGGATTATTTCTTTAACTATTGAGATAATTTGCACACAAAAACAAAAGAATTTTTTTTAAAATCATGTGAAATCATAATGTAAAGAAACTTTGTCATGCTACATTTTTTTTTTTTTTTTTTTATATAAGAATTCAATTTTTTGGTTTTAGAAACAGGGAAAAGACTTTGAAAGCCCTAAATTTATAAAATTTTAAATCAATGGAAAAAATTGGCTTAAATTACTTTGAACAAAATTACTTAAAAAATTTTTAATTTATAACAACAGGGACCTATTTTTAAAAGCTGAAAATAAAATTTATGCTAATTTTAGCCCTTTGCTCTCAATTTATTTTAAATGTTATTGGGTATAAACTTGTATTTATTTTTAGGGAAACTAATTAAAGCAATTTACAGCTGTACATTTTATTTTTTATAACAAAATTTAATTTTTGTAATCTTTTAAAGTGTTATTACACACATTTGCAACAATTTCCTATGTGCAGGAAAAAACATCCTTTACATGTTTCACAAAAATAAACTCTTTATCTTCCTTTCATCCTGAGTTTTTCTGTTTGAATAGACTAGTGATCTCCAAACTTTTCAGCCCAAGGGCTGCATTAACTATCAAATAGTATTGGGGGGGGGACCGACTATACACTTAAAGTCCAAATAAAAACAAACAAACAATTGGAACATAGTTGTTGTTTTTAATTATTTATTATATTTAATTCAGTTATTACTTAATAACACATTAATACACTACACATGATCATCTGTATTATTGATAAAGGGGAAATTGTATTTCCTGTGTGCTAAAATAGCATGCATTTCTGGCTTTAGATTTGATGTCCCTAACATCAACAGTGATCTGAGATTATCACCAGACAAGTTTGTTCTCAAATTGTTCCTCATGTGTTTCATTCTTGAAAACAAGCAAAGTACAAAGATCTTTTTCAAACTGACACTATTCAGAGCCACCTGTAGCTTGTTCTAACTATCGTAATGACACCAAATTGAGTATAAAGACTACTGATGACAGGAGAAGTAAGATACTGTGAAAAAGCCAATAAAGGCTATTTATATTTGTGTTCAGCTTGAAACACAAATATGAAAGCAAAATAGAAATGTATGCTTACATACGAGACAACCATGCTGGTAAATTTGTGCTATGAACAATAATAAAATTTTTTAAATTTTGATTTACCATGTTTTTATAAGGGACTATAAAAATAAAAATTTCTCTTCTCCTTATGATGGATAAACCCACATGCAGATTTCTAACTTTTTTCTAAACTATCCTGAAAATTCATACTTGACAACTTATGATAGCTATTAAAATATTTGTAAGGTTGGAAACAAAAAACATGGGGCACATGCAGCAGATGTATTAATAGGTATTAATGGTGTATTAATAGCTCAACTAACAATTTTAATGCACTGCAAATAATGTGAAGCGATAATTAAGTTCTTTTATTGATAGCTACTCTCTACACTCTTCATAGTTATGTATTGCACCTGCTCTATGTTTTTCGTTTCCAACCTTCCAAGTATTTTAATAGCTATCAAAAGTTGACAAGGATGAATTTTCATGATAATTTAGAAAAAGTTAGACATCTGTATGTCGTTTTATATCCTTCATAAGGATTAGAGAAATTATTTTATACTTTTTAGTTTGTTATAAAAACATGGTACACTAAAAAAAATTATTTTATTATTTACTGCTTTTTAGGACTATGTGATTGAAATTTTGAAATTAATTTTTAATACTTTGATGTAATTACAGAGACATGTGATAAATTTCAGATTTATTTCAGTCTTTTTTTTCCTGGGTTATATCTGAAATGGAAAATTGTCATCTACTTACCAATAATACATCAAACTATTTAATTATTATTTTAGAAATAAAATAATGAAGCAAGCAAAAATAATTTTTTATAAAAACTTGTATTCAAATATTAAAAACAATCAATGTTGAATCCATTTGTCAAAATTTTAAATATATGACTATTCATGATGCTAGAGGTCTTAATTGCTGGTTTTTCTTCCTTTTCTGCATCAATACTTTCTTCACTATCTCCCACTTTCATTGCATAAAATGGCTCAAAATTCATTGCAAATTCAAGTAGACACATATTGAGAAATTCATGGCCCTGTTCTTGTTGTCTTGGGCGATTAGCATATTATTGCTCAAAATATGTTTGAGTGAAGTCCAATTGTTTGTGTTGCAGGCTTCAGTGACCTGGGGGCCCCTCTTTGACCCCAGAGCAAGGAAATTGAATACGTTGGTGCAACTTGACCCGTGCTATCAACAGGTGGTCTTTGTGTAAATTCATTTAAATTACGGGGTTCTTGTCAAAATCGGGGGCACAGGTTCA
Source organism: Trichonephila clavipes (assembly GCA_019973935.1). Taxonomy (NCBI): domain Eukaryota; kingdom Metazoa; phylum Arthropoda; class Arachnida; order Araneae; family Nephilidae; genus Trichonephila; species Trichonephila clavipes. Next base: position 255,813 of record BMAU01000848.1, on the reverse strand, counting down.
AGACTAGAACTTTTTTCACATTGTCATCCACTTCTGAGCTATGGTCCAAATTTCAAATCTATAGCTCATCGGGAAGTTAGTTTAAAATCAACTGCAAGATTCCACCCGGACAGACTTACTAGAAAGCAAGTTAATAAAAACATGGTAAAATATGTAAACAACTTTGAAGAATAGTATCAATCAAGTGAGTGTGAATCACATTGCCAAAATCATTAGTTTTAAAACTATATTACCCTTATCATCCATAGCTCCTTGTGAGCTTAGTACCCAACAGAAACTACATAAGTTGGATTTATCACTTGATGTTATGAAAGGAAAGAATAAGAGGTTTGAAGAAATAGGGTTACTGACAGTTCGCCAGGCAAAGAATGTAAATTTATGTCAGAAGAGGTGATAAAACAAATGTTGCAACTGTAATTGTCAACAGATCACAGAAAACATTATTAGTACACACATTGCAGACAGTGTCTAATATTCTTTGTGACATGTTGCATATAGTCATGGGAAATGTTGCGTGCACAGTGATAGCTCCAAGAATGGCGATGTTGAAGCTCTAACATCACCCTCCTCCCCATTGATGTGGTGTGGAAGTTAGGAGAAGTGAGTGCCAGCTAGGTGTTGTCCTTGTTTCTTGACCAGGGTTCAAAATTATGAGGTCTGTTGCCAATGCCCACATATTTAGCTTAAAAGTATGATGTTAGGAAAACTCTTTCTCTGAGGAATGCAGTCATAGTGAACATGATTGAATTTCTCACCAGTGAATGTAATATAAGTAAAACTTAAAATTTCATTGTAATTTTGTATGTCTAATTACTTTTTCTGTTTTGTAACACTTTTTGCACAATAAATATCCCTATCAGCGATTTTATTTTTAACTGAAATTCTTTTTCAAAGCGTATCCTACTTCCCATTTCATTATTTGTTTCCATACCGTTTGATGCAATTTCAGTTGTTAGATGGAGCTAGCTACAAGTGGCTCCGATTAGTGTAACTTTAAAAAAAACACTTTGTTTTTTTAAAGATGAAAGGTATCTTGTCATTTTTTGTATCATTAGGAAAGTCTTCCATTGGCTAAAACTGGTAAGAATCCACCAGCCCTCTGAACTTGTCCCTAAGGAGGTCATTTGCTTACAACTCAGTGTCCTCCAGCTGCAGTGTATCTGGACAACTAAACATATCTGCTTTAAATAGGTTTTAAAACAGTCTCACTTCTTCTACCTTTGGATCAGTCAGAAAACAGCTCCTGAAACTGTAGCTAGAGGTCTTTAAAGGTCTTGCCTACAAATGACATGTAGAACTCAGCTGTTGCTTCAGCGTTGAATACCTTGCACTACTGAAAAAGTGTGTCCTGCTGTTGGCCTGTACTTGTTCCAAAAAAAAACAAGTTAAGATCTGAAAACCTTTAGGTGGGTGTATGGATAAAAAACTAGACTTTAGACTTTTTTTCCCTTTGTAATTTTAGGTTTAGAGAGTTTTAATGACTAGTTATGTGTCTGCAGCAAAGGGCTAACCTCCATGCCCACTCTTCATCAGACAGTAATGGCTGTGGCTTGCCTTTACTTTCCAGAATGTTGCCTATTTTCTTTCTTAATTCAAATATTCTGCTCAGAACTTTTTCTCAACTTAGTCATCTTACTGCTGAGTAATATGGTAAATCTTGCAATTCTGTATATCTTTCAACATCTCTCTCAACTGTCTATGGTTGAACCCATGTGACTTAATTAAATTCATCTTCACCACATGATTCAGTACACTGCTAATGTCCACATGTTTAGCACACAAAGCTTACTTGTGAATAATACAGTTCATGAATATTGTTTGTGGTATGTTTTTATCATTACACATCTGCTTCACTTGTCCTACCAAGCCTTTCTTTATACCACTCTTATTCTTTCCTCCATCAACAATCAGGCAACTGAGTTTATCCAGTCCAATTGTAATCATTATACAAATGAGTTTTTATTAAAACATGTATTGAATATATCCTCTTCGGTAACAATGCCGTACATGCTATGTGTTATGTTCATGTCTTCATTCGCATCTCTAATTAACACAAGCAGTTGAAAGATGGAATCACTGTCCAGCAATTCATCCATTGCAATAGAAAGGTGGCTTAGTATTCCATTTAGTTAATTCTCTAAATCCTTTCCTAATGATGTGTTTTTTTTTCCCTACTTGTCTGAAATTTTTCATTAAAAAATTTCTTGTATTCCTCTTAAGTGTTTTATGGTTATTTAATGTTATCATCTAATGTATGTCTTACAATAAATTACTTTTATCATCTCTAGAGAATTCAAGTATTAGAAAAAATTCCATAATGAAAGAGAAAAGAAAGAAATATCAGATTGAGACATTAATTGATGCATTAATACTCTGATTTAATTACCTTTGAGTAGGCTATTAAAACGTTGACACCAATTTTAGCCAACTGTTGCAACAATTTAAATTATTTCAAATGTCTTTTTTTTGACAACTGTGCATATTGGCTCAGTTTGAAGAAAATTATGGATTCTGTTTTTTAAAAATATCTCTTCCATCTTTATGTTGGCATATCAAAAGTCAAATCATGTGTTGATTTCACTATTTGCCCATCGTTCTAGAATATCAAATATATTGCTGTATAGTTTCTTTAATAAATCTTTAATTTTTTTGACAGATCAAATCTACATTTTTACTATAACTGCTTAAAGGTATTTAATTATATTACCTTGGAATCTTTCTAAAATATTAAACATCCTGTTATACTCTGTAGAAATGTAATTTTTGTTTAAGAAAAGTTAGATTGATGTGATATCATATTTTCCTATATTCAGAGACATTAAAGATACTACTCTTGGCACTCTGTCTCAAAGAATAACAAACCAGTTACGAGGTTTAAAAGGTCTTCACTCTCAAATCACTGATATAAAGAATTATTTAGATCAGGTAATAAATTTATATTATCCTTTTTATTATTTTTTTAAATTTGAAATTAATAAACATTTTCCTAATTGTATAATTAACATTTATTGTTTTAAAAATAATATTTTTTATTTCTATATTTTTGTATTGGAAGTGAATCTCCAGGTAATATTTAGAGTAATTTAAAAAAAACTTTAAGGATTAAATACATCATACATAATTTTAACAATCTTAAAAGTGTTTATATGTATCAAAATGTTTATGTAACAAACCTTATAATCAATTTTAATAAAATATATCTTAGATTTTTATTTTCAGTTTGAAAATTAAGAAATACTTATTAAACAAGGATATTTGTTTATATATATATATAAACATTTGTTTTTACCAATTACATTTTCATTGCAATTATGACCATTAAAAAAAGACCTGTTAATATACTTCAAATTTTTATTTGGGAAAAATAATGAAGCATTTCAGCTTAAATGTTTATTTAATGAACTATTTTAGGTTGTATCTGGAACTTTGCCTGTTAATCATACCATCATTTATCAGCTGCAAGATATTTTCAACTTATTGCCTGATGCCAGTGTGAGGCAGTTTGTGAAGTCAATGTATGTGAAAACAAATGATCAGATGCTTGTTGTATATTTAGCATCTCTCTCACGATCTGTGATTGCTCTTCATAATCTCATCAATAACAAAATCACCAACAGAGATGCAGAAAGGAAAGAAAGTAGCAAAAAGGAAGAAGCAAAAGAAAGGAAAGACAAAGAGGATAGCAAAGTTGAAGATAAGAAGAAAGATACTAAATCTAGTTGAATATGAAAACTGTTTTTCATTTTTACTTTTGTCTGTTATTCAAAATAAAATGTCCTTGCCTTCTGGTATTTGTATAACATGATTTGTGACTTTCCATCTTGCTTATTATTTTATGGAATATATTCATGTCCCTACAGAAGTTATGAAATACTTGTATGAAGGAAGAACAGACATACATAAAATCACTTTATATTAATAAAGTCTTTTTTTAAAAAAAATGTTGTAGTTCTATGTAACCTATAAAAAGAAAATTCTTACTTGCTATTACTTAACTTTGTTATAAAATTTCAGATTAACAGTTGGAAATTATAATTCTTACAAGAAAAGTATCTCTTGCGGGAAAAACTGAGTAAGTATAATACTGTGTGAGAGAAGAAAAAAAAACACTGAGTGAAGTATAGTTTGATTTTTTCCCCCTTTCTGAGAAATTTTAAATTATATTTTATCAACTAGTAGTTATTTTACATTTTAAAAAATGTTTTGCATTATGTAAACTAACCTTTAGTGGTTTGTGAATTGCAGATTTTCATATAAAATAATGCAAGACAATTCATGTTAACATTAGGGCTATTTTTTAGTAAAGTCTGTTTATCAATAAAAGCGAAACAAGTAAAAAAAATTTCTGAATTTAGGTACAATTCTCTTTTTTTTTCTGTACAATTACTTGTTGGTTTAAACATTTATTGTTATAAACAATAAGTTTTTGAATATGCTTCCCTCTTGGCTTTTGATGATAGTAGTTGTACATGGTTATTTGCACTTCACTTTCAGTGTCTAAAAACTTGTTACCCAAGAAGTTATTCAGATGGTAGAAAAGAAAGGCAGTTAATCGAATCCCTCCTGGCCTAGAGTTGATCCAATCTTGAGTCTGATATATAGTTGATCATAATGCAGTGCTTGAAATATGAGGCATTAAAAATTAATGATATACTGTAAAACAATGAATTTTAAAAAGCAAACTACACTTGTAGATGTGTGGGAAAATTCATTAAAACATAATTGGGCTTTATCAGACTCATTACTACTTTTGGCAGAAATAAGCAACGAAATTTACCATGATCCATTTATGCAAACAAATCATCCAGCTCAGTTTTTTCCTGATAGCAAGCATGAGAATAAAGGAGGGGGGATAATTTTTTAATAAATAGATAAGTAATAAATTGTGTGTGTGGATAGTCTTTAAAGTTTTTCGAGGGAAGGACTTATTTCAAACAAACGGCCTCCTCTCATACATGTAATCTGGAAACATGTTTTTACTTCAAAGAATATTCATAAAATGCAAGGATTTACATAATCATAATAGTATTGTAATTATACATATCAGAAAAATTTTATTAGCGTTTTTGTTTGAATGTCAGCAAAATTCTTGCTACTCATATATTTCAGTTCCAGCAGTTTATCTCGTACCAAGTCTCAAATATATGTATTGCATCTGTGAGATGAGTGATTTCTCTTAGAGACTAAAAATTGATTGCTATTTTGTCACTCTACAAAATGCACTATGTAATTTGTACTGTGCATAGTGTAGTTGTTAGACCCAGTTAGGAGCATTCTTATAGTATATTTTTCACATATATTATTTCTTTTGATGTCTAGGTACAGAAAGATTACTCCCGTTGGCACTCAAATATCTTGACTGGCTGCAAAGTCAGAATTAAAAAACATTTCAGGTTAAGGTATCTTGAATTGCTTATATTTAACATGTAGTCTTCAGGGGCTATGATGTATCCAAGATTTCAATGGCATGGCTGTACCCAAGATTTTCCCGAAGTTGAAATAGAAGGTTGACAAAATAAGCTATATGTGGTCTAGTTCTATTCGAAATACAAGCTACGAATCCGAGTATTCTTCTGTATGATAATTTTGATATGTTTTCTAACTAGACATTTGAGTTTTGTTAGCTCCTTTAGAAGTTGGTAGGAATGAAATGGGGGGATTATATTTGGCATATGTTTCATAAATTTTTATTTAGCTTCATTGGTGTATACATGGAATTCCATCTTTATCAGGGGTAGACAGACATCTACATGGTACGATCGACATCTAATCTTTTTAAGGTGTTGTGGTCAACCCAGTGGTGTAGGTGAGGTGAGACAGAAAAGGTCAACAATATTTATATTTTATAACACAAATATGGAATACGTACTTGCCTACATAACTACTAAAAAAATCTCATACTTTTAAAACTTCCTTTTGTACTGACTACACTATCTACAAATAACTCTACCATTCTCAAATAACTTTATTTACAACTTCTAACTACTCACACCTTATTCATTAATAACTATATCTCACATTTTATACACTACTTAACTCTCGCAACTCATAACACCTCACAAATACTCTACTCGAACTCTCTCTGTCTCATCATACACACAACTCTCTGCCTTCCTGGAATTACACTTAAACAGCGCCATCTATTACCTTAACATCTTTAAAGCAAAACGCAAGATATGAACATATAACACTCGCAAATCTAATGACATCAAATGATGCATTTATTATCGAACAATTCAAAATATAAATCATTTTCACTTAAAGCTAGTTCTCATAGTTATGGTCTGTAGAAGACAGTTTATATATTGTTCGCTAATCTTGATTATCTCTGTATATAATTACTAACTGATAATCTTGCACTGGATTCTAAATGATCATCTGTGGAACGGGAATGATGTTGTCTTAATTTTATTCATGAGTGAAAATATAGATTTACATTGATAGGTAGAGCCAAGGAACGATATTAAATGAAATGTAACTTTTTAAAATTAGGATGCTTAAAATAGGATTTAAAAGGGGATCAAATAACTTATATTTCCAGTTTTTTTTCCACATCAACATTGTCAAATGGGTGACACATGAATGGCTCTAGTCGGTAAATTCTTGACAATATCTCTCAAATTTGGAATGTAATATTATTTCATCATATTTCTTTTTTGTTTAATGTAACTCCCAATTTCAACCAACTCATCAGAAATATTTCTGATATTTAATATTTAATTCATTCTCATTATCAACAGATTAATATTTTTACTATAAAAACAAATAACTCAAAATAGCCAAGTTGAATCTTTGAGCGAATGCTAGACCAAGGAACGTGAACGTACCAGGTGTATGCATAAGTATTTTCCGGTTTAACTAAGAGATGGCGCCAGCCAAAAGTGTGCAACGTATTAATTTGACACATACATCATTATGTATGTCTGACATTAAACTACAAGCACACAAGTTGATACCGCCCAAAACTAACGTCTTTGTTTTATCGTTTAGTGATCATGTCAAATTTTGTGCCTGAAAAAGAACATATGCGGCAAACATTGCTTTTCTTATTTAATCCAAAAAAAAGGGCAGTTGAAAGCCATCGTTTGCTGGTAGAAACATATGGTGAACACGTTCCATCGATTAGAACATGGTTTCGACAATTTAAAAGTGGTGATTTCAATGTGCAAGACACACAGAGTTCTGGTAGGCCCCCAAAAATGAGCAATTGCAGGAGTTATTGGATGATGGCCCAACTCAAACTCAACAGCAATTGGCAAAAGCATTAAATAAATTACCATAAACAATCAGCAGATGTTTACGAGCAATTGGGAAGATCAACAAATTGAGTAAATGGGTTCCACACAATTTGAGTAAACGTCAAATGGAAAATCGCAATCGCTTGTGAAATGCTGCTTCAACGCCATAAAAGAAAATCATTTTTGTATCCTTTTGTGACAGGTGACGAAAAACGGATTTACAGTAGAACGTCGTTTATCCGAATCAATTGGGACCGAACACCGTTCGGATAACCGAAAACCGAGTGTGATCCATGCAGTATATGAAACCGGACACTATATGAATATTGAAAAATATCACTTGCGGGAAACGTGCTTGAAGAAAGAGCAAAATGTCGCAATGTTACCTTTATTGTGGAAAATAATCCCTTATTTTTCGCTGTACCATTGTACACCTTCGTTTTTTCGCTGCAAGGTCTCTGAAAAAACGTTCGGATAAACGACGTTATACTGTATTTTGAAAGCCCGAAGTGGAAAAAATCGTGGCTTTCTCCTGGCAAAGCCAGTTCTTCAACACCAAGGCCAAATCGCTACGGCAAGAAGACCATGCTTTGTGTCTGATGGGACCAGAGCAGCATTGTGTATTGTGAAATCTTGAAACCCGGCGAGACCACGCATTGATCGAAAGATGGCCAGATGACATGGCAAAGTGTTTTTGTTAACGACAATGCCCCGTCTCACACAGAAAAACCAGTGAAAGACACCTTGAAATCCCTTCGATAAGACGTCGTTCGCGCACCCGCCGTACTCCCCAGACTTGGCGCCATCTGAGTATTACCTCTTCACATCAATAGGGCACACGCTTATAGAGTAGCACTTCAGCAATTTCGAAGAAGTTGGAAAATGGCTCGACAAATGGTTTGCCACAAAAGACAGGCAGTTTTTCTGGCATGGTATTCATAAATTACCTGAAAGATGGGCGAAATGTGTAGAAGATTAAAAAAATTAATTTCCTTTGAAAATTACGGGTTTTTTGTACCGGAAAAAACTTATGCATACACCTGGTATTCAATACGTGAACCTGATGAATCGGTAACCGCCGTATGTATGTGACACATTCACTTCTGGATCCTGTGGAACGTGAAGCTAGCATGACAACCCAATATTCTCTCCTTCAGTCGACGAGTGAGGAAAAACTAATTTCTACGACTAGCATCGCGGTGATCAATTTTTCCCCTTATAGTGATAGCAAACATGTTAAGCGTACCGTCATTGTTCATGATGGTGCATGTGTCGAATTCACGTTCATCGAATCATTTGCTTAAAGCTGTCGGTCAGTGTTAAAGAATAGGACCCGATTATGGAACATTATTTCAAATATAAAATAACTGAAACATTAATATTATATTCTGACTTCACTACCCTACAGATAGTAGTATATTTTATCATACATTTATTTTCAACCGAGTTGATTCATATTTTTCTGCTATAAAATATGTTTCACATTGTTTCTCCTATACCACAATGATACATGAGCTATCCCTTTATGTGTTAAATTAATAAGTATTCATGGTAATCTTTGAAATTTTAAAAACGCTTCGTTATTAACAGATGTATGTATTATAATGTTGCAAATTGAGGTATTTTTCTGTCTGAAAATGTGCTCCGAGTTTAGTTTAGGCTCTTGTACATTGGTCGAAAACAGCTTTAAGTAAACACAGTCGCATCGATTGTGAAAAGCCGATTCTCCAGTCTAGTTGGCGGCTGTGTTCCTTAAATATATTTATTTCAGTATGCGCATCTTAGCTTTCAGTAAATGCGGTCACCCCAAAATGTCGTACCGGTCCGCTGATCGACTAAATGCCCACTCCTGATTTTTATGGAGAAATTCAACCCCTAGTATATTTTATTTTTGTTCAAAACGATTCTTTTGGACTTTCACATTTGGAAGGAGTCCGCTTTGAGGTCAACAACTGTAGCATTGTCGTTGTCCTGTCTATTTTAATATTCTTTGTTTTTATGCCAGGACAGTTAGGACAAGGATTTTAACTTTTTCACCATAAGGGGATATTTTCACCCCTTTAAAGTGTCTTGTACGTAGTTTGGCTATGGTGGTTAAAATTACGTGATTACAATTAAGATCTGGAATGAAGTACTTAACTGGATGGGAGGTGAGTTTACGTCTGGCTATTACATCAGCATCAGTAAAGGTAAGGCTATTGGAAAGTTAAGGGGAATTTCAGGCCTCTTTGGCAAGGTTATCAGCCTGCTCATTGCCGAAGATATCTACGTGACGGTATCCATTGCAAAGTGCAAGTACTTTGGGCTGCAACTACTCTATTAATAAGAGCAATTATTTCCTGGAACAGTTCAGAATTGCCCCTCCGGATCGCATTGCATCGCAACTGTAGCATTATTTTTAAGATATGGTCCTATATACCCCTATACACAGCTATGTACAGCTTTTATAAGTAAACAAACATGCCCTTGCTTCTCAAAATCGAAACTCCAACAGGTTGATACATAGAGTGGTAGCCAAAATTGTGGGCACTTTTTTAAATTGTTATGTTTTTTGAGTTTGTATGCTTATAGAAACTTTTACGTTGCACAAAATGCTAAGTATTTTATATCATTTTAAAGAAAATTTAATACTAAATTTAATATAAAAAAGAAAATTCAAATATTTGCAACGCAAAAAGAGTTGTGTTGCGATAAATGTCGATCTACGTTGGATAATGATGATAGCAGTGTTTAATCAGAGCTTAGTGAAATTGCGTGTATTCTGTATTACAGCTTCCAATTGATGTTTCATTGAGTTGGAAATAGTATTAAGCTTTTCCTTTGTTATTATATGATGACAGGAAATAATTATATCATCAGTTAGCTCCTTTTTATTTCATGTGTACCTCATTCAGATAACAGTTTTCAAACGGTACCACACGTTTTCGATAGGATCGAGGCCATGACTATTTCCTAGCCAACACAACAACGCAATGATCTTAGAACGGTATCAGTCTTTCAATTACTTTACTGTGTTGCAAGGAGCAGAATCTTGCTGAAAAATAAATGAAACATTGTTGGTAAATAGATCCTTGTTGGAAGGCAGAAGTTTGGGTTCTAGAATGGAGTCCATGTATTTTATGACATTCAGTGTTCCATCGATGATATGAATGCGATCCATACCATCTGTTGATATGCATAACTAAATAATTAAACTCCGTGGGTACTTCACAGTTGCCTAGATGCAGTCAGGATGTAAGCGTTTCTGGTTTCTACGTCTTACATGTTTTAAGCTATCACTTCTTCAAAATGATATTTTAGTTTCCCCCCTCCATATAACTTGTGAAAAATAATTTTTTGTCTAATTAATAGGTTCCATTGCCACTGTAGTCCCTTTTAGTGATGCTGTAAATTGAGATAGGTATTTTTTCGTGGAATTCTACCTTTTAGTCTTACATCTGCTAATCTACTCCTGGTTGTTTTTGAACTGACAGAAACATCAGAGTATCCCTCAGATCACTTCTGATGGATGTCCACGAAATTCTTTTATCTCTGAAACATAGTATTTTTATTCTTCTGTCATCAACAGATGTGGTGCAATTTTTTCGACCTTTTCCTGCTTTTTTTTAATTGACTTTGTCTCCTGACATATTAAACAAAACGTCCAGTCTGCAAATGTAGTCATTGAACTGCTCCCTTATTATGCAATTTTAACAAAGGAAATACCACTTTCTTGTTACACATATGTCCAATCTACTCTTTTAATTAATGCCAGTGCTTTTTGGCTAAATATCATTGTTATTCTGGCCAGGAAACAGTCTTGACCTCTATCCTATCAAAAATGTGTGGAACTGTTTGAAAACTGTTATCCGAATGAGGTACACATGAAATAAAAAGGAGCTAATTGAGGATATAATTGTTTCCTGTCGTCATGTAATAACAAAGGAAGAGCTTAATACTATTTTCAGCTCAATGAAACATCGATTTGAAGCTGTAATAAAGAATAAGCGCATTATCCAATGTATATTGACAGTTGTCGCAGCATAACTCTTTTTGCGTTGCAAATATTTGAATTTTCTTTTCATTATTCAACCCACCAATGTAAATGGTATCAATAAATGATGAATGGTTCAACCCTGTCTCTTTTTATTTTTTGACTCGAAAGCTCTTATCACCCATTTCCTTCTCTCTTATCAGTCGACTTTCTCCTTCTGTCCACTATAAAAGGAGAGCTCAGAAGCCAGTCGCATCATTTTACTCAGAGACATGGAGCACGAATTAGCCTTCACCCTGCATCTTGCCATGTACCACACACACAAGAGGCAGACCTTGGGGATTACATCACCTTCATGATGAACTTTCGAGGCGTTTTAATTCGTTTAAAGCCTTCCGAGGTGATTGAACTGGAAACTGTCTATGCGGTCAACATTATCGATGTGATGATGGAAATCTTACCTTACCACGACCCCCATGACGTGCCTTGGTTTGAAAGTTTTTCGTCTTTCGAACCTGCTGACCTGGACAGTGAATTTATGGAGCAAGAGGCTGCCAAAGGGAAAGGCGCCTTTGTCCAAGCCCTATGGACTCAGTATGCCATCCCCAAGTTGTATTTTTTGGTGTACAAGGCTTGGAGACGCTATGGTGCGCAAAACTTGACCACCTGGACTCGATTGGCGCAAGCAGTGTTGGACGGGTGTTTTGAGCACAAATGGCCCGATTTTGTCTTCCAAGTGCCAGACTCGTGTTCGATTTGCCTCAGCACGATGCACTGGCCGGAAACGACGCAATGCGGCCATGCCTTTCACTTGCGTTGTCTCCTCCGACACTTGGATGTGAGCAACACGTGCCCCCTCTGCAGAACACCCAACCCTCTGCTGACCCGTTAGACACTGCATTGAGCCCCAGAAAAATGGGAGAATGATTACTGGAAAGGAGCATAGCTCGGGACCAGTAGTCGTTCTCCCATTTTTTTGGGTTCCTCTGTATGCCAACGTTGGAAACTATTGCACATAACACTTGTGCCCATTTCAAAATAATATGTAGGTGGCCGAGATTAAAACGGTCCATTTTGTGACATGAAATGAGGTAAAATTTTGGAATGACACCTCAGACGGTAATCGGAGGTTGGTTCAATTCATCCTGCTCGACATTCAACCGCATAGAGTGGTTGAAACATGGAAATAAGAAAAGGGGAAAATGGAGAAATAAAAAATGTAAATAAAGAGACTAAACATTTTGTGTGTGTAGTGTCTTTTATGTGTGAAAATATTTCAAATGAAAAAGGAAATGGACAGTTAAACTGTCCTCTACAAGTAAATATATATATATATATATATATATATTATATATAAATATATAATATATATTTTATATATTATATATTTTATATATTATATATATACTAAAAAAAAATTTTTTTAGTTGTAGTGTTTAAAAGATCTGGCTCATCTTATGATACTCATTCCGGCAAAAATGAATTCGCCAGACTATGAGGATTTTATTGACATGTTTAGTGTGCCAACAACAGTTTCACCTTTGCCACCGACTCCAGTAGCTTCTCCATCCCATGAAGCCTCTGAAGATGTCATTTATGATTCGTTACCCCCCATGGAGCAATCTACCGTTTCCGAGTCATCTTTGAAGGATCCCAAGGAGCAATCTACCGTTTCCGAGTCACCTTTGAAAGAACCCGTGGATTCCAAGCCACCCATGGTTTCTAAATCACCTGATCCACCTACCAAAAAGACCCATGTCAAAAAGGTTCATTCCGTCATTCATCGTTCTCCGCGATCCAAGGAACGAAGGAACGAAGGAATGAAGAGAATGAAGAACGAAGGAATGAGAAAAGATGGCACGAGGAACCAAGGCCACGAGATCCCAGATTGTACAAGAGACCCAATTTCAGGCCTCCGTATCAAAGGCATCATTTCAAACCCAGAGGGTTTCAAAGACCCCCTTATGCACGGCAATTGATGCCCACTTCCCAGGAAAATGCCCAAGTCTTTTTTCACAGCCAAGGTTTGGCCGTGTTGTGTATTAGAACCAGTGGTTTCACGCTGACCAACGGAGTCGTCTCGTATGCCATGGATCGGGAATGTCCCCACGAACTCTTTAAATTTTTACACTATCTCAATGTCGGTACCATTTGTGTCACCGACCAACATTCCAAACAAACCTTCAAGGATATTCAAGCCAGTTGGAGCTCCTCGAGCCCCTTCAAGCGAACTCCTGTGATGTTGTTAAATGCCAATGGACGCGACCTGGGGCAATGTCCGTTTTGTAATCAAACCACCTGTCATCGTTGGATTGCCGTGCAAGGCATGTGTGCCATTTTGCATCAACCCATCAATCCCATTTTTCACTCGTGATTGGCTACGGATGACTCCTCCCACATCTTGTTTGAACGTATAAAAGAAGACGCGTCTCGACGCTTCCCTTTAGTGCACAATGGATCAAATTGATGCCTTTCCCGAGCACATTTCCACGACCGTGATGCCCGTGACGCTGCCCGAGAAACCCGATGCCTTGGAATATGCCGCTCGGCAGGGACACGTCCGTGCTTGCATCCTTTAGCAGGAGCCGAATACAAAACGGGTGTTTGTCTTGTTTTGAAAAGACAATTGGCATCAAAAAAAGACGCTGGTGGATAATTTTAAGCGTGCCATTCTAGAGTCCAAGCACGTGAACGAATTCAGGCCCAACGATGTCTTGTGGGAGAAAATCTCCAAAGGAATGTTGAGAAATCCCGATCGACTCCTGAAAAATACCGACAAGAGGATGGTGTACATTTACAACAACATGTTTTGAGTGAAAAAAGACTTTACGTTTGGATTTCGAACGGTAAAGTCGGACGAGATTCACCTGATTCAAACGACCCACGTGCCCATGCTGATTTATGAATTTCCATCGTCCAGTCTCAGGTGTCGGGCCAATCCGAATTTGTTTCGGAGGAGCTTTGAACCGTTTGACCAGATGCTCTATCATCGAATGGTGTTGGAACCCCACACGGCGTATCCGATCCCGGCTGGAACCCGTTACATCTTGTTGACGTTGCAAAAGACGGTGTTTGGTTTGGACATTATCCCCGAAATGATGCTCCCCCAGCTCATGGAGAAGGGATTTAACCTGGGGGATTTTAGACAAAGGAAACGCTTCGATCAAAAGGCCTACAAGCTACCACCTCCGACCCCGGCTCACGTACCGGCCGAGACACACAAAAGACCTTTGGAACAACAGCCCAAGCCTTTATCCAAAAAGAAAAGAGTGATTATCACACCCATCATCAGACCTTCTGTGCCTTCTGTGATGATTATCAAACCTTCCACGGCCTTGTCCACCCCTCAACCTGTGAGTATTCCAGAGCCACCTGAGCAGACAAATTTTCAACCACTTGAGCAGACAACATCTCAGATTCTTCTACCAGATCCACCTGAGCAGACAACATCTGAGATTCATCTGCCAGATCCACCTGTGGTCGAGACAACATCTCAGATCCTTTTACCAGATCCACCTGAGCAGACAACCCCTCAGATCCTTTTACCAGATCCACCTGAGCAGACAACATCTCAGATCCTTTTACCAGATCCACCACCTGTGGTCGAGACAACATCTCAAATCCTTTTACCAGATCCACCTATGGTCGAGACGTTGGAGCCGACCCTTACGGATGACTCTTCCATAGATCAAATCATGTCGTCCGTATTTGGAGACCATTTGCCGCAAGGGATTCCCTCGGCTCATATTCAAGAATCTCAGGTGCTGGACACGGTGCCTTCCCTGTTTGACGAGAGTAATGATCTCATCTCGTTTTTGGACCATTTTGAAGCAGGGTTGGCCATAGAGCAACAAGAAACCCCCATGGATTTGACCATGCCCCGAATGAAAAAAAAAGTGATAAACACTACTGGATTTAAAGTGATTAAACCATTGGATCTGTCTATACGCAATTGTTTGCCTTGCATGTAAATATTAATATTTTGTGAATATTATCTTGTAAATATTGTAAATATTATTTTTTGTAAATATTGTAAATATTAATTTGTAAATAAATTTAATGTTTACCAGAAAACAGTCTCATTTTTTTGTCCAAAAAATACCAAGCTTGGAGACAAGAGCATGTAAGAAAATGGTTTCGGTACAACACTTGTTGGATCAGTGTCGACAGCGCACCACTATCGTCTTTGGAAACCTGGGTCGGTGGCCGGATCGAGTCACATATTACGAGCCAGATTATCCTTATACCATCATTTTTGAACCCAATTTTGGGGTGTATATTCCTCGGTCGTTTGGAAAAACGGTGATTGTGTTTACGAGTCATTTGGATCTGACCTGGGATAAAGGGGTCGAGTTGAGATTCTTTCAAGTGGGTCGTTCTCCCTCTCACCGAGTTTGGGAGGCGTATCAACCTCACATGACGGATGCGTATAGTGTGGATTTGACAGACTGCCCTCGAGTCGCAGACGTGTACGTGAAATGGTTGACGTGGTTGGACGATTGGGAAATGCATCGAGACGATCCTGTGCCTTGGCGCATCGTGGGTCTCCAACCTTGGAAGCGGGCTTTGGAACAACACGTGCAGCGCTCGCATGAAAAGGCTTTGGCTCATGGAATGCCCTCTGACGTCACGCTCCTCGACCATATATAAAGCGAGCCACCCGCCGCTCGCATCATTCTGCTGTTTGAAGCAACATGTCTGTGTTGAGTCAACCCGCCTATTTTGCGCATGCCAACGTGTTTCATCACGAGGTCAAGCCAGTGCCCATCGAATTGTCCATTGCCACGATTCCCAGGGATGGCAGCGATCCCGAAATCATGTGCATCACCGTGAATCATGCCGGGTAACCCTCCAATCTCAAAGATGTTCCCTCCAACTGCCAAGAGAATGCCCGTCTTCGTCTGGTACACCACCCGTTATCCAAGAGTGTGCCTGTGGAATACCTGCCCTTTTGCTTGAGGGGCAAGTTTAGTCAGCTGGCCCGAGGCAACAGGGGTCTGATGGTAGTCAAAGGATTAAAACAACAAAAAATGTTTCAAGAGCTCGGACTGTATGCCATGGCCCTGGAGAACCTGCCAAACTTTAAAGACATTTGCGATGGAACCTTTCCCGACCCCGTGCATGAGGGTGTGCACGAGGAAGAGGACATGTCGTACTGCACCATGCTAAAATCGTACCAATTTGCCAAATACCTGCAGCAGTTTAATAAGCTGCATGCTGAATGGAGCTACAAAGTGTCGGTATTGACACAGTAAAGGGATATTGGCCCGGAAAAAGGGGGATCGAGTCGACACAACAGTCGACTCGGTCCCCCTTTTTTCGGGTCACATAATGTACCAAGATTGAAATGCACATTTTAAAAACTTTTGCTGTTGGAAAAATTTATCCGTATTTTAAAACCTTCTGCTGTTGGATGTACCAAGATTGAGTTTATTCGTATTTTAAAAACGTGTGCTGCAGCAAGATTAAATTCATCTGTATGTTGGAACCTTGGCACTGAATCGTGCTGTTTATATTCATCTGTATGGTGGAACCTTGGTGCTGAATCGTGCTGTTGGATGCAATAAATATCTGGTGATTCAAGATTGAAAAAGCATCAGCCAATAGGAATCGATTCACGTGACCCAGCAGAGTATAAAAGGCGAGCGCTCAGCCACCAGAGGCATTCTCACTGAGCAACATGTCTCCTCTAGCGTTTTTCGCCCATGCCAACGTGTTTCACCATGGTGGCCAGCCTGTCCCGATCGAACTGTCCATTGCCAGCATTCCGGAGGATGGCACAGAGCCCAAAGTAATTTGCATCACGGTGGATCATTCCAACCTCCTCACGACAGACAAAGACAGACGGGCCAACCGTTACATTAACGAACGGCTCAGCTTAAAGAGCCACCTGCCCGGATCCGTACCTCTGGAATACCTGGATTTCTGCGTCAGGGGCAAGTTTTGTCACCTGGCCCAAGGAAACAGCGGCCTCATTGTCGTCAAGGGCTCGGATCAGCGGAAAATTTTTGAAAAGTTGGGACTTTTTACAATCAATCTGGAAATATTGCCCCATTTCCGGGATTTGAATGACCGCAGCCTGCCTGCCCACCTGCACGATGAGGTACACGAGGACTTTAACATTTCCGAGTGCACCATGGTGAAATCATATCGATTTGCACGATACCTGCAGCATTTTAACAAGCTGCAGGCTGAATGCAAAAGACAGACGGCTCATCTAGTAGAGTGAGTCAAAAAAAAAAAATTTTACCCAAAAAAGGGGAATCGAGTCGACACAAGAGTCGACTCGGTCCCCCTTTTTTCAAGACACACAATATGCCAACATTGGATGGCATCTTTTTTAAAACTTGCACCAGTCAATAGGAATCGTTTCACATGACCTCATTAGAGTATTAAATACACCAAGATTGGAATAATATATAGATTAAACTTACCTATTGTCGTCTTCACACCCAGATGAGAGGGCTTGTCTCGTTGAGTGGGCATATCCTCTGTTTTCTCACCGAGATGGGAGGGCTTGTTTCGTTGAATTGGCATGTTTTCTCACCAAAATGCATGTTAGGGCTTGTCTCGTTGAGTTGGCTGATCCCCCGTTTTCTCACCAAAATGCATACATTTCATTTGGGGTCGAATGAATGAGCAATACATTGCATCCATCACAAAATAACACAATTACCAACCTTGTAAACAAAAATCCTGAGGGAAACGTATTATACATTTCAAAAAGGTCGTTTTCCATTTCCAATCATTTTTTGAAAGGGTCACGGTGCTCAGCTATTTTTTCGACCGACTGTAATTGTATTTCGGATTTTTTTAAAGTATAGGAAAAACTGCGCAACTCTTAATGATGCAGCCAGCACTATGAAGCTTCAATTGACGACCGCAGATTTGAAAGGTAGTTACTCTATCTGGCTACCTTGGTGTATTTTTTAAAATTTTCAATCCCAGTATAAGCGACAAGTTCAGAGTAAATGTTTCTCCAAAAACGCGAACCATTTTTATAACCATTTGTTGCCATTTTAGTAAAAGAGTTTTACTTGTCCTTCGTTTGATGCCTCTTATTGGTACATTTTTATTAATAGATTCAATGAACAACTGTTTGATTGATTGTATTGTTCCTAAAAGCTAAGGAATAATGGAATTTATTACTCCTTAAAAAATTCTCTTGTGGTCTATGAACTTTCAATTTTCTATGAGAGTATGTTAAACAGTTGTTTATTCGTCATTGCTTTATCTAAGAATTCTTTGAAAGCACAGAACTCATGATTGCAATTTTAGAGAAAAAATTTCCCATATTCAGTTGATTTATTTTTACATTGTTAACTGGTTTATATTCTGTAATCAATAAATCTAAAATTAATATAGTTTATAACGACTTACAATTTAATAAGTAGTTACAATTATATAGTATATCTTTGTGCATGGCAATAGAAGTTCATGGTTTGGAAACCTCATGGTTTGGAAATTGGCAACAGACGATTCCAAAACTGTTGTTGCAATCCATGCTTTCCTTAGAATTACAGACGCCATTTATTTTACTGTGAAATTGGCAGTGTCTTAAGATTATATTTGTCGCTTTAAAAAGTGAAATGCAATATTTACGTATCAGTTGATTATCGAGTGTTAAATATGGCTGAAAGTGACAACTTACCTAACTTACTTATACTTGCCGATCTAGCAGCAGAAAGAGTGCCGCTAGAGAATGATATTTCTGTGGGATCGAGAAAACGCAAGCAACCAATTGAGTCAATTCGTAAACGACAGGCGTTGGATAATTTTAGTAGGAATTTGAATCTATGTGATCCAGAATTTCGTACGAATCTTGTGAAAAAAAATGTTCAACACAACGGGAAAATAAAAACCAATGGTAAACTGTCTCACGATCCTGATATTGATGATGTGGATGTATATTCTTTTACTAAAAAGGAGATTAGTGCTGTACAATTTTTAATTTCAATGAAGAACAATAATAAGAAACCTAAGAAACAAGTAAAAGAACTGAGTATAGTTCATGATCATAATTATACGGTATTTCCTCCGAAAGGTGGTACAAAAAGAAATAAAGCGTCTACAGGGAAATCTGATAAAATTGATACCGAAAAAGTTACGCTTCAGCGTGTACTTCCTCAGTTTATCATTCCAACTCCACCATTTCCATATGTTCATGGTTCAAGTGATATTCAGGTTGCTGCCAAATGTGAAATTCGCCACAATGGTGAACCAGTGAATTACATCCGTGAGATTACTGTGGACCCTGAACTTTATAGCAACAGTGTCATCTCAAGTGTACATGCTAAGAAACAAAATCTTAGTCGTAGGAAGAGAACATCAAGATCATCAAATAAAGTTAATGTAACTGGTTCTGTTTTGGAATGTGTTGAAAACAGAGTTGACATCAAACTATGTCAACCAAGTACATCAAAAGGTATAAATTTTACCTTGGATAATAATTTTGAAAATTCAGAAAATTTACAGAAAACTAATCCTATTAAAAGAAAAGCTGAAGAACTAATTGTCAGTTTGACACTTTCAAAGAAAAAAAAGTCGTATCCTAAAGTGTTATCTTGTGAAATTTGCAAAGATAAGAGCTTTACAACACCAAATAGCCTGTTGTATCATTATCGCAGCCATGCTGGCATTAAACCATTTCAATGCCCAAAATGCAATGCAACATTTACTCGACATCATAGTTTGAAATATCATCTTCTGGTTCATTCAAATGAAAACAACTATACTTGCGATTATTGTAAACGTGAATTCAGACATCTGAGTCACTACAAAGAACATTTGAGACGTCATACTGGAGAAACACCGTATTGTTGCCCTGAATGTAAAAAGCGTTTTGTAACGAGAAATTCCTACAAGAGACACATGCTAGATTTACATAATAAAGTCTTAACTAAACATGGTATTAATGATCTTAACTCAGATAATGCCTCTAAAGTTTGAGCTGTGATGATAAAATTACTGAGTTATAATCTCAGTGAACAGGCATTTTAAGCTTCAAAAGACTTATTTCTCTTTGTTAATCTTTTCTTTTTATAATTAGAATTTCTTTTTATAATTAGAATTAGTGAATGTTTATTTATTGTAAAAACTTAAGCACATTTAACATACTGCTTGACTATGGTATTACAAATGTGAAAATGAACAAATCAAAACACGAGTAAAATATAAATAACCATGGTAATTTTAAGTGTTGCAAGTGATTAGGCTTATTGTGTGCAGGTAATAAATGTTTGTTAGATCTGATTTAGTATTAAACCCAAATTTTTATTTGTTTCTTACAAGTTGCAGCTGTATTTTATGTTTTTAAAATCCCATAGATATTTTTCATTTTTAAAATATTGAATTAGTTTTCCTTGGCATTTCATAATTAATTTTTATTCTTGTATTTTATTAAAAGCATGATTGAGTATTTTCTGTAGAGTATTAAATTTTTTTAATTCAAAATTGTTTTTTCTTTAATGAAGTTACAAAAACATATTAATCTAAAGTTTTAGTTGATTATGTCACTAGTTTGACAATTGATATTATTAGGAAATAGCTTTCGTTCAAATTTTTTTTCTAACTCAGTTTGCAGTTTTAAAATGAAATTTTGAATTATAAAAAAAATTCATGTGGCCATTGAAATGTTATATTCTTTCTTGTGAAATTTTTTTTTCTGCTCAGTTTTAATATTTAAGATTTTATGAAATTCTTGAAAAAGATCTGTACATGCATTATAATCAATATTTATTTAAAGTGATTGTGTTGAAGTACAGAATGAGAGAATTCTAAATTGAGTTAGCAGTTTTACCAGGACTGTTAAATTGAAGTCATATATAGTTGAATGCAACTCTATTCAGTTTTAAAGTTGTAGAAGGTTTTCATTTGGAACTAAATTAATTTTTGGCAGTTGTGACTATGTTAAAAAGTATTTGCAGCATCTCTAGGTAATTAATACTATTCTCATATGTAGTTCAGTTTTTTTTCTTGATAACAAATCTTGGGAAAATAAGATTGTATTTATTTAGAATACAGCAAAATGAATTCCTTATTGAATTGATACATGATTCAATCATCAGAGAGATTACAATTTTATTTTGAAAATGAATTGATTAATTTTATGTTAAAAATCTTGGGTATATTTTTAAAATAATTTATTGAGAAATGTACACAATTACATGTAGAGATTTTAGGTATGAAAATTCAAACTAAAAAAACTATAATAGACTCATTTTTTGGAGATAGTAATATTTTTCTTTTATTTCTTATGAGAAGGTTAATGGAAGTTCAAAAGATTTTAATAGCCTAGCGCAGATGATAAATCATCTTATGTAGAAAAAATATCCTAAATTAAAATATTTTTTTATTCTCTGTTATTTCCAATAGACAATTATTAGTAACAGAAAATAGCTTTTATTTCTTTGTACTTTTTGTTTTGTTGTTAAAACTGCTTACCTGAAGTTTTTTACTCAACTAAATGGACAGTTATGTTTGAAGTATGCAGTTTTTTGTAAACAAATGAGAGAGAGACTTATTTTTATAAATTTAATGCATGTTAAGTAAACTTATGAAAGCTCAAATCATTGCATTTGTACTTCTATGGGCTACAACACAGCTAGCTTGAAGTATGTGTGTGTTTTTTACACAATATGAAGTGAACATGTAATGCAATTGGCTCATTGTTCAAATGTTTCCTGCCTAAAGAGCTTTTAGTACTAATACATTTAGTCCTTTAAACAATTGTTGTAATTTATTGCTTTAATGCATTTTTATTAAACATTTTGTACAATACTGGAATTGTTCCCTTCCATTCTCTTAAAACTTTTTACTTGCAAACAAAATGTACTTCCATGTGTATTTAATATTCAAACAAACAATTTCTTTTACTTTTGTAAATTTATTTGGAAATTAATAAGGCTAAACCACTACAATATAAAAATCAAGGCAAAAGTCACCAAATTTTTTTTGACAATTTCTTCTACCAAGAAAGAAATGGTCACGACTTCCTATTTAGAAGAAGTAATCAGAACTCCATGAAAATTGTGTGACATTTTTTTTAACACTGTAACTTATATGATTTATTACAATGTTTATACTTTAATTGTTTGCATGTGTGTATTTTTTTACTTGTGTATAATTGCAACCTTATTAGCGAAGTGTAGTTTTTTCTCTTTTGGAAAGATTTGCTTTTTTAAAAAAAGTGTTATTTTTTATATACATACAAGGTGATTCCCCAAAATTCCAGGAAGTTTTAAAAATTAAATTTTTTTTGTTGCATAAATGGAAGCACTCCTTGAATTTGGCTGTAGTAAGTATCTTTTACTTAATTTTTATTCTTGGTTACCAAGTTATGTGGTGATAAGTAATGCCAGTATGATGAGAATTGTATCTGGTTTTTAGCCCCTAATTACTTGAGCAAGATTATGATATAAGTAAGTGGCTAAAAGCCAAGCTTTGTTTCTCCACAGCTCTTGCCATTTGTGCTGCACATACTTTCTTAATTAGATCATTAGCAGTCTGATCAAATAGGATGAATTTCTGGAAGATTAATCCCGTAAATATTGGAATAAATTATCAATGGTTGCATCATTTAACTACAAATCTAAAATGCTTTCTTATCTTGTGGTGAATTTGATGTCTTCCATTGTGACCTTGTGGTGTCTTCCATTGTGGCGATTACTTCTTGGTTTCGAGATCATATCTGTAGACTCGGTTTTCATAACCTATTTTGTCCTTGGACAAAAAATTTAAATCTTCTACCTCAGTAAAAGAACTTTGTTTCATGATTGGTTTCTGTATATCAATCAAATTTCTAGAACATTGGGGTAGCATATCCTATATATTTGTAAAGCATATGTTTTATGTACTTTTAGAATTATAAATGGAATTTATTCTGATTTCTGGTCAGGAAAGAAAAGTTCTTCCATATAAAAGGAATGTAATAGAACCCAATAAAATATCCTGAATTTTAAAAAGTATTTTCAGTTAGTAAATACTATTTTTAAAATTACTGATTTTTTGAGAATAAATAGGTAGATAAAAATGATATATGTAATATTTAATAGTTCAAACGTTCATTTTTATTACTCATATATTTTTTTTCAAATTTTAAAAATTTCAGAAGTAAATATTGCAAATCAAATAGATTGTCAGGACTGGTAAAGTTTTTGGAATGTGACCAGTCCATCTCTTTTTACAATTTTTTAGTAAAAATTTATTTCTATTTAAATTTTTATGTTTTTCCATTCATTTTTTAAAATCTTTTTTTTAAATTTGTTAAATTAATTATTTTTTATAGAATTTTTGATATTTTTTTAAAATTAAAATTGAGTTAATAGATTGCTTGTTAAAATAATAGTACAATTTCTGATTTTTTCAATGTTAAATTTTGGAAAGAATTTTCTTTCCCAATATCTTTTGTTTTAACCTATTCATTTTTAAATTTCAATCAAGTGAATTTTTGAAGAGAAGTGATTGTTTGAAATAAAGTTATTAAAAAACCCCCCTTATATTTTAAATTATCCATTTAAAAAAATGGTTTCATTGAAAGAGTTAAAATTACTTATAATGAAGGCTAAAATGAAAAATAATGAATGCAGATGTGAACTGTTTAAATCCATTATTATGCAAGATTTCATTATGCACATATCCAGTATTATTTATACTCTTTACTTGAAATTCTTACTAAAATTCAGTATATCCACAAGTTGTCTTCAATGATATATCATTTAAAAAAAAAATCTGGTATATGAAGACATTTCTAGAATACATTTCATAATGAAATATGATGCAAATTTTGACTTTTTTTAATCTATTTTTTCAAAATATGTACTGTGTGATGTACTTTTCATATATTTTCATTGATAGAAATAGATTAGATTTGATGTTTTTATATATAGACTCATCTAAATTTTGACTTTTGTGAACTGCATCTTTTAATATATATTTTTTACCCAACTATAAAGAAGTATTGATGATATAGTTGATTATCCATGTTACTTCTTTTCATTATCACATTTTATTTTGTAGTAAAAATATAAGGTATATATATTTATAAATTTAATTTTTTAAACAGAAGTATGTATCACACCGAAATTAGTATATGACAATCTTTAAATGTATAATTTTTTTGTATAGCAGTAATATGAAATTAATATATGACTGTTTAAATGTATCATTTTTTTATACATCAGTATTGTATATCTCAGGTTCATTTTGTATAAGATCTGAAAGTAATTGCATTTTGTAATTAGTGTTGATCTTTTAAAAATATTTTCTTTTCATAGATATTTATACCCATTTGTGAAGATAAGTGTTATATATGTACTTTAACATTTCCCACCTCTGTTTTGTGAAAGACAGTTGTTCATTAGAAGATTCTTAACAATTCTAACTATGCCAAAAATCAAATTGTGCACATAATGTTTGATCTGTCTTTAAAAATAAGATTCAAGTTCTTTAAAAGATAAATTAAAGTTTTAGTTACATTTTTAGAATTAAAATGCATCTTTATTCACTAATGAATTCTAGTAAATCTACTGCATGTTTGAATCTTCATTTTTAATTTTGACTAAATTTATATAATTGTCATAATTGAATTGTATTACTTTTTTTTTCCATTTTGCTCGTATGAATTCAATTTTTTTTCTTTTTTGTGAATTATTTGGTTTTATGAAGAAATCAATTATGGAAATTTTTTTAACAAATTATTAATTAATAATTGAAATTATAAAGATTGTCATTATTGTATAAAAGAATACAAAATAATGTATATATCATGTAAATATATACTTCATGTAAAAAGATTTTTTTCATATGTAAACATCAGGTTTTGTACTATGCATACATACACAGTTAGAATATCATCTGTAATGTTTGAATTTTTTGAAAAAATTATGTGTCATCGTTCATTGTAATTTGTGTATTCAAAATAATGAATGTTTTAAATATTAAATTTTTTTTCTTTGTATGAGGTTTTTGTTTTCAATTATTAAAACATTTTTCCTTTCACTTTTTGCAATTTATGCTCAGATTAAAATATATATGAAAAAGTTTTAAAATTACTTCATTATTTGAATGCCAAGAAAAATTTTTTACAGCAAAATTTTTTGATAAATTTATTTTCTCTTTATATCTTTAAAATATTGTAATTTGCCTCATATGAGAAATGCATAGAATATACATATTTTATGATGCTTTAAATGGAAATTACTAGAACAAAGAAACATTGATATATATACATCAGATTTTTATTTTGCAGATAGCTTTCAGCAAAAACAATTTTCTCATCTTTTACACTCTTGTTGTTTCTAAACTATTCTATTACAAAGATGATTAAATTAATTGTTAATAAACCTGCAATTGATATATCTCAATTCATGTAAAATTAATTTAATTCCCATTTTGTAAAAAATTGCATGATCTGCAGTTCCTTTTTAATTTTCTTCATTTCTAAACATGGCTTTTTAGACATATAAGTGATCTATTCTTCCCTCACAATACTTCTGCATTAGTTTTAATATTATTTTGCATTTTGTAATATTAACTCTTGTTACCTTTTCCAAATTAAAAAAGTAAAACTCATTATGAGTGTTTCCAAAACAATTTTTCTTGACATCAGTGATGAACAAGAAGGGAAAACTTCTTATGTATTGTTGTAATCCTTTTTGAAATCGCAAACCTAAATACACCTTGAATATTTCCAGAATTATATATGATCTAAGTCATATTTTATGCAGTTTTTATGACTTGAATGTAGATTACAATCTACAAAACATTAAAATTTAAGAACATTCTTATATATGAATGATTAAATGAAAACTGCATACCTTAAAAATCATGTAACAGTTACTAAATCTATTTAAAATGAAAATTTTATTCTTTTTTCAGAGAAAGTTACTTTAAATGTATAAAAAAAAGATATATTTTTAAAAATTTTGAAAATTGTATTTGTAACAAAGTGAGTATTTAGGAAATTTAATATATTTCTTGTTATAACAGTCATTGCAACTCTTAAAATGCAAGTATATTTCATTTCTGAAATTAGTAAAACTGTTGCAGACATTTTAAAATTATTAGATAAAATCTTTTTTTTAAAAAATTTGGCTTGCTAAAAAAAATCTTTTTGAACTTTTGCTTTTCATTTTAACATCGTAAACCTTGAGCATCAGACATCAAGATGTCTGCTCATATTCGGTTTCTGCACTCGCGGAGAGCATAAAGAATGCCAGATTTAAAAGCAAAAGTTTTATTGCTTCTGGTTTTGGTATTACGATATGCAGACGACATTTTTAGATGCGTTGGTGACTTAATTGGATTTTCGAAAAGTAGGTATTTTATATCAAAGTAAAACCTTAAAAACAGACAATACAAGCAATCTTTGAAAAAAATTACAAAAAATATAAATACAACTCATTATTTAACTCAATTTTACAACAGTTTAATAATACGCGTTTTATCTTCTCTTTCATTGCCATGTAGATCAATCATTACACTTCCTCTTTTATGATTCCTCTTTTTTTCATGTTGCTGTTATCAAAATGTAATGTGATCTTGTTTATTAAATTAGTCGCGCCATATCTCTTAATGCCTGGAAATACGTTAATTGTTCATAAATTTTGCAAACAGAGATTAAATAAGATTAATTTTTTTGGAAAATATAAAGTGATTGATATTTGAATATCACACTAACATGTTTTGTGAAACAATTATAATTTTTAGAAAAACTTCCTTGAGATAATGATCTTTTATCGACCTGCCCTTATTTCATGCGAGGTTGCAAATTAATTACTGTTTTCGTACACACATTATTATTAAAAGGGGGAGTATCGCGATAATTCCAATTCTCTCTTCTAATACTCGTCGGTAATTTTTATTATATCACAGTAAGTTATACAAATTTATACACATTTCTCGCTTTCGAACGTAGAAAAATCGAACTCGGATATATTAAAGAGTAGACTTGTGATATTTTACTCCGACATTTAGTTTATTTTCTTACTCTGAAATTTTTAGTTGTCTAATCTTTTTCTAGATAGGTTTATTTTTCTTGCTTAAAATCAAAATACTAAATACTTTTCATCAAGTAAAAATAAGAGGAATTATAATTTTTTTATGTGTGCATTCCCTTTAGATGCAAAGAAATTTTGAGTTATATATCTAAGAAAGAACACACACATATAAATAGAAGTAAAATGCCACAATAGATTAAAATCGTTGCTTTATGCGACGAGTAAAAAGTATTTTGAGCACTAATTAAGAACAAATTGATTAAGTCGAACATTCATAATGGTTCAAGTGAACTTGCCAAATTATTCTTCAGTTGATATACAATACAAATTTTGTATCTATAGTAAAATAGAAAGAATGAAATGTATGTGTTTTCCCCTCATAATTATTGTTAAGTTTTAAAGAATGTGGCTGTGGTAGCCTTGTAGTTATGGTCACAAACTCCTTGGCATAACTACTAGTTCCAGCATGGTCAAGTCCTAATGCCACTGAATATAGATTTTATGACAATTCTGGATGTAAATTTTAATCAAACTTTATTTTTGGCTGTTTTATGAGTCATTTCAGTCATAAAATACATTTTCATCAAAATTGCATTCATCTTTTAAGAAAAATCCTTGTTCTGTTTATTCATATATTTATTCCTTTAGTTAAACTGTAGTCATTTCAGTTTTGCAGAGCAAATTTTCCTTTCTTTAATGTCCATTTTTTCTCACTATTCTCTGTCTCACTATTTGTCTAAAATTGTTGAAAATGAAACAATATTTAATGAAGTATATATATATATATATATAAATGTTTCTTTACCTTAGTGGTTCTTACTTTAAGATAGCTTTAATCTTCTTTAATTGATAAGTTTTTAAATGTATATAGATAAAAGTTCTGAATAAAATATTTTTTTTGTAAAAAAACAACAACAGTTGAATTGCTTTATTACATGAATATTAATTCTACATTTTTATGTTTTGTAATTCACATTAAATTCAATAAAACATCTATTAATGTATACGTTTTTCAGTTTCTCTTTCCTTCAAAAACTGAACTTTATTTGTATTTTGGAGCATTAATTATTTAAGCAGATTATATCTAAAAAATGTGAATTTTTTTACTTAATATTTGAAATATGAAAATGGTTTACTTAAGGCTTATCAATGCAAATCAGAGTTTCTTAAATGCAAACTTTCACTTTAAGTGTCTGTGGCTTATTTTTCTATGTTTAATATTAATTCCTATAGGAATTTAAAAATCTTTTCTATTTTTCTTTTTATATTTCGATAGCTTAAACAACATGGCTGCAAAAAAAGTGGGAAATTTGCCATATAAAATTTTTCTCTTGATGCAATCTTTTCCTAGGGTTCAACAAACTGGACAATATTGCATGAAGGTAGTTCTAAAGGGTTTTTTTATATTGTAAAACTAATTTGTTGTAAACATTGAAAAGTTATGAAATGTTTTGCTGCATTTTTTTTACAGTTTTTAAAAAATTACAGAACAACTAAAGTTATTCAACATTTGATTTCACCATCCCTTCTGGCTGTTTTATTCTTAGTTAAAGCTGATTCCAAGCAAAAAATAACAGGTTTGTTGGAGTTTGTCATTGTCTAAGGTTATAGAGAATGATCAAAATGTGAAATGTTTTTCCAGATCAAAGGGAAAAAGGACCCCATTATTAAAATAAGTTTATTGGGTTATGATAATTTGTGGTACTTTTCCATTTCCCTAGTGTAAATCTCGCCAAACAGACTATATTGGTGACAACACACAAAAAAAAATGCAAAAAATAAAAATTGTTATTGGTTCTTCAACCATTTATGGTGTATTATGAAAAAGACGTTGCTGATAAGAAAGGACTACAACTTGTTCTTAAGATGTGGTGGTAAAAAGTTAGCATTGGGAATATTCCGTTTGGTGTTGGTTGTATCATTTTTGTCAACTTTATCACCTGTGTCGGTGAAATGGAAAAGTACTGATGTTATTTTTATTTATTATACTGCATTCTTAAAAACGTAAAATATATTATAAATGACATTTAAAAAATTTCATTGTCAATAAAAATATGTGTGGCTATGGTGATATTGATAGTGTATTAATATAAAATGTGGGTGTGTCTGTAATGATAAAATCAAAAATATTACTGTGATAAAACCTTTTTCAGTCAAAAAGAATGTACTAAGTCCTATTGTTTAATAAAAATGTTTGATTTCTTAACATTTTGATAAACGTAGTTGTATTATTTTATACATTCTGTGAAATTTATGTAAAAGTAAAATTTTTGTGTTATCAATGTAAATATATTAATAAATCAGATATATAAATTTTTAGTTTTGTTCTTATTTATATTTTTGCTTAATGAAAATAAATTCAAAATTTATTTTCAGACCATTATTATTTAAAAAGAAAGATTTTTAAGGAATGAAAATCATACTTTTCAATATTTTAACTTCATTGAATTTTTTTCAGATGTTGATTATGTTACATTTTTTATTGAAATTTACTATATGCTTGCATATTTTTTTTTTGGTACCTGTGTTACACTGTTAACCAGTGTCATTAACTTCAAAAACCTTACCAAATGCCTCAGTATGCAATCACGTGAAAAATCTCTTTTTCCTGTTCATGTTCAAACATAATAGCATTGTTCAGGTATGTCTGAAGAAAGTTTTTTATATAGGTTGTGCACAATCTTGATTATGCATGCTCGAAAAGAACAGCATTGTGTTTATAATTTGTATTATTATTCTTTTATTTTTTGCGAAACATGATTAAAAATTAGAGTATTTCTAAAAACGCAGTTTAATGTAGAAGTATCTGCTAGATTATAAAGTTAAGTAAAACAAGACATATCACTGAACTGCACTACTACATTTAAATTCTTATTTATGCAGATTTATGTGTGTCATCAACTCAAAGAAGATTAAGTTTTGCAACTTTGCACTTACAGCATTTTGGCTACTTGAAAAAAATGGGATTATTAGGTTTTTTTAAATTAATTTCAAATGTCCCTTTTTGTTAGTATTTAATTGTTCTAAATCTTTAGCAATTTATCAACAAGCTAATACAGTAGAAGCATAAACTTTTATTTTTATTTGCACATGTATGGAAACGATGCATATGCAGCATTTAGCAATGGTTTCTGATTCAATGAAACCAGTCAAAGGTATAATATGTAAGTCACTGGCATTGCTAGTTCTGAGTGGGCCCTGTATCAAAATACCTTCAGGGCCCTTTTTTAGATATAAGAACCATGTTAGTGAGATTGTAGATACACATATTGGGGCCCCTGTATCATTGATACAGCGGTAGCTATGCCCCTGATGTAAGTACCATGTTTCAAAAATTCTATTTTGAATAATAAAACTTGTGTCTGTAGATGAAATGAAATAATTTTATTTTAAGGAAAAGTTATAGAAGAAGCAGATAGGTTGTATAATGATGGCAAATTCGATGAACTTTATTCTGTTTTGGAGTCTCACAATGGATCTGATAATCCTGAAATTTTATGGCGGTTAGCTCGTGCTATATTTGAGAAGTGTCATAGTATCAAAGAGGATAACAAAAAACTGCAGTATTTGGAGCAAGCTCTTGAATTTGTTGACAGCGCTTTACATATTAATGAAGAATGTTGGGCGGCTCACAAGGTACCTTATTCTATATATTAAAACATCGATTTATTTTTTTTACGTATGCTTTCATTATGTTATAAAAGTGTATCTAATGTAATCACATTCCTGACAATCATTTAAATATCTTGGGTTATTCTGATTTTAAATTGCTTTTAAAATACATGTTATTAGAAGAATAGCATACTATCAGGTGTATATGTATGTATGCAAATACTCTGTTTTGGGAAATAAAAGTTTTCATTTGAACTGACATTATACATGATGTTATTATGATCAAAAACATTAGTTCATAAAATGCGAAGGGAAATCTAGCATTCAAGAACTTTTTCATTCCAACTTTTAGGACCTTTTCTAAATAAAGTAGGATTTGTTTCCTATAAAAAAAATGCGGTAAGCGATTACAGATAATATTAGCAAATATTCACAATTTTAGGTAACATACATCTAGTGAAATGAGTAGAACTTTTGTGCTCATGATTACATGTACACAGTTGCATGTGGATTTCTTTTTAGTTTTTATGATTTGTGTTGTGATCATGCTTTCAGATTAGAAAATGTTGTGAGGTTCATATGAAAGGATTTATTTGGTCACAAGCTGTTAGTCTATTGTCAAGCTATTGCTGTTTTCTTCAACTTTAATGGGATTCAATAAATTCAATTTTTTTAAAAAAATAAACTTTACATATAAAATGAATAATTGATTTCTGTTTTTGGTAAAGAACAAATATATATATTGAATTTGATACCTGACAAAAACAAAATAGAGGAACTGAAGCATAAAATAGCCAAAAATATTTTTATTGTAAACAATATTAGGAAATAGGACTTAGACTGGAACCATTACAACTGTATTTCTAATTTTGAAAAAAATTTGGAGTTTGTATGTTTGAAAAATCTATTTTACATGCCGAGTTCCATATATTTAGCAGCTCAAAATTGATGAAAGTTTGGGTATTATTGCCTGAAATTATTTTGAATCCTATATGATATGAGTCTGTGAGTCATATATACTTTAGGATTGTAATAATATTATTCATATTATTTCACAACAATTTTCTTAGTAAAATAAAAGAATTAAGTTCTAATTTACTGTTAAATGTAGGTTAATATTAATCTGTCTTTAAAATTTAAAAATTTACATTCTTACCTTAAACAAATACTGTATGTTTGATTTTTTTAACAATTAGATAATCTTTTGAATTCTTTTTGTAAGATTTTAGAACTGTAAAACATCAATTGTTCATATGTAAATTCATTTTAACAATTAAAATTTTAATTAAATGTATATTAAAATGTAGTATTTGAGGAAATATTAGTAACTGGTTTTGGCCATTTTTCTATCAGGTATGTGAAAAAGTTCTTCTAATTTTTGGTGATGCAAATTTTTAGTTGGACTGAAGTCCTTTGTGACGTTATGATGACTAGAATCTGTCTAATGAAGCATGTTGTTATTCAGCATATAAATGCATAATGTTCCTGAAGAGTAGAACTTGTTAGGTTCTGCATCAGCTTATATTGCAGCTGAGTAGAAATCATTGCCTATATTTTCTTGCTTTCCTGGTAAAAAAATAAACCATTCTTGAAATTGATTTTTTTTAAGAGCCAAAAAGGGAATTATGTACAATAATGTAAAGCCTCAGTAGGAAGTGTGTCAGCCTTTTGAACTGTCTACTTCAATGTTAAATTCAGAAATTAATTCCAAACGTTTTTGTTAAGTGGAAAGTATAATGCGCAGGGAGATCATGTCATGTAATCAAACCATTACTGCTGCCATCTATCTTTAATTAGAAGAAATGTGATCTGCATTGGTTGGGAAGAGGTTCAGCATTGTCATGATGTTAACCTTCATCATGACACGTTACTGTTCTTACTTGTCAGAGAATAATGGAGTCCATCCTCCCTCTGTTCTCCTCGATGCCTACTAACTATTGCCTATCAACTGTAAAATCTTTAATTTTGATGGTGTGAAAAGTACCATTAGAGATTTTCTTCTCTTCAAACCACAGGACTTTTATTAGCATGGGATTGATCCCCTGCCAGATAGAAGGAAAGTGGTGATAGAGCGAGAGAGAGAGAGATAAAAATTGTGAATATGCACATACTTAGATCACATACATTTTGATTTCTTTGCTCTTTGTCACAAAAGGTTTAGTTTTCTTGCAATTTCCTATTGAATTTTGATGAATATTTGTGAATACTGTTAATTTGATGATACACAATATAAAGAGGAATTAACTAAGAATTCAAACAATTAAGTAATATGTATATTTATTAATAGTTACAGTACTTACATACTACACCACTGACCAGTTTCATCAAATTAAGAAATACGTCAACTGCCACAAAACTACTCCCATGTGTGTTCGAACACAATCTTGTTTGCTCATCTCAAAAATGGCATCATTGGTTATAGTTTGTAATATTATTTTCCTTTGTTGTGAAAAATTACAATTTGGGGTATATTTTCTACTAAGGAGAATGCACTCCAAAAGATTATAGGGTTTAACAAAACAACATACAATGCAATTTCAGTGTTTTGATAATCTGAATAATGTACTTATTATTAGATCTCTTGTATTTATTTCAAGTATTCATATTCTTTTTTTTTTAAAAAAAATAGTATTTAATTAAAAATCTTAAAAAATTTATTTGTTGGCAAGTTAATATATAAAGAATATGCTAAGGGATTTGTTTTTATGCATGTGAAGAAATGATGATAGCACTTGGCAAAAATTTTTGATTTGACGAAATTGGTTGACCATATAATATAAGTATTTTATATTTACAAAGTATTATACAATTTGTTATAAGTGGCATTGCTTTTATTTTAAATTCTATTAACTTGTCTTAAGGTGTTATAAAATGTTTTAAATTTAATATAACTAATAACATTTCTTTCATGCTTCCCTCACAAAAAATGCATCTTGTTTAGGTAATAAACTTATTTACTTTTTTTTTTCATGAATTTTTTTATGAGTATTTATTGCCTAATAGAATATTAGATAATTCTGCAGCTAAGTGTAACTCACATTTTTGTTATTTAAAATGTGTAAACATATTAAATTATAAATAAATTCTAAATTTAGAGAAGGTATTAATTCAATTTTTATAGAAATTTGTTTTTTAGCATATACATTATCTATGAAACATATCAATTTATAAAATAATTTAAATCAATTCCTGTAAAATGTGATTGGCTGACAAGAAGAAATCTCAAGCTTTTTTAATATTTTGAACTGACTGTGAAGATCATTGTTTAAAAACTATTTTGAGTAGTATGTATTTTACAAAGGAATAAATTTTGATTTAATTTTTTTCCCTTACAAATTTAGTGGCGTGCAATTTTGCTTGATTATGTGTGGCGATACAAAAGCACAAAAGGACGAATTATTCATAGTTTTGATGTAAAGAAACATATTGAAGTAAGAAGAAAAAATGTAAATGATTTAGTACTTTGAAAATTTTTTAAACTATTTTGTTGTATATATAAACAACTTGCTAAAACAGAATAAAAGGACAAATTACACATAAAAATAGTGTAGACATAATAAATGCTAAATATTGTAAATATTAATTTAAAAAATAACATATACAAAATGTTTTATATATACACTCAATATATCTCTCTAGCCTGCTGTAATTTATTTTTGTTATGAAAAGTCATAGTTCTTAAAATTTTTCTTATTTCAAGTATGTCACTATTTTGCTTTTGAAAACTATAACATTTTATTATATTTTATATGGCACATTTATATTTTTAATCAAAAATTTGTCATAATTTACTTAGTAATTCAGTGCATAGTACATTTCTGTGTAAAGGCAAATACTTTTTAAAACTCTTTGAAAGGTGTATGGAGGGCAACTTATATATGGATCTGCTTATCTCAGAAAAATGCAGTTGAAAAACTGATTTATTTATATTTTCCATTAGCCATACGCAAGTGATTTTAAACTTTTTTGTGTTCAATGGAATTCTTTATTCAAAAAGAAGGGGGGACCAACATAAATCTTTAAAAGTTGGTATCAGTATCCAAGTTTCTGAATAGTTCATAAAATTATTTACATCTGCTTGTTAGGGTGTCTGATCCTTATGTGAAATATTTTTTCTCGAGGGCATGGAACTTAGGCCAACAAATGCAGACTATTTTTTTATGTTTTGGCATCTCCTTTTATTCAAGATATCTTTTTCCCCATTCTCAAACTTGTTTCTCATTTGCAAAGAACTATCAAGCAGCGATAATGTTTGAAGGATTTTCAGCAAATCCTAGTCTAGTTTAAAATTAGCCATACATGAATTTCTCCACCTGTTAGTTTCTCAAAAAAAAGAAAAATAGCACAAAAAAGAATACAATTTCTGTGTACAAGTGCTATCTTCAAAGAGGATTTTCAGAAATAAAGCTGATGTCATTGAGGTCTGGCATTTTACTTTACAGCAATTTCATGGGGAAACGTTCCACCGATATTTTACTCACTTGACAACATTTTTGCCCTCATGGCAACATGTTTGAAAATTATGGAATTTTTTTCATTTGGCTTATATACAGAATAATTTTAAATTGTGGGTAAATTTTTGAAGAAAAAAACTATCTCTCTCTCTCTTTTTATACACAAATTGGCTTGTATTCAGAAATGTACAGCATTCTTATTTTAAATTAATTTAAAATGTACTCTTTTTCTTGGTTTTCAGATTTGTATTGTGTTATTTATATTTGATACTTTTTTTTAGCGTGCTATTGAGTTGAATCCTACAGACAGTACTTCTTTCTATTTACTTGGAGAATGGTAATTTTAAATCTATGATTTTAAATATTAATTAGAAATCCATTAAATTGTAGGAAAACTCTCAAGGAATTCTTTAATTTATATATAAATTTATTTTCTCTCAAAAAATTCTTTATGGCTATTATCCTTGTCACCAGATTAAGATGAAATATTTTAACACTTTAAGTAAATTACTTTAAATTTAAGTATATTTTGCTTCTACAAATATCTAAAATTTAATTTGAGGATGGATATAAAATGTTTGGAGTTATAAATATCTGTTTTGCATTTTAGTTTTTAAATTTCATTAAAATGAGTAATGAATTAGTAAAGGACATTTTACTTTTATAAAAGCTTTTCAGTATTGGATAGTTTTAATTGCAATTGGTTGATAGTTTTCCAATGAATCTATAAATCATTTTTGAAATGCCTTAAGCTTGTGTAACCCTTTTTATATTAATGTATAAAGTATTAAAATCTGAAGTAATTGTAAATTTTAAATGATCAGTTTGATACTTTTGAAAAAAAATTCTGTGCATTACTTAGTATTTTGTATAAATGAACAATTTGTTGTATTTTTTTTTTTTTTTTTTTAGTATTTTGTAAAAACTGAAAATGTTTTGTATAATATTTTTAGTTAATCTCATTTTTTTTACAGTTTATGAGCTTTCCTTACATGAACAATAATCATTTATAAATCCTTATATAAACCCCATGCTTTCAGCCCTATTAAACTGTATATTAAATTTTATAGGAATAAATATTCATAAATAAAATCAATCGGATGAACCCTAAGTTTCTGATTAGTTAGTTAAATAAATGACTAATTGCTCTCTTTCTAGGTTACTTTCAATTTCATATTATTTACTGTATGAGTTTTATTATTTATAAAGGAATTTAATTTTGATTAGAAAATTCTAAAACTTAAATTAAGATACATGCTTATGTAATATGGAATTTTGTGCAATTTTACATTTACTGTCATTTTACATACCGGATTCAGTGAATCAAATGTAGTCAAAATAATATATCCCATTTTCAAATTATATTTTAAAGTAATTGATAGCAGCTAAATATATTACAAGAATTAAAGTTGAAACTTTTTCAACAAAAGTTGGTTCACATTCATGATTCAAGATCAGTGTAAATAAAGCATGCATATTTCAGAAACTTGTCATATTCCAATAAAAATTTCCCAAAGATAAAAAAAATATATCTTCTAGTATGTTAAAAAAAAATTCTTAAACTTGGAAAAAATTACATTTACTGTCATTTTACATACCATTTTGAAAAACTGGAACACATGCTGAATTATTGAATGAACTCTTAATTAGGATTAAGTTGATGAGGCCGATGAATTAACTCTTGTCCATTATTAAATAAAAATGCTTTAACATTAAAATATTAGTTAAATTTACTGAGAAACCAGGAAACAGGAAATCCTTGTTGTGTGTGTGTGGGGAGGGGGGCGCACTGGAATGTGAGGAACAAGTGCATGGAATATTTCAGTCCCAGACCAGCTGAATAAACTTAAGTTTCTTTTGTAATGCTGCAGTAAAAAGAAAGAGAGAGTCAGGGAATGACCTCTAGGTGGGGAGAAGGGGAGGGGGCTTTTCATTCTTGTGGTTGAAATGAGAATCAAGTGACCTTGTGGAAACCACCATTGAACTATACTCTGCTGGAGGAACACTTGCTCAGACTGGTTAGCTGTGTTGCTATGGTCAATTGACCTTGAAATCAGCTGACTGTTAGTTCC
Organism: Trichonephila clavipes; assembly: GCA_019973935.1. NCBI lineage: Eukaryota > Metazoa > Arthropoda > Arachnida > Araneae > Nephilidae > Trichonephila > Trichonephila clavipes. The sequence continues at coordinate 218,466 of BMAU01000848.1, read as the reverse complement.
TTCTAAAACCTTGGAATGGTAAGGGGGGGGGGACTTGTTTGGACCTGGATAGCTGTGGATTGTAGGGGAAGGGGCTGGAATCTATTTTTGGTACTGATAGCAGGGTTATTGTGGAATGCTATTGCTGAATGAGAAAGTTTTGATGGATGGTGCAAATGTTGATCTTCCATTTCCTTGTGGAGAGCCAGGGGGCAGTTCTGGGATAAGTTTTCCCCTTCTCTCAAGGAGAAAATGTTGAGGTCAATCCAGGGTCAGCATCAGTGGGATTGCTACAAATGGGCTAATGGGATTCTTTCGGAAAAAGATCGATTTTTAAATTGATTTGAATCGTAACTTGATGAATCGATTATCAAAAAAAAAAAAAAAAAAAAAAAAAATCAAGGTCTAAAAGATCGATTTCTAAAAAATCGATTTTTTTTCAAGTCTGCGTTTACAATTTAAATTTAAATCCATTTTTTGAAAAACTAGAGATACCATAATAAACGATCTTTATCAGTAAAATCAGGGTATTTCCTATCAGCATCAGTTCACTTAATTTAAGAAAATAGTTTAACATTTTATGCATAAAAAATTAATGCAATAAAACTATAATACAAACACATAAACTGATTTTACTTGATTAAAATAAAATTGGAGTAAAACCGACAGTTCATTTTTAGAAAGATAACGGGGAGCTTTACTATTTTGTATGTAAACAAAATAAACAATTTGGAATTATATAGATGAATAGACATAAAATAATAGTAAAAAATGAACACTTCATCAATTAAGAATACTGCATTGTTATTTATTTGCTCATTAATAATTATTTATATGTAAACTAATTTAAATGATTTACATACATGGTTAGATTTAACAATAGCAACTAACAGAACAAACTCAAAATAAGTTATTTACTTACTCTTAATTACTTATTATTCCATAACAAACACTACATAAAAATAAATATTTATTTTGCTAATCACTGTATATTACGACAGTCAGTCAATCAAAGCATAAACAAATGACGCAATATCAACAACACAATATCTGCGACCCATCCTTACATATGCCTTCCCTGTGTGGGGAAACACAGCAAACTCAAATGTAAAAATCCAGGAAAATTCTCAAAAAACTCTGCTATCTGTGTGATAGTCAGAACAAATCGATGTATGAGAAACAGACATTTATAGGGCTCTTATTTTTGATTTATAAATTTAGAAAATTATACCTCCCATGACAGACTAAAGAGGCCAAGGGAAGTTCTAATTCATTATAATCCACCATAATAATTGATTCCAGATTGGCTCACTGTAAGGCAATCTGTCACGAAAACTGAGATAGGCACAGGAGACCTTGGCCCTCATGGGCTGTTGTGCAACTGAGTTTAATTTAGTTAACTAATAAATATTAATCAAACCATAACACAAAGAAAAAAAATTCAAGAATCTAAATGTAAAATATTTTTACTATTACATGTAAAACTATTTTACTTATTTTAATTTTATCTGTAAATACGTTTTTTTTTTCAAATCATTCAAAAAATGCATTTACAATTAAAATTGCAATTTTTTTAATGTTGTTATCCTCAGAATTGTTTGTGTTTTAATTATTCTTTCTGTATCAAAATATTTATGTAAAGGGTAAAATTGAAAAATAGCAAATTAATATAGATACCACTTCTTCCCTTCACCACTAAAAATAAATAAACAGATTATAAAGTCCAGAAACATATGATTTATTACAGTACCAGCGCATAAGGATGCACTTTCTCTCTGTATCGGTACATGATTGAAAAAGGGAAAGAGACAATCCGTCAGAGATGGTCAATGAGGCACTTGATCTCTGAAGATGCCTACATCCATTAGTTATGAACCAGTTGGAGTGCAGAAACCACAGTCTTTGATAAATTTCATTCTTGGAAAAAAAAAAAAGATTCATAAGTGTAAGTTGATATAAAAGCGCTCACAACTTTTGTGTCAGGTCTTTTAAACTGGAAAATTTTTGAAATTTTTCAGCGGGGTAGCATAGTTGATTTGCTGCTGGCCTTGTATGCTTAAGGTTGAGGGTTCAACTCCAGCCCAAGTGGGTGGATTTTCATGATGCAGGAAAAATTGACAGCGGCCATGTCATATGATTATGCGGCATGTAAAAGATCTCTTAAGTGCCTGTTTGGCTTAGGTGCTCTTGGGAAAACTAAAAACCTAAGTACGGTTTCGCATCACCAGAGCTCAGGTGCCTCCTGTGGAGGAAACTGGGCATTAAAATTACCTGCGGCGATTGGTATCCACCTATATGGGGCCACACTAAAAAGAGATACCAGCTCCCAGGCAATGTACTAGGCCTGCAATGGTAAAACACCAATCCGCAGCCCCGTTAGAAATAATAAATTTTTTTTTGAAATACTGCAATGCAATACTGCTCACTTCTAAGTATGTATAAAACAGAAGCAACATGATGAAATAGAAACAGTTATGGGATTATTTGTTACTAAACACTGCACTAAAAACAAAAATATTGCACAAAATAATCGTATTTTGTAAAGTTGTAATGAATCACATCTCACAGGGGCCATGCCTTGTTTAGAAGTTGCTGGTCAGCATTGTGGAGTGAATGGGATGGTGATGGATTCTTTGCACTATTATATGAGGTTAGATAGCGAATGTTCTGTTTAGGGTAGAAGTATATTTGACTGTGAAAAGTATTGGGAGAGGTTCCAATTCTATCTTGTATTGGTTCAATATTCGGGTCTTGGTGGAGATCTTTTCTTGCAATGTAGCGAGGATAGTATAGGAGAAATTATTACTGAAAAATTCTGCAATATACCTTGAGAAGAATCCTTTTTGTATTTTAAAGCTGTTCTATTGAGCAGTACTTTGGGTTAATGATGATAAATATTGTAATTTTGAATCATGATCAGATTTTGAGGATGGTACTTGAACTACTATCTCTGTTTTCCTAACTTTCATGTCACATTCCATGAATACTTTAAGAGGCTATTCAATTTAACTTGAATAGATCACCATTACTTTGCATTATAGTCAAGAGGTGATAATCTAATGGCTATTATGTAAATCATAAAACTCAGTTAACACAGGAGTGTCATGATTTACAATGTTAAATTATGTTGAATAATGGTGATTGCTTTTTGTTGAATTCAATTTTTGTGAAACACATTACACTGTGTAGTATAAAAGTGTGTTTTATTTTGTTTGCACCATTCTATTTTTCTCATCTAGAACTAATCTTGTATGTAATAGAATATGAAAAATTTTAACCATACAAAAATCACACCATAAATTAAACTGTTCAGATGATTTTTCTATGCATTCTTTAAAAGCAATATGTTATGATTTGTTTTAAAAAATTATAAATGCAGTGCTAAAATGTTTTTTAATCAGAAACATTGGTGAATTTGGGCAATTCTACTTGAACAAAATCAAGAGAAAAATTCAAGGTTGTTAATGATAATTGTGGCTGCATACTAAATTCAGTCAAGCTTTGCAGTGTTTTTGTGGTGAAAGTTTATTGAGTGAAGTATTTATTTAAGTATTACCTTATCAAAGTTTGAAATAGTAAGGTGTCTTGCCACAATAACCTATTATGTTTCTTAATTAAAACTGAAGCTAATCCCAGGTTCGAAACTGAAAAGGAAGAGACATTCAATTTTGCATTATGCTACTTAGAGTTTAAAATTTTTTTAGTGGAATGAAAAGGGTTCACATTAACATAAAATATCAAAATGTTTTTATCAGATCGGTTTTATTTTTGAATGTTTTTTTCAGTACATGTATATATATCTAGGCTTTCCCCCCTACTGTTTTTTTTCTAACTTATATATTTATATGTTTAATCAAACGTTCAGAAAAAAGTAATTGTTTCAATAGATATCTGTTAATTTTTCTTTCATTTAATACTTATAGAAATTTGATTTTAATAAAAATATATATGTTTTTTTAAAAGGATTATTTCTATTATTTCATTACTAAATGAATTCTTTGTTAATTAAAAAGTACATCGTCTATTATTTTGGATCAAAATGCATTTTAGAGACATTTTTAACGATTGATTGTTTCATGAAAATCTGAAATCTATTTTATTATTTTAGATTTTTAAAAACTATTATTAAAAACTGATGAACGTTTTTTGTTTTACTCTTAACATCAGAATCGTTTTCTTTTTATTGCTTCACTTAAATAATTTTTTAATTCTAACGCAATATTTTTTTTTTATAAGTCATACATCGAAATTTGAAGCTATATCTTATCTGTGAGAAGGAGGGGAAGATAGAACAATAATTTTACACTAAAAAAAAACGTGTTCGGGCTATAGAGAGGGGAAAGAAACCTGTCTTAAATAAAAATAAGTGGAATGAAACAAATTTCGAAAAAGGTAAAATTTTTTGACACAATTTTAGAAATCACTCACATTGTGCGCATACAAAAACACACACAGAAATGCTGGTGTCATGAGGAAAAGGGAAAGTTACGAGCAACGCCAGGCTAAGCAGTGGAGGGGGGTCATTTTGAAAAAGAGTATTAGAAGTGCTGATTTTGTGAAGGAAAGGGAAAATTTATATAAAAGTAGAGAAAGTTCGTGCAACGCCAGGCCATGCAGTTAGTAACCTATTATGTTTCTTAATTAAAACTGAAGCTAATGTACCTGTTATACTCCAAATTATGTCATCTTAAAAAAAGGAGACAGTAACTTCAAAAGGTATTAAGTTCAACTTAACATTTTGTTTGTCTTAATTTTAAAATAAATTTTTTTCCTGATTAACCCCTTACTTGTCAAGGAAAATTACACAATTTGCTTCCCAGTTTTTCACATAGGTATGTGCAGTTATGCCTTGTACTGTAGGAAAAGTAAACACATTAATAAGTAAATCCTTTGCAAACACTGCCAAGTTCATTTTATTGCATTCCAAATCCTTGGGAATAGTTTTGCTGATAGCAGTGCAATGCAAAGTATTGTACTTTTGAAAGGCGCCAAGGGGCAGTTAACACACTGTTAAGCAAGACATAAGTATATGTCAACAGCAGTTAAGAGGTTAATCACAATCTAAAAATTGGTAGTTATAACATGTAATTAATAACAAAAATTTTAATGCAGGTGTTTTACATTTGCTGAAATGCCTTGGTACCAAAGAAAAATTGCAGCTGCAATATTTGCTTCGCCACCAACATCCACTTATGAGGAGGTTAGCATGGGTTTTGTGTCTTTTGCATTTATTTTAATAGGTTTATCTTATGTTAGATACTAATACCATAAGTTAAATTTTAAGTTAGTTTAATCTTGCATTTTTGTTATTTAGATAGAATTAAACACATAGGTATTATTTTTTGATTCATATAAAATGTTATCATTTTTATTTTTTCCAGAGAATCTCTAATTATAAAAAAAAGTGATTTTTAAATTTTTTTATCAGTGGATAAATTCAATTATTCATATGTTAAAAACTTTATGTCAGAATGAAATTAGTGTGTATTATATATAAAGGTTATAATAGAAATTATAATTAAGTTATTAAAATTTTATGCCTTTGTAAAAATTACAAAAATCATCATTTGTATAAAAAATTTTAAGCAGAAAGGAAAGTTTTTGTTCTATATTAGTGCATGATTCTCAATGTAGTAAGCATACCTCTAGGGATAACATAGAATTTTCAAAGGGTACATGGGCAGGCTAGGAAAAAGTCATCAGCATTCAGAAGCAATTTCACCAATCTGTTACTTTTTAAATAACTCCTTAATGGTTGCATAATTTTGAAGAAAACGGCCATAAAAATGCCTATTTTTTTAATCAAGAAAATTATAAAAAACTAGATGTATATATGTATTTATTTTTAAATTTTGGACAAATTTTGAGCTTGAAATAAAAGAATTTTTTAAGAAAAGCCAACATTTAGGGGTATTATGATTGAATGTTGGTTTTCCAGTGTTAAAAAACATGTAATTTAAACAATAAAAGATAACTTTTTATTACACTTATGCATAATGTAGAAACACATAAGTAACTTTTTCTTGTGAGAAAAATTTCAAAGCATGATATAAAAAGGCCATCGTCACAGGTAACAGTACAGATCCATCATCACTGGTCTCAGATTCACTTACCAAACTTTCAAAACAATCAATTATTTCAGAATCACTCAGATCCATTTATACTTAAAGTAAAATCTGATCCACTTCCTGAACAACTCCATAATGAATACAATATATCACAGAATGTAACCCACGTGTATTCACGAAAAGCAGAATTAAGTAGCTGAGCTAAGGTTACAAAAACATTTTGCTAATATATATGTTTGATTTGGCTAACATATAGTTCAAAATAAAATAATTGTTACTAATAATCTGGTGAGAAATAAACATGATTTCAGGCATAAGAAATAGATAGCTTTAATCTTTTTACTGAGTTACTTTTGAACACTTCAGCCCAGAAATATGCTGGGCACAAGAAATAGAGGGGGAAATTTCACCCCCATGATTTTGATGGGAGTGAGAAGGGGTTAACCAAAAAATCCTCCACTGCATGAGAATGTCAAGATGGGAGGGACATGATGCTTTTATATAGAAAAGAATTTATTTTTCTAATTATATCTGTTGAACACTATACATAATAATGCTCATAACCCTTTGTAAGACGTATAATATGCTTAATCAAATAAAAACCATCTTTTTTTTTTGTTTATCTTTGTTACACATTACTTGATTCATAGCACAATACTCTGAATTGTTCTTTCAATTTTTGAAAATGGTTTGTGGAATTAAGCTGCCTTTAATTTTACGTTTAGACTGTAGTGCTTTATTTTATTCAATCATAAAAACAAAAAATATAATTCAGGGCTAATAGTTGTATTCAGAGATATCTAGTTTCCATTCAAATTTATTCTCAGATTTCATTAATTAAATAATTATAAAATAATAACTGTTTGATATTTGTGTTTAGGCTCTGGAAAATTTTAAAAAAGCAGAAGAGAGTAAGTAAATTTTATGTAATTGTGTTTTATATTTTATTAAATTTTTCATAATACTTATTAAAAAAAATGTGCAATATTGAGATTTCATTGATAACATCTGTTTTAATTATCTATCTTTAGTAACTCCATTATTCTACAGTATGAATTTACTAATGCTAGGAAAATGTTATATAAATTTGAATAATAAAGAGAAAGGTATGAAGTATTTGAAGAAAGCTGTTGAATATACCATTAAAATTCCAGATGACCAAAAAGTATGCATTTCTTTTTTATTTCATACATATTCATGTTTTTTTTTTATTTCATCAAGAAATCAAAATATAGTTTTATGAGACAAATTTATTCAGCCAAGAGCTATTAAGAAATAAATTCAATGGAAGTTATTTTGAAAAAGGGTATTAGAGGAGTGATGATTTTGCGAAGGAAAGGGAAAGTTTATAAAAGTAGAGAAAGTCCATGCAACGCTGGGCCATGCAGCTAATAGTTAATATTTATGTTTAGTAGAAAAAAATATACTATGAATACTGATAATTTAAGATTTTATTGAAAGCTTAGTATCCAAGATTTAAAATATCAAGAGTCAATAAGCTTTTATATTTAAATTAAACAAAAACTAAGCTAATTAAACAAAAAAATTTGGCTTAAAAGTTACTTCTAAGATATTAATCTTCAAAACATTTTTAATTAAAATTAAGCTAGAGTAAAACTTATTCACAGGTATATTGAAATGATTAAAAATTTAAAGCTATAGCAAATGCACATTGAATGTTAAAATCAGTAATTGATAAGATTCTCCTGTGTGGCAACAATACATGCTACATACATCTAAGAATTCTTAATCTCATTTTGCAATATATTGTTTCATGCATTCATTGTCACATCTCTATAAAATATTTTTATGTATTATATAATTATTAAATGTGTGAAATTGTATACAATTTGTTTCAGGCGCATGATGAAGCTGAAAAACTTTTAAAGGACTTAAATGCATAAATGAATGCTAAAAAATGTTTGCTATATGTAAGGACATGAAGTATATTTTTTTGAAGTTATTTTTAAATATGTATTTTTATAATTTAATTATATTTCTAATAAAACATTACAAGCAATTCATGGTAATTTCCTTTTTTGTTTCTTTTATATATGACAAAGCACAGAATACATATAAATAACACTTCAAAATGTTTTATTTGCTATGAAAATTAATATTTAAAACTTCTCAGAGCAAAATGTAATAAACTAATTCATCTGCTGACAGACTTTTAAACAATTACTAACTGCATGGCCCGGCGTTGCACGGGCTATCTTTACTTTTATAAATTTTCCCTTTCTTTCACAAAATCAGAACTTCTAATACTCATTTTCAAAATGACTTCCATCCCCCCTCCACCACTCAGCCCAGCGTTTCTAAAATTATGTCAAAAAATTTCCCTTTTTCGAAATTTGTTCCATTCCACTTATTTTGATTTAAGACAGGTTTCTTTCCCCTCTCTATAGCCCGAACACGGTTTTTTTTAGTGTAAAATTAGTGTTCTATCTTCCCCTCCTTCTCACAGATAAGATATAGCTTCAAATTTCGATGTATGACTTATAAAAAAAAATATTGCGTAAGAATTAAAAAATAATTAATGTGAAGGAATAAATAGAAAACGATTCTGATGCTAAGAGTAAAAAAAAAACTTTCATCATTTTTTTTAATAATAGTTAGTTTCTAAGAATCTAAAATAATAAAATAGATTTCTGATTTTCATGAATCAATCAATCGTTATATATAGTTAGCTTAAAAATGTCTCTAAAATGTATTTTGATCCAAAATAATAGACGATGTACTTTTTAATTAACAAAGAATTCCTTTAGTAATGAAATAATAGAAGTAATCCTTTTAAAAAAACACACACATATATATATATATTTATAAAATTCAAGTTTTTCTATAAGTAATAAATAAAAGAAAAATTTACAGATAGCTATTGAAACGATTGCTTTTTCTGAATGTTTAATTAAACATATAAATATATATAATTTTGAAAAACAAAAAACAGTATGGGGGAAAGCCTAGATATGTATATTTATATACATGTACTAAAAAAACAATAAAAAATTAACCGATTTAATGTTAACCTTTTTCATTCCACTAAAAAAGTTTTAAAATGATTTTTCTGATGTTTTAAGGTCTTAACAGTCGTGCATTAGAATTAAAAAATTATTAATGTGAAGCAATAAAAAGAAGACGATTCTGATACTAAGTAAAAAATGTCTCTAAAATGTATTTTGATCCAAAATAATAGACGCAATGTACTTTTTAATTAAAGAATTAATTTATTTCATTTTAATTTTAACCTTTCTCATTCCACTAAAAAAATATGAATCTTTAAAAAGTAGCGTAATGCGAAATTGAAAGTTGGTTCCTCTTCAGTTTCGAACCCGGGAATTGTCGTTTATAAAGTAGCGGGTTAACCAACGAAACTACAGTTATGTTGGGGAAGAACATTGAATTGAGCTTTAAAATAAAGGTAGATTTTTTTTAATATCCCATTTCGTTATTCGTTAAAGTAAAAGATTTTTTTTCGGGCTTCATTTTTAAGTTAATACTTTCAAACTTCATATAAATAATGGACGATGTACTTTTTAACTAACAAAGAATTCCTTTAGTAATGAAATAATAGAAATAATCCTTTTAAAAAAACATATATATTTAAATTAAATTTCTATGAGTAATTAATAAAAGAAAAATTTACAGATAGCTATTGAAACGATTGCTTTTGTAATCAAAAAGTATGAAACAAAAATAAAGAATGTAATTATAATTAATTTAATTATTACTGACATTTTATGTAATTTTTTTTGTTTAATTTTGCAGCCACCGGAAACCCAAAAGTACATTTTTTTAAAAAAAGAATAGTTTATGTATGGAAATAAACAGAAAAATAGAAATTTTCAAAATTACAAAATTATTCGATCATGTTTTAAAAACCTCTGAAAAAAAAGTAGTTCCGAAAATATTTAAAAAAATTGTAAAATAGTTAAATTGAAAGAAAGATATTGTTTTTTTAACTATAATTTGTAAGATATTTTATTAATCTTCGTACAGATTATGTATAATATTGTTCTACACGTGGAAAAAAAAGAAAAGCATGAACTTTTTTTAGTGTAAAATATTTTTTCATTAACGCAAAAGAAGTTCAAGCGGAACAACTCATAATTCGTATTCAAAAAAAAGAACCCATTTCGACTCATTTTTTATTTAAAAAAAATTGTAAAATAATTAAATTGAAAGAAAGAAAAAAATTAATCTTTAAATAAAATTATTTATATGCAAAGTTTCGTTGTTTTGTAAAAACAGAACTTCTTTCCGATATTCTCTGCAGATGGCGCGACGATGCATTTTAAGGTTTTTTATTAATATCTTTTTAACTAATTGGAATATCAGAATATAAATGGTCAAAACGGATTCCTGGGATCATTCCCGAAATTTTGATACCTTCTGCTAGTTTCTGCATCTGGTGGTTCTTGAGAACATTGGGCGTCATCCGGACATACATAGATATGTTTACCTTCGGATTTTAATAGTGTAGATTTAAATTCTATGTGCATAGTAAAAAATATAATTTTTTTACTAAACTTTACTGCTTTTTTCAACTTTTTATTCGATATGTTTAAACATTCTTTTATAATTAATGATATTGATTTTCATATAAACAAGTTAAATAACTTAAAAATACCATCAAAAAGGAGTCTAAATTGATTTGAAGATTTTTATATGAGCAAAAAATTAAACTATACATATGACTAACTTATGATAGAAAAATAATTCACAGAAGTTGAATAGATGAAATGCATGAATAAGTTACATATGATTAAGAATAAAATATTGAGGGGTTTGTTATGATTCACTCATATTCATGGGAAGTATATATGACTTAAAAAAAGATTTCATTATACATACAAATTTTTGAAAGACATATATTTCAAAGTTTCTTTATCATTTAATGTGAATATATATATTTAAATTTCTAATTTAAAAAAATTCCAAAATGTTTCCCTTGTTATTAATACTACAATTATATATTGATCCTTTCATTTGATCGAATCTAATTAACATTGATATAAAATAATGTATTTTTTCCCTTAAATATAGTTGTAAACTTTTTAATGTATTTTAAATGCCTTTCAGGGGTCCCTATGCAAAATTAAGCCCCACCTGTGACTCTTAAAAGTAGTCAGTATAAATATTGTCAAATACTCATACAAACAGTAATCTGAAACAAATAAGTGAGCATGACTCAAAATTTCGTAAATGAGTAATGATGGTGGAAGGCCCAGACATAGATGACGGTCATCACATAATAAGTAATAATAATATTAGTAGTGAGTAGAATTGTCTCACACTAACAACTATTGAAACAATTAAAATATAAAAACTAAAACTATTTTAAGTACAATGCACATATTATTTTAAACAAAATCAGAATATATGTTTATTTTGATCCATTCAGAAAAAAATGTTATTTGTTTTACTGTTATCAATAAAAATTGATAACTTTTCTAATTGTAAGATGTACATAAAAAATAATAACATTATTTTTGACAGATCATAATACAAAAAGAAAAAAAATCTTTGGTATTTTTTGAATAACTTTATTAAAGAATGAAATATATAAAGTTAGATAAATAAAGTAAAATTGCACAATTAATTTGAGTGATTTACAAGTGATTAAAATAATTCTTTTCAATTTCACAGATTGAAAAGACACGCATCTTGTGATATCTATTTCTGTAATATAAAGCAATTAGATTTGTATTTGATAAGAAAAACTGGGAAATTTTCAACTCTTAGGAGTGGAAAAAACATATTAAAGGTTTGAAAATAAATTCATTAAATTTTAAATAAAATAATTATGTTTTATATAAATTGCTCACTTTTTAAGTAATTTAATTCAAATTTTCTTATTTACTAAACAATCATAATTTTGTACTATGAATGAAAAAAGAATTATTAATAAATCAAGTAATGTAGTCCTGAAAGATTTCATATGAAGAATTGATCTGGTAAACCATTATATAAAAAAAAACAATATTTGATGTTTCTATGATTTTTTAAAATATAAATTTGATTATTTGCAGCTAATCTACAGATGAATTTAAATAAATGGACAAGTCCTTTTAAGATTTAATTACTCAGCTACAATAAAGCAAATTTAATGAAAGCCTAATTTACAAAATATTAAAAGAAGCTTTGCTTATAAGTAGTTAATTATGGAATGTTTTGATGTAAATAATGAATAAAGAATCATTTTAAAATTCACAATGTGTTAATTATGAATATATTTTTAACATTTAAAACATGTAAAATATATCAGTTTTATTAAAAATACACAGCATGTTACAGCTTTTCAGATTAGTAATAAATTATTCTAAGTGAATTTATTTCACATAAATAGTAAAAATACAAAAAAGCATATAAAATTTTAAAGCCATTTTCTAACTATTAAGTTAATCTTGTAATTCTTACAAAAATATGATTTAAAAGATATGCATATATACAGTATGTTTTAAGTAAAAACAGAAAGTCGTGGAACATTGGTTAAGCCTTTAGATGGCTTCTCCCACACAGCTACAATACCATTTTCATTAGAAGCAAATAAATGTTGATTATCAGCTGAGAATACAATGCTGAAAAAATATGGTTACAAAAGCATTAAACGATTAAATTTAGTAAATGTTTCTACGATCAAAAGAATATTAATCAAATCACGATTACAATTTTTATGAACAATATGATTAAATTAATCACATAAAGCTGCTTGGAAAATTGTAAGAAATCAAATAGCTTTATGTTTAGGAACTTGATATTTATATGATAATGGCAACATTGAAAGAATGTATAATAAAACATGTATTTCTTTAAAATTTTTTTCTTTCTAATGGGGCTGTGCATTGGTAAACATCAATGCAGATCTAGTACATTCCCCAGAAGCGGGTATCCCTTTTTAGTGTAGCACCATATAGGTGGATATCAATTGCTGCAATGTTATTTTGATGCCCAGTTTCCTCACCTGAGCTCTGACAGTTAGTAACTTTTTGAGAGCCATCAAGCCAAATAGGCACTCTAGGGATTTTAAACATGCTGCATAATTATACGACATGGATGCTGTCGATTTTTTGCAACATGAAAATCCATCGATTTAGACCGGGGTCCCTACAAACTTAAGAGTACGAGGCCAGTGCCAAACCAACTACGCTACTCAGTCTGCGTTTTCTTTAAATAGAAATGATATTAAAAATGAGTGTTAATTTAAATTACCATAAATGCATGTTCCTAAAAAAGTACTGTGAAGTACAAGTTATTGCTGAGAGAACCTAAACAATCTCTTGAATTAATGAAATGATAAATGTGATATCAATAAAACTTAGCACACAATTAAAATTTTTGGTGGACTTTTCACAAAAATCAGTATTATTCTTTGATAAAACTTTTCAAGAGAATATGATTACAACTATTTTAAACCACATATATGTAGGTATTGACATTTATATTATATGATCACAAATGATGTAATATGGTAGATAGGCAGTGGATAAAACATGCACACAAAAAATCATTTAAAAGATTGATAAATTGGTTTAAAAAAGACGTTTTCACACATTCTTAAAGAATTTTTTTTATATGGTAGATAAGGACTGCATAAAAAAAAATCTCCCTCACAAAATATTTTCAAGCTTTTTGAAATAGTGAGAAAATGTTCTTAGAGTTTAAAAGGCTGGGAAATCTTTAAAAAGAACTGACGAGTAAAACAGTGATTTATAGTTCTATAGATACTGTAAAAAAGATAATTACTAAACCTCCCCTCTCAGCCCTACCCTTTAAGCTATTTTCATAATCACATCAGGGAGATTCTTTTATAATAGGCCAGAAAGATTTAATTCTTTGTTTATACTCTTGCATTATTTCTATCAGCCCTAAGATTCCTAAATGGTGATTAATCATAATTGCGATGCTAGCAACATTTCTAGGAACTGGGGATACTCATCTAGAAAACTGAATTATAGACTTTTTTAACACAAAACAAATCTTGATGAGAATGTTTTAACAAAGATTACATATTTTTCTCAATTATAGATACTTGTAAGACATTTCAGAGGAAAATTATAAGTTTTAATCATTAAGCACCTTAGGAATCGATACATAAAAATATTATAAAATAATAATTAAAGTTTAAGAATTTGATCAATACAATCTGTACATACACTTCCATGGAATATAAGTGATTCTAAACTATAAGATGTATAGTCTTATGGGGAATTGCTTAAATCAAATCCTAATGTCAAATATCACAAATAATTTTTAAACTGCCTAAAAAGTTTGAATGTGTATGTGAGCACATGCACATAAATATGAAATTTATGCCATTTATTAAGCAATACATGTTTTATTGTGATACCAATTCCAACATAAAATGTTAATGGATTAAGAGTTTAAAGTAATTTCTCACGTTGCTGAATACCATACTTCTAATTTTTCTTTATATATTGCATAAAACAGATATACACAGATGAAATGTAAAAAAATTTTATAAATAAAATGCAAACATACCATTTTATTGGCAACAGAAAACGATCATAAGTAATCTCTCTCACTGGTTTTAAATCCCATGAACTCCAAAGACTATATGTAAATATATGTAGAATATATATAAATATTATATATATAATATTTTGATATAATAAGGAAACATTAAAGTTATATTCACTTCCATAAAAACTTTAGGTTTTAAAAATCTTTAATCGCTACATTTAAGATAAATTTTATGCAAGTTTGTTTTCCTAAATACTTTTTAATTTATTAGCTAAATATCTCATGGGCTCTCCATTTCTTTTTTTAAAAAAATAACTTCATTTTTAGAATTAAAATTTTTGTTAGAATTACACATCAAAAACAAGGGCCCCCCTCCCCTGGGAAAACCCTAATACACACTTTGAATTTTTAAAAAAATTTGCTCAACTACTTCAAAACTATCTATTACATTTAATTCAAATATAAATTCTGACAGTGAAAATTCTTTAAATTAACTAATTTTTTTATTAGTGCTTATAAAAAGATAAATTTTTTTTAAAAGAAAAACACTTTTAACCCGCCAAATACCACAATTTCTCCCCCAAATGTTTCTTCAGATATTTCACTTCTAGACAAAAATATAAATAGCTTTTTTTTATAATAAATTTTAGAATAGTCTTAAGGGAAAAATACTCAAAATGCACAGTTGCTTATTTTTACAATTTTTCAGTTTAAAGAATTTAAATAAAATAATTTGATTTTCATTCACATGTTTTAAAATTATAAAACAGTTTACATTCATACCGTATAATCCCTGAGCGAAGTCCTGTAGCTATAAGGTTCACTGATTTACCTTCTGGAGCTGTAGAATAACAAAGTGCTGTGATAATATCAAGTACTTTTACTTTTCCAACAACTTCCCCATTTATTGTATGCACTCTCAGGCAACTCTCATCACCTACAAAACAGTAAAAATAAATACAGTTTAAAAAGTAAAAATAAAGAAATGAAGGAAAAAAATTTTAATAAAGGAATACAGATTTAGTAGTAAAAGAAGCAGAATGCAAACCTTTGCAAACTTTTGTCCTCTATACAGTTTTATCAGTTCATTTCTAAAGAATTTTAAAACTTGAATTTATATAATGTAAACATTTTTTAAATTATTCTGATAAATTATTAGAAAACAATGTGTAAGTAAATATAATTTTCTATTTATTAAAAATTAAACACAAAGTCTTTGTTTTTTTGCACAACACTAAGTCTTTTAGTTTTTTTGCACTTAGCACTATGCAAATAAATTTTTTTCAAAATTTCAATTTGGAAATTAAAATACTTAGCATCAAACAAAGAAAAACGTAAAATTTCATTCATAAACAGAAGTCTAAATAACATTAAAAACTAACCAATACTAGTGGAAAAAGCAATATCTCCAAGAGTATCACTGACAGTAACTAGATGCACAGAACCCTCATCACCTATTAATGAACGTACATAGCACAACCTGAAAACATTTGAATAAAAATTGTAAGGACACACAGAAATAAATTCAAATTCTTGATTTCAATAACATATGTATATACATATTATATATTAAAGGTAAAAAATTAAACACTTTTTAAAAATTATTAAATAGTATAAATATAACAATCACTGATTTAAAATAAAATCAATATCAATGTCAGAATTTTATATATATATAACTACTGCAATCATTTTGCAGCAAACACATATTAAATATAAGAAAATTGCTTTAAAAAATAGACAACATTTAAAAAGTATCATTTAATAAAAATCTAATGTTTTAAATCTTAAAAATTAATGAAGTCTATACCCATGTATTGAAATTACATATTGAGAGGCAGGTTCAGATTTCATGCCACAAACCGATAGTAAAATGTAATAGTTATAATTTATTTATGAATATTTATCAATATTACATATACTTCTTTGCTGTTAAATATACATTACCTGTTTAAATCCCAAATTATAACTGAACCATCTTTGCTAGAGGAAACAAATATACTAAAAGATTTGCAAATGTAAATTGATGTCACTAAATCTGTATGGGCATTTAATTGAAGAACAGGCTGCTCAAGTGTTATGGTTTGCTATAAAAAAATGTAATAAAATGAAATTAATATTGACATTTAAGTGAACAAGCTTTTTAATATTTTATATTCATACAAAATATTTTTTAAAAACTATAATTTGTTACTTCTTTTAATTTAGAATGGAAGTTTGTTGAAAAAATTTACAATCAGCATTATAAGTAAGTCAAAAGTAAGATTCCCATTATTTATCATGGCCAAAATTTTTAAATTAAGAAAAATCAAAAACAGTAACTAATTAAACATGTAGATAGAAAAGTGTAAAAAAGGATGTATATACCAAATATACAACTCAACAAAAAAAAGTAGTTGGAGATGGATATATTGTTCTCTTAGTGTAAGATTCTAATTATTTTTTAAAAAATTATTTTAACTTTAAATTATATGGCATTATTTTCAAAAATACATATACAACAGTTCATTGGAGAGAAAATAATTACCCCTGATGATCCTATATATAATGAGTAAACAGAAATTATGCCTGATGAGTGTGCAATAAAGAGTTTCTCACAATCAGGAACTGAAGCACATAAACATACCTGTAATTTAAATAATCAATTTGTATAATTTTTCCATTATTGAAAAAAAATACACATAGAAACACAAATTATTCTTAGGTAGAGTCAAAGGTAGAATAAATTCTTTAAAAAGAAGCTATTTACATGCATGCACAAAAGGGGGAAAGGAAGGAGAGAAATAATGGCTCAGATAATAATATCAGAAATATAAAATTGACAATTCTTTCTCCCTAAAACTTACACACAACTTTGTACGTTTTTTTTTAAACAGTTTGCTATGCTAAAAGAAATGAAAAAACAAATAAAATACTCACAGGGTCAAGATTACTCTCTTGTAGCAGAGGAATAGCTGGTTGATCCCGACATAATTTGATTCTAACAATGCCATCTTTATGACCCCAACTTACTAATGCTGCTGACATAATGTATGTGGCACTAGAAATATCTGATAAAAAAAAATTAAGAACAGTTTTGAAAATTTTAGAATTCTTGAGTAAGAAATTCAATAGTTTATAAAGTTAACAGAAATTAGTTTTAATAAACAAATTTTAAAATGAAATAATAACTGGTGCAATGGCCTGTGAATCAGAAATTGATGAAAGAATAATTTTTGGTAGCCTCAATCAAGAAGTAGAAATATCATCGTCAACAGTGAATTCAAGTAAGCTGAATTTTTATTGAAACTGAATTATACCTGAATAGAAGATTAAAATGTCAGAAGATCTCTCAAAATTTAAAAAGAAGCGTACTGCGGTACGTTCTTCGTTGACAAAATTGATAAATAAAACTGAAGGAAAGATAAACAATGAAAATGAACCTGTTGAACTATTTGAAGCTTTTTTAGAGCAATTAAATGATAAAGAAAGTAACTTAAGTTTATTAAATACACTAATTGAAGATCATTTGTCTGTTGACACTATTACTGAAGATATGGAAGCTTCGGAAGAAATTAAAGAGAAGATTATATTTTTGAAAACGAAGCTTTCTGCTAAAATTAGGAGAATAAATTTTGACTCTATCCAGGTTGATACAGTTTCTTGAAATATCCAAGTTATTGATTCCAATAGTTTTGAATGTATGAACATAAATTTACCTAAATTGGGATATAAATAAATATTCTGGAAATTATTCTGAATGGTTAGATTTTTATAATTTATTTGAAAGCTCTATTCATAATAACAACAGACTAAGCAAAGTTGATAAATTTAATTATTTAAAACCATTTGTGTGGTAATGTGCTTGCTTACATTAATGGATTTTCGATTTCTGATGATAATTATGATAGAGCTCTTGATTTATTAAAAGATAGATTTGGAAATAAAAACATGTTAATTAATGCTCATTTGAGCAATTTATTAAATTTAACACCTGTTATAAACACTACTGATATTGTGGGCTTAAGAAATTTGTACAATAGAGCAGAAAGGCAAATAAGGAGTCTTGAAAGTTTAGGAGTTAAAGAAGGATCCTACTCAAAATTATTAACACCCATCCTGTTGAAACAGATACCCTCGGAACTCGTTTAGGAATTCAATCGTTCTCAAAGGGACAAAAGGTTTGATCTGAGCGCTCTTTTACGGTTCCTGCATTTGGAGATCCGTAGTAGGGAACGAGCCTCTCAAATAAACAATCATACACCATGTCATTATTCCCCTCCACTGCAAGACAGAATAAAAAATAAAGGCTCCTATTTCTCCGGACAACGCATGAAGCCACCCCAAATAGAGTACATTTCTGACCACATTCATTTCCCACCCTTTTGGAGAATGTAGAACTTAGAAGCCGAAAATGTTTATACTGCAACAAAGGTCATGAACTCGACGCTTGCCATTCTTTTAGTGCTAACGAAAAGCGAGAAATTTTAAGAAAAAAAGGGTGTTGTTATTCGTGTTTGTCGCCCGGTCATAGAGCAATGGAATGTGTAAAAAGGGAGTCATATCCTATTTGTAATGGGTCCCATCATTTCTCAATATGTTTTTGAAATTGACATGATGACGGTTTGTCTCCGAAAGGGGACACTGATAATATAGTTTCAGCAGTATTTAAAACAGAAGCAAATAGTGTATTATTATAAACATGTGCCACATTAATAGGTGACAAAAATGAACAAGAAGTTGTTAGATTATTTTTAGATAATGGTTCACAGAGAACTTTCCAATTCTTAGAAAAGAAAACCTTTCCATTTGCACATTTGGTGCTAAAAAGAAACTGAAACAAAAACTTTAAATATAGTTAAAATAAAATTGAAAAACAGGGATGATCCAAATTTGTGCATTGATATAGAAACGGTAGAGATAGAACATATTTCTATCACAAATTTACCGACTCCTGATTGAAATATTTAAAAAAATGTACAATTAGCCGATCCTTATGAATTTAACGATAAAGAAATATCAATTCTTATTGGTGTGGACTATTATTATCAAGTAGTTACAGGTAGAATTACACGTCTAAACAAAAATCTTGTGTCCGTAGAAACATTATTTGGGTGGTCTTTACAAGGGCAGAGTACAGATTCTGAGGAACTTTTAACAATGAGTGTTATTGTTAATGAATCCAATATTTCTAAACAGCTTAGTGAAGTGAATTTTGGGATTTAGAGAATTTAGGAATAGAAGCAGAGGTGTCTGATGAAAAAAATATTGATAATGATATAATGTCTGAATTTGAAGCGGGAATTTCATACCAAAATAAGCGGTATAAAGTTAAATTCCCTTGGAAACCTAACGTGAAAACATTGTTAGAAAATAATGAAGAAATTGCTAGGAAAAGATTTCTAAAGTTAAGATCACGTTTTAAAAATGACAGTTCCTTATTTGAGGATTACAAATTAGTTGTAAATAATTATCTTTCTGAGAAAATCATAGAACGCCTTCCATTTGAAGAAGAAAATCTAAAAAGCATATTTTTTATCTACCACATAGAGCAGTAATATGTACTGATAAAACTACAAGCAAATCGCGAATCGTATTTGATGCGTCATCACATGTGAAAGCACAACTATCTTTAAACGATTGTTTACACACAGGGCTAAATTTTATACCTAATCTATTTTTTCTATTAATTAAATTTAGAGTGAATCCAATTGCATTTGTAGCTGACATAAAAATGGCATTTTTGATGATTGAGATAGATGAAAGTGAAAGGGATTTTACAAGATTTTTCTGGGATGAAAATCCAGGAATTGATTTAGAAAACAAACGGTTTGAGATTTTCCGAATGACTAGGGTTTTATTTGGAGTAAAATCGAGTCCATTTCTTCTTGCAGCTACGATAAAGCATCATCTTAAAAAATATGTGGATATTTTTCCTAATACTTTTAACCATCTTAACCAGGCATTGTATGTTGATGATTTTCTGTGTGGAAATGTCAGTGTCCAAGCAGCCTTGACAACCTGCATAGAAAGTAAACAAATTTTTGACAAATGCAAGTATGGATCTTTGAAAATGGAGGACCAACTCTTCCGAGCTAAATCAAAGGTTAAAAAATTTAAATTTTGAAGTAGATGAACATTAAGAGTCATTGAACATGTTGATAGCTTCAAAGGTCTTAGAAGTTGGTTAGAATGAAAAATCTGATACATTCTATTTTGATTCCAGCGATTTAGGAACATTTCTTTCTAAAATAATTAATACAAAAAGATATTTGTTACAAGCCGCAGGTCAATTATTTGACCCAGTGGGTTTCATAGGTCCTTATACGATCCGAATAAAATGTTTAATTCAGGAAATTTGGTGTTTAGGATTGGATTGGGATGACAAATTGCCCAAACAATTAGAAGTTTCATGGAATAAATGGTGTAATGAGATTCATTATTTAGGTGAAATAAATATTCCTCGATATTACTTTCAAAACTTTTTGCCTTCAAATGCAACCACCATTCAGTTGCATTGCTTTTCAGATGCTTTCAAAAAGGTACATGGAATTGTCGCTTATTTACGCATGGAACTTAATGATGGAAATATTATTTCTAGTTTTGTAGCATCAAAAGGTCGGGTAGCTCCATTAAAACCTCTTTCGATCCCTAGATTGGAGCTTTTGGGCACACTTTTATCTACAAGGTTAAGTGACAAAATTGCAACTGCACTCATACTTCCTGTGAGTCATTTTTATTGGACTGATTCGTCTATAACATGTTACTGGATCAAGGGGGATTTTAATAGACATAAAGTGTTTGTAAAAAATAGAATTAAAGAAATACAAAAACTAAGTGATCCCAAGGAATGATGCTACTGTAAAGGAAAGGATAATCCCGCTGATTTAATAAGTCGGGGTTTGCCTTTAAATGATCTTAAAAATAACAAAATATGGTGGCATGGTCCCATGTGGTTGACAATGAAACAAACGGAATGGCCATTATTTTCAGAACCTACAATTGAAACTGAAATAAATATTGATAAATTAGAATTGAAGAAATCAATAAATGTAAATACAGCGGTTGAAAAGAGGCAAATTGAAAATAATGTAATCTCTAGATATTCCTCTTTTAGTAAATTAATTAGAATAAGCGCTCTATGTTTAAGATTTGTAAGAAGGAGATCCAAGCCAACCGTCATTTGGAGTGAGAATGCAATGAACTTCAAGGGAGCAAGAAACATTCTTAACGAATGGAACGAAATTTGCAAGTCCAACACAATTCAGCGCGGAAGAGGGAATCGAATTGAACTTCATTCCACTCGCTTCTCCCCATTTCAGTGGATTGTGGGAAGCAAACATTAAGTCCATGAAACGCATTTTATTGAGGGTAGCAAAATCAGCTATCATGAACTTCGAAGAGTTAACAATGTTGGTGACACAAATCGAAGCAGTTCTGAATTCACGTCCCTTGTCTCCACTTTCTTCGGACACCAAAGATCTTAACCCTTTGAACCCGGGCCAATTCTTGACGAACTGTGCTATTTCATCCTTTCCTGAACCTTATACTGCTTCGGATTCTTAGTCCTATCATTCCAGGTGGAAACTCATTCAATCATTCAACAAATTTTGGAACCATTGGAGCACAGAATATCTGACCCATCTTCAGACCCCTGCTAAGTGGAGTGTACAGAGCCCTAACTTGATGGAGAATCAGCTTGTTCTTTTAAAGGATCCCAACACCAAGCCCTTGTACTGGCCTATGGGGTGTATTCTTGAAGTATTTCCCGGTAGTGATGGTCTTGTAAGAGTAGTTAATGTGAAAACCTCAACAGGTATTTTAAAATGAGCCATCACAAAGGTAGTGCCTTTACCTATTCCAGATGATCCTGCAACTGTAGAAAAGAACATTTGGACACATTTTACAATTTCTTGAACTTTAACCTTTATATTATTCTATTTACATAATTGCTAATTTGATTTTTCAGAATTATTGATAATGCATGTGATTTAAGAACTGCTAATTTTATTTCAGAATCATTGATGGTGCATGTGATTTGAGAATTGAATTTATAGGATTTTATTTTTATTATTTTACATTGCATGAACTTTATTTGTATTATTTCACATTGAATGAATTTTATTTGTATTATTTCATTTTGCATGAATTTTACTTGAATTACCTTAGAATTTTAATTATCTTAATGTAAACTCCGTAGGAGTTTAAATGGGGAGTAATGGTAGAACCCCCACAGTATAGAGGGCGCTGCTTGTAAAAACATGCTTTGTGTACACGAGATCTTCTGTACGTGACCGAGTGCAGACGCACTCCATATTCCATTAAACTTATTATTTAATCTTAAACTTGTCTTTGATGATTTATTGAATTAAATTGAGTCTAATGATTGTGATGTTATGAGCGTTGATTGATATAAAAGCATTCTACCACTGATTAACTGAACCAATAACAATAATAATTAAAAGAACTAATTACATACCAGAATTTTTTTTCTGATTCAGAAGAAGACAAATATTTTCTCCCAAACCAAACATGCAATTTGCAAGAAGTGGTAAAAAATTGCCCAAGACAGAAGTTTGCTTTCGGCACCAAACTAAACTAGGAGTTCCGGTGGAGGGAGAGCCTACAAAATCACCCCAACGTAGTCCTTTTACAGTATCAACAGCTTCCTAAAAAAAAAGAGAACACATTCTAATGTCAGAAATGAAAAATAAAGTAATAACTCAGTTGTTTTTTAAATGTACACAAATCCTTTAAAATGAAATATGATTGAAAATTAGTCCTCAGGCAAAATACAATAGTCTTAAAAAATTAACATAGCACATACACGTTCTTTCTTACACACTACTAGGATCAAAACTAAAAATTAGTTAAATAAGCTTTAAAAAATTCGTTATGTACTAAAATTAAATAAAATAAAGTGAGATTGAGTTTTTTTCCATCTTACCAATAAATCACAGTTTTCATCTCTTAAATCAAGAGAAAGAGAAACCATAGGATGAGGCCCAGAAAATAACTGTTTAGGCATCTGTCCTAAGGTCTTAATCATTGCTTTTAATGCTTGTTTAGTGATTGGATCTTTCCATTGATTTATATCAAATCCATAATAAGTCTGCAAAAATTACAAAGATTTAAAAAATACATATATTCAGTTACTTTCTAATATAATTTTTTTTAGAAATTAAATAAAACTTCAAACAAATAAAATCTATAATTCACGTAAGACAAATTCTGCAATGTAAAAAATTCTTCCTAATGGAACTAAACCTTTTTGCAAAAGCACTACGTTTTACTATAATTTAATTTTCAAATGAAAGTCTCATGATTAATCCATAAAAAATTTAAGTTTGCAACTAAATAGAAAAAAAATTATATACGTTTTAAATTTACACTGAAATAAATATATTCATCAAATTAAACTTTCCTCAACAAGGAACGTTTAAAATCCGAAAAAAATTGTGGAATATAACCAATTTTTTAAGAGCATTTTTTTTTAAAATTAGGAATTTTTAACGTTCATGTTTTAATGAAGAATTCTTTGATTATGTTTAACAATTTTTAAAACTTATAGATATGTAATATTTACAAGCCATATCATAATACAATATTTTATTACATTTAATTGTATAAAATATGAAGTAAATAACTTACTGCTGGATGAAATACATTAATAGCTTTTACAGCTGCTTCTCCAGTTTGCTTATAACCGAAGACTAAATCAATCCAATTATGAAGATTTTTAGTAACAGTTTCTGATTCTAAAGCTTGTCTGTGGATTAATATAAATAAGCGTGGGTTCTGTTTACACCATGGTGGAAGTAGTACATCATTTACTCTAATACCAGATTGGCGAACACCCAAATCAAAGCCTATGTTAAATAATAATACAATAATTATCGAAATATTATTGTATCACAATGAGAAATATTTAAATAACTTCATTGACATATTAAATGATGGTGATATGAATAACAAAAAGAATTTGATAATAAGTATTTCCAATTTATTTACCATTAGGATTTGATAAAAATTCTGGTAAAAAAAAGAATTCAGGAATCAATTCTTTCACATCACTAGTGGAATCTTTTGTAACCAACTGCCATGATGTATCAACAGAATGGAAAGCTCTATCTGGTATATCGAAATTATTATCTATAATGGAGGAAAAATTGTTGAACATAATGGCAATTATGATAATTAGTTTAAAATAATCTAAAAAAACAAACATAAGATCTATAGTTGGTGAAAAAAATTTTCAAACAAATAATGTATAGAGAATTTTTATTTCAAAGGATTCATGAAAAAATGATGTTTTTATAAATATGAAGGTATATATATTCTATTTATAAAACTTACAAGTTTGAAATGATATAACTAATAAAAATATTAATATAAACAATTAAAATTAGTTAATAAGTTAAATTGTGACAATTCCTGCAATATAAAATTGCTTTTTGTGTAATTTATTAAATAGATCACCACACATAAATTATACAAGATACCAATAAACATTTTTATTCAATAATTATTAAAGAAAAAACATGAAGACTACACCAAAAATTAATACCTGGCAAATATTTTGATACATTTAAACAAATTTCATTTTTGAGACAATATGAAGAAATAAACTTTAAGAAATGAATAATATATTTTTTAAAAAATTGATATACATCATTTTTTTTACAATGCATAAGTATTAGAGTTTGTTTTTATAAAAAAGTTGAAATCTTACAGCCAATACATACATAAAATTTATAAAAGTACTTTACATTTAAAATTGAAAATTAACAAAAATTGAAAGCAATATTATATGTAAATTAAGAGGTACAAAAAAAGTTCATTTAATTATTAAATTACCTTGATATTTAATAAAGCTGTAAGTGTAAGGCAAGAGTCGAATTAAAAAATGTAAAACTGTGCCACTATTACTGTAATGAGATCCATAATGGTATGCTCCAGATATGGGAAGCTCAAACTGACTGAAAGGACCACAAGCTTGCTCTTTCAACAACTAAAAATTAAATGTTATCTAAGAAACATACATAATTTCTTATTATTCAAGTCAGAAATATCAGATATATTTATCAGAAATATCTAAATATATTTAAGTTTTATATACATTAAAATTATACATAAATAAATATACAAGGTATAAAAATAAGAATAAACAATTTATTTTATATTTTAGTGATTAGGTCTTCGTCAGCAAAAATAAATTAAATTATGATAATATACAATGCAATAATCATAAATTTTAAATGTGAGAAACAAATACAAAAAACCTTTTGATAAATATAAATATATTAAACATTAAACCTAGAACACAGACAAAAAAAGAAATAAAAATTTGTTTTTAATAGTGTACACATAATTTAATGTAAATATATTAAACTTAAAGTATAACACAAATAGTAAAAAAATATAATTAAAAGCAAAGAACACAATAGTACATCAAATGTATCCTTATAAAATTTTTCTCTGTATTTATGCTGAACAGCCACAGGCATTTCCAAGTTTCTATAAAGGAAAAAAAATTATATATATAATAGTAAAGAAAAAAAAAAACACCCTATATATCTTATAAACAACATTACAGAATCTTCATGATCACATCTTACCTATATACCACTGGATCCAACAGATTTAAGTATGAGTTAGTATAATCAGCCAGAATAAATGGGAACACTGGATACTGCATTAGATCATTAAAAGAACGGCCTGCAAGCTTATTTAATTGTGTGAGATATTCAAAGTTAGTGATAGCATTTTCTCTCCATAATTGAGTCAGATATGATACATCAATACCAGGCTGGCAAGGTAAATCGTGTTTCTCCAATTGCTTCCAAATGTATTGAAATTCCTGAATAAAAAATGCATGTAGTCATTTTTATAATGCATACAAAAATACAGCATTGAAAAATTAACCAGCTACAAATACGAACACCTGTAGACATAAACATTTATGTAATTTAGTTTTAAATAAAAGGAAACAGTAATTAAGATATACAATGAATTTAATGCAGATGGAAAGACTGTTACTTTTAAAAATTACTACAGTTCTATAAATCTTAATCTAAATATATTTTAGCTTGCATCTTGATTACATATTAACACATTATTGAACACTCACAAATTAATTCATGTTTTCCTGCTGAAACATATTTGATAAATCATGTCAATATGAGTTTTCACTTGCATTATCAATTTAAATTTATGAAACCCAGGGCACGAGATATATTTGGAAAATCTGTTGTGTACTGTTTTACATAGGTTGATTGTTATGCAGTTTAACAAACTTAAAAAAAAATATTAAAAGTGACGTAAAAATATGTTCCAAGTTTCATCTTCATTTCATATAAATAAATTTTATTGAAGTTTATTAAAATTGTTTATAACTGGTGAAACAAAAAAAAATTCTATATTAATTTGCCAGTCAATAATACAATAACAGTAATTATTCATATATTTAAAACCAATTTTTAACTCAAATATACAAAAGTCTGATTCTGGTTGATCAAATATCAAATTATGTGTTTTTATAAAAAAAATAATATTTTCTAAGATTGGTATAAGCAATCCTATTTTCTGAACCAATTAGATAGTTTTGTTTTTCATGATGACATTTACAATATATGAAACAATGTTTGTTAAAATTACGTTAAAACTCAGACTGAATATTGATTATTAAAAATTATTCAAAAATGATACTTTTTAAAAGGAGATACAAGTATATAAGTTTTCTATCATTCAAAAGATGCAAGAGAATTAAAATGATTTTTATGATTATTAGCATCACATTAAAATTAAAGTCAAACAAAGTACCAAATATACAGGTTAAGCATATTTCTCAGTGGTGGACTGACAAGGTTCTTTTCCATCATCAAACAAGTAATGGGTATTCTGATTTTCTATTTTTTTATAACTTATTCATGTCACTAAGATCATATTATAAGGGGAAGAAAAAGTAAATACACCTGTAATAAGATATTACATCTGTAATAAATTGAAGGAGGGATTCTATAACATTCATTCCACTGTATATGATTAAAAGTCAATTTTATACTTAAAAAAAAAATTTCTGACACTTTAAAATGTTTTCTAACTCTAGGAAATTTAATTAATTATGTTTTTGGAATAACTTATAATGTTAATTTTTTGTAATAAATATTTTAATTTACAGTTGATAAAAGACTTTGCTTAAATATTTTCACACAGCATAGGCCTTAATTTTTTGATGATTTTAAATCTTGAATCAAGCTCAATAAAATGAGTTCATGCATTTTACTTCCTTCTGGCTGTCCCTCATTCTATAGCTATTTCTTCTAATAACTGATATGACATGATTAACAAGCAAATTACTAAATTAAAGTAATACATGATTGTAAGAAATGCATAAAATCAAACACTAGAAAGACTGAAACTTAGTATATACATACGTTACCCAAACACAGTCAAAATGACTGCATTATGAAAGAAGGACCAACGTGTAAAGAAATTTGTTTAAAATGAACACATTTAATATTTTTTATATTATTTACAGAGATATAACAAGTTATTAGCAAATATTACCAATAAAAAAAATTTACTTCACTTGAAAAAAAATATATTCAAAAAAATTCTCAAAAATTGTGCATTATAAATGTAATTGTTTTTCAATTCAAATTAAAAAGCAGTCAAAATGACTTCCTTGGGCAGTCTAGCGTTAAAAATTGAAATCATAAAAAAAGTCATATAACAATCTTTTCTCTCTCAAAAGCAAATATCTTTAATACCATGTTAATTTCTTTTTTTTAATATTTTACCTATTTCATTTTCCCTAGAAGTATAGAAAATTTGTAGTCATACCTTTGTTGTGATACCTTTTAACATGTTTGGTCCATTATTTAAAATTTTTTTTTTTTAAAATTAATATTATAAAATTTTGACACACAGGTTTTATGCATATATATATATTTAAAGGTATTTCACAATTATATTCTTCAATACACGTTTAAAATTCTGTTACTATTTTTAAAAAATATTTCTGCTTGATTTATTATTACCAGTTCAAAAATAATTGTTTAAAATTAAAATTAAATTAAAGAGTAAAATTTAATTTGTATTTGTACATAAAGAAATTAGTTATGATTATAGAAATAGAATACAAAATTAGTCCATCAACAGAAATACTTAAATTTTAAAATAGTAATAAGAAAAATATGAAAATGCAATACAAATTAAACTAATAAAAATTAAAATTATAAAAAATTCCTTACACAAATCTTTATCATATGATGTCCATTGAAGTTAAAAAATAGTTTTGTATTAAAATTTGTATTTTTAGTGCACTACACAATACGTAAAAAAAAAGATAAATTTGAAAGCTTTTAGGGTTGAATTTAGTTACAAGAGTGACATTAGTACTAATTTTTTGGCATAACAAAAATCTGATTATGTTATTGCAAAGAAAAGAAGGAACACTAATGTTCAAATATAAATTAAAAGTTCTTTTCTTCTGAAGAAAACTTAATTTACTTTATTCATATTCCTTTTTGAGAAGGGGAATACAATTCACACTTAATTTTAATTCCATGTTGCCTAAATTTTAAAGCTGTTTTTCTCCAAGGTGTAACCTTACACATAGCTTTAAGGACCAATTTTATCCTACAGCCAATGTTAGACTTTTGGAAAGAAAAACTTCTGCCAAGAACATTTAATGCACTAAAAATGCTAGACATGATTTTGATAAATGCTTAGCAATTCTATTAATGAAACAGAAAGAATTTCGTGTGTACACAAAACTAATTAGAAATTAATACAATGATTTTAGTTGTAGGCAACAAATTTTATACATATTGTCACATGATCTTTAAAATTTTATTAGTGAAATAAAATGAAGCATCTGTAATGAAAATATTTTAAAGAACATTTTCTTCACTTATATGCATTGTCTTGAGATCAAAACTAATCACACTCTCAACAGACATTCTACAATGGTAGTTTCATGTGCAATCATTATCTTAAATATTCAGGTAGAAATTAAAAACACACATTAAGGAAATTCCTTAGGAAACATATATAAATAAGAACATCATATGGGTAGGGGAAATCTATATTTGTGGTTATGTTGATAAATGGTTTAAGATCAATAGCTCAAAATCAATTTATCACTTGCACTAGAACTTTCAGAAATATTTAAGATTCACTAAATAAGCTGTTGAATGAATTCTTTTAATAATGAAATAAATTATAAAAGTAGCTTAAAACTATCCTCATTTATAAATTTAAAAGATAATTATGGTAATTTCTTTTTAAAAGAATAAATGATGAATACTTTTCTTATAATGAGTGATTGTTTCCTAGATTTTTCATATGAAACACATAATCATATTTTAAATAGCTTAAAAGATTCGATTTCTTTTATGCTTAAAAAAATTGTTAAAGAGATCAAAGAATAAACACATATATATTTGATACTACCATTAATACATGCACTTCATTTGAAAAAATTTCATAATATATGTAAAAAAATTTTAATATTGAAAAAAAAAATTGAATAATTTATTATGTTCTGCTCATACAGTTATAATTAAATTTAAATCAATGATGAATATAATTAAGGTTTTATTTTTACAAAGGCATTTAAAAGTAGAAAATAAGATTTAGACAAATTTTCATTAGAAATATGGGAATGAAATTAATCCTAAAATAGAATACTTAATGTGCGTACATAAGTTTTATTCTTATAAAAATAACTATCATACAACTTTTAAAAAATCCTCAATGCCAGTAAATAAGTTACTAATGTTTAATAGGTTTTCAAGCACAATTTTTCACAATTCTGTAATCTTTCCTATTTTGATACACAATGAGTAACAATATGATATGCATAATAATAAATTTTACTACCTGTAAATTGTGTTTTTAAATACATGTTGCATTTTTTACATTTTAAATCTTAAAGGTTCATTAAAATGGCACAAATGTAACCCCCCATAAAACATAGATATATTAATATATATATATATATATATATATATATATATATATATATATATATATATATATATATATATATATATATAATAAAGCATTTAATAACAATCATAAAACTTTCTTTGAATACTCATAACTACATTCAGATAGCATTTTCTAGAGATTTATGATAGCACATATAGGCTTACCCTACATCCAGGATAAGCCCAGGCAGTTTTTGCTTTTTAGATTGCAAAAATGTATGCAATTTTGAAAATTTTATGACTGATGTGGATTTTTTTTCAAAAACCTTTTAGACTTATATGTTCAAATTATCATTTATAAACATTTTTTTTACAGCTCTATAAATCACAGCCTACCTTGGAGCAAGTGCTGACATTGATTTTGATCAAGACATGGCTATACACATACATTTTTTGATGTTCATATTCTGTGTACTATTTTACATGTATTGATTTACTTATGATGAAAAAAAAAGTTAAGCTTTATTTTTTTTGGCACAGCCTGTGATTTAAAATATAATACTTCATATGACCCTCAGAGGTTAACAAGTTTGACACATCTGGCTTAAGTTGGAGACCATTAAGGAAATTATAATTAAAATAATTCAATTTGATTCTTTTGCTTTAACAATTGATTAGAAACAATGAAGCACACTAAAGAAAAAAAACCCACCTATCATTTAATATTGTGTTTCTTTATAATAAAAAGAGAAACATAACATGATGGCTGCTTCATTTATTAGTTATCAAATACTGGTGAAAGTATTTTTTGATAGACTGAATTATAAAACCTTGGTTTTAAGCTAGAGAATATGTGTTTTGTTTTGTTGTAGCAATCCCACCACTATAACTGGTTGTTTTAAAGATGTGGCAAACATTTATAAAAATTGAACAATTAAAAATAACACTTGTTAGATGTACATATCACTTGACACATCTTGCAGCTTGAAAAGCAACTAGTGCACTGTTAGTTGATCTAAAAGGTGTTCTCTTGTTCATATTAATTGATAGATTTTGTTATGAAGGACACAGAGCAATAAAAGACTATAATTTTTGACAGTATTATTTTAGTTAAATAAATGTCAAAATATATTTCATCTTCTGTAAAAAATTACTGATTAACATTTAATTCAAAATTCTATGAAAATTATAGTGCTTCAAGGAACGATTTTATGTAGTTGTACATTCCAGATTATTTAAATGAGACAGAATATTAGCATTTTCATTTCTTTCCCTTTTTTTGGACAAAGTATATCAATTAATAACAAAAAAAATCTATAAAATAAATTCAACTATTTCTTACTCTCTCAGAGTCAAATGCTATCAAGTACGTTAATCCATTTGTCAGGAATATTTCAAAAGCATTATTTTGCAATTCATATCTGCGTGGGACGATTTCTTTAATTGAGTCAAATGGCCAACTTTCTGATACAGGAAATTTATTCATCTGAAATTTATTAAAATTTTTTAATTTTGACAAGTTTTAATATTTTAATTTCAAAACAAAATAGCAATGAAATACTAATAATTAAAGAATACAGTATATTAACAGTATATCATTTTTTTAAAAAAATTACACTCGCTGTCCTTTTAGACTTAAGGCGTCTTGCAGTCCAGTACATAACAGAAGTTGTGCTAGGAGAGAGAACTTCATAGTTATCTTGAGAGCAAACATGAAGAAGGGTGGGCTACAAAAAGATGCTCCCAAGTCATTGGCACAGAAAGTATATTATCATAAAACAAGACATTTATTTATTCATTCTTTTCTATTTACAAGCATTTTTTCTGGAAAGATATGCTCATGTAGAAGTAAAAAAATTAATGTTTTAAAAATTATTTACAGAAGAATAATATATTAAAATAAAATTACTGATAAAATTACTGATAAATTACTGATGTAATAAACATTAATTTATAAAAACAATTATATATAACAAAATGAAACTTACATGTGATAAGGTTGTTTCACCAATAAGATGAATGCAAGAAGCACCTACAAATAATATACAATAATGAAAAAAAAATAGAGAGAGAGAGAAAATAAATTGATATGAACTGTAAGGAGATTTTTAACTAGCACTTTTACCCCTTTTAAAACAAACAGGGTTTGGGTATTTGAATTAACATAACACTAGCATTTCCCAACTAGAGTCCAGAGGAGATTTTAGAAAATCAACAAGGAAGGGGGGATGTATTTAGAGTCTCGATAAATAGAACTAAGGAATTTTCTCCTCAGAAAATTTCAGTTCAGAATGTGTCAGTTTTCTTATTCCTTTATCTTGTGGAATGTGATTTCAGTCATGTAACACATATTTTTGAAAAATATCTTTATCTATTTGACTAAAAAAAAAATTTAATTTTCATTTGACTGTTGTAAAATTTTAGACAAATATTAATATGTTACTTACCAGCATATTTACCTTAGGAATAAATTTGTAATTTGTTTAATTATTAGCTTTTAATATCTTATTAATAAAAATTTCACGTAAGAATACTGATAATGCAAATATGGAGTCTACATCCTTCAAGTTAGTATTCAAGAGGTCTAAAAGCAAGAAAAAAAGAAAAAAGTTGCGAGCTCTTGCTCTAGAGTTATATAAGAACTAGTGGAAACATACTTCCAAAATTTTAACAGCCAAGTGTTAAAAAAAAAAATTCAAAATGGAATATGCTTCCTTCTTTGGAGACGAATTTTAATACTTTTTAGCAGAGAACAATGAACAACTGAATTGTAAAATTTTGAAAATTTTCTTCTATTATATAGATTAAAAGACTTCCAATAAACATATGCTAACATTATTCATAATCCTGATTTTTGAATACTAAGCATATGTTGTTTTATGTTACAATTCATTAAATTAACAAATGCTTTATTAACAGCTTGATTAATATCAGAATAAATGAATTTCAGTAGATAATTCCTAAAGAAAAAGTTACAGCACATAACAAATCGTAGAGGTAAAAAATATTATACCTATCAAAATTTCAACTGTTGCTTCTTCAAATGCAGTAACAATTTTGCAAGTAGAAGTAAATCTAAATTAAAACAACAAAAACACTTATTAAATGTTTTCCATATATTAACATTTTATTGCAATGATTATATATATAAACATATTAATAAATTTTCTTAGTTTCCTTAAATGTGAGAACAATTTGTATATCCATGTATGCATTGTTCATTTTCAAAATACTATATGTAATACTTTATAAATTTTGATAATTATTAAAACACGCATACAAATTTATCACATTAATAAAAGAGAAAATGTTTAGTACTGTAATTTACAAAACAAAAGAAAATGATAAAATATTTCAGCATACTCAATTTGTTCGTGACTATGAAGTCTATGAAGAACAGCAGCAGAGTCAGGAAATTCATTTTGATGTAGCAGCAGGTTCACAAAAGGTGTCTTATCCTTATTAGCAACTAAAATTTTAAAAAAATTAACTTTATTCAATTGATGTGGAATACAAAATTTAACAATTTTTGTAACTGAACCTATTTAGATATGAAATGTATCGAGGGAAGAATAAAAAATTAGCAATTAAACACACATAATATATATATCAAAACATTATTGTAATATTCAAATAAAACTTAATTTACTATATTCACAACAATCTAAGCTAATGCCCCTTTAAAAAAAGTCTTAAATTCACACACTTTTTTCAATGTTCACATAAATGTTTTAAACATTTCTGGAATTGCTTTTTTGCTCACCAATTTCCTCTGAGTTCCTGAAACATTGCTCCTTCAATTCAATTTTTAGCTGTGGAAATGGGTCAAGATCAGCAGGTGCTAAATTAAGCAAATAAGGTAGATGTTCAAGAATGATAACATTATTTGCAAAATAATTTTCATCGACAATAACCAATATGCAGCAGCAGCAGCATCGGGAAGCAAAATCAAACTCTTTTCAATCCATTTTTCAGGATGTTTTCTTCTGATAGTATCTTGTTAGTAGCAAGGTCAAAGGTTAGTTAGTTAAATCTTTATTCACAGATTTGCTGCATGGGATGAATTTTAGTGGATGGCACCTTCACAATTGAAAAACACTTCCAACATCACTTAGCCCTTGCTTTTGTCCAAGCACAATTTTTGCTTGCTTGGAGAAATTCTTGTTTTCCATTCAGTTGTTGGAAAATTGAACAAAACACCATGTCTCATGGCCAGTTACAGTCTTTTTCTGAAAACTGTCATCAGAACCAGCCATTTGAATGAGATATCCATGTCCTTAAAATATGGGAGTTTTCTTCTCAAAAGACATTTTTGGAACCATATGGAAACAAACTTGATATACTTTCAAAGAATCATTAGGAATGCTGTGAACAGTTATATAGGATAAACTGATTGGAGATGTGATAGTTTTTGTTAGTGGTAGATGTGGATGGGCAGCTACTATGAGAACCATTTTCAACATTTGTGCAACTATGATGAAATATTTTATGCCATTCAAACATTCCCGATTTTTATAATGCTTCATTTTCACTAATATATTTTGTTTAAATCTAAAGAATCTCAGAAGTTGATTTCTATAACAGAGTACAAATTTTAATTTTCTGTGCTAATTTCCAATATGACATTTTCAAATCCAATAATATATATATAAAAAAAATCTACCAAAATGAACACACTTGCAATAAGTGGTTACAATGACTATAAATAAATAACCGATTAGCTCCCCACTTTCTCTATTAATGAGACTACAATGACAAACTATTAATTTTGTTATGCAATGAATGAAGTGTCATCCAGGAACACACACCTAATGAAGAAAATATGATTTGGGAAAGGACAGATATATTATCACTACAAGTAATTAATACGACAACTTTTTACTAAACAAAACATAAAAGTAAATATTTATATTTTTCAACAAAGATAGTATAAAAATATAACTTCATAATGTTGATTGAAATTTTCTTCATTTTATAAATAAGATATTTTAAAAAGAAAAATTAACCTAATCGGTCTGTATAGTCAGATTTTAAAAATCTGGAATCAACTTTGATGTAACATCTTTTCAATCTTCTTCTAATTCTAAGTGGTCCTTCTGTAGGATCTAATTCCCAAGAACGAGGATAAGTGTCAGACATATGCCATATTGCTCTGTAAAATTTATTAAAAATGAATTAAATCCAAAATATTTATTTCCAAAAGAAAATTAATAAAAACCATGATAAGTTTAATAAATTTTATTACATGTCACATAATTAACTATAAAGAAGATTAAGGATTCCTATTAAAAATAAAAAGTTTTACAGATTACTGTAACAGCAAATTCTAATTTTCTATAGCAGATATATCCTAGTTTTTAGATGTTTTCCAATTTGAATTTTTTCCCCCAAGATTAAAAAGTTTATAAACTTTTAAATTAAAACCAAAACACACCCAAGCCAAATATAAACATAAACCCCACAGTTAAAAGTTTATTAATTTTACAATTTTTAGTTTATTAATCTTAGAGTTAAAATAATTCACTAATGTTTCATAAGTAGTTTCTAATTTTAAGAAAAAGCATTCGTTAACTTACTAGATTATATGGTTTGAATAAAAGGTTTTAGAATGTTAGTGTAGTTCAAAATATTTTTGAAAAATAAATAAAAACCTAAATAAATGTGTGTAGAATATAGATTGATTTATATAATAAATCTTTCAGATTGTCATAAAAAATATATATATCATTCTTTAAACTTTTATTACAGTACATACTTTTCATGGGTCATTTGCTCAACTAACTTGAACCATGTCATACGTTCTGAAGCTTCTTGATAATATTTTGTTTTTAGTTCTTCCATCAATGATTTCCTTTCTTCATTCTGAAGTTCAAATACCTTTTGAGTAACTTTCAATGCTTCATTTGATACTTCTTGAGCTAGAACCTCAAATTTAAAAAGCATCCTAGAGAGAGAGAAAAAAAAGGAAACAATGCAAAAACCAATTTGTTTTTTTAAAAAAGTAAAATGAGTTATATTTCTTATACAATGAAGAAACAAATTTAAGAGACAAATATCAACACTTTTAAATCCAAATATAAATATTATGTATCCCAGGCTGGGCAAGGTCGACTCAGCCTTTCATCCCTTCAGTGGGTGGATAAATGAGTACTAAGCTTGCTTAGGAATTGAACACTGGGAGTTTTGCATCAGACTGACCACTTGACTGAAACATCTTAGCATGCACCTCAGTGCCTAAGGCCATGAAAGCTGACATAGGCACAGCCGG
The DNA here is from genome assembly GCA_019973935.1 of Trichonephila clavipes. Classification (NCBI taxonomy): domain Eukaryota; kingdom Metazoa; phylum Arthropoda; class Arachnida; order Araneae; family Nephilidae; genus Trichonephila; species Trichonephila clavipes. Next base: position 181,747 of record BMAU01000848.1, on the reverse strand, counting down.
CCTTGGCCCTCTTGGGCTGCAGCACCACTGAATTTAGAGTTCAGTTCAGTATTAATATTATGTGTATTTGTTTTACAATCAAAATTATAATGAAGGCTAAAACATTTAAAGTATATCATATATCACCCCCCCCTCCCATTTACATTGCAATTTATTTTTAAAAAAATTCAAAGCTTTATATTACTTTTTATTGGCTTTACTGATTTCACCCGTCCATTTATAACGATCTTCATTCCATAATTGTATCCATCCAGTTTTCAGCTAAAAAAAATGAATTATTTATATACAAGAATCAACACATAATACAACAACACATAATACAACAACACAATTAAGTAAAAAATTACACCGCCTACTACCTTTTAATGTTTCCACCCTAAGGAAGTTCCACACAGTATTGTTTCACAAGAGCTATATTTTAAAAGTGGTAGAAGGTTATATTTTTGAATTCAAGTTCCTGATTTGCTTCAATAACATTCATAAAAACATAACTAAGAATAGAACTAAATTTTAATGGTAAATAGATAGCATAAAATATTCTGCATTAAAATAAAAGCATAAAATGGTTTTTTTTTAAAGTTTAGCCTATCAATTCACAATAAATTTATGAAATAGTAGAGAGTAATCAGTTTTTATATTTTTCAGTCAAATCCAGAAACTTCTTTCAAAAACGTTTTAACTTGAGGCTATAATAATAACGGATAATAATTATCTCATTGCAGTAGATGATAGATATTAATTGATAACATTTTCTTTTTTGCCTTCATTTCATTGTAAAAGACTATATTTTAAAAGAATATTTTACTCTTTTAATTGAAAAGCTAATTTTAGTTATAGTAAAAAAATCTGTTGGAAAATTGAAATTTAGTTTGCTCATAGTTTTAGTTCTATCCAGAAATAGAGAAGTATTTATTGATGTTTAGCAAAAAAAAAAAAGCCTCTTTCCCTAAGAGATCCTGAAATACATCAAACAAAAAGGACTAATGTTGCAAAATTAATCTACACTATTAAAATTCGCAGGTAAACAAACATATCTATGTATATATCCCAATTTTCTCAAGATCCACAAGACCCAGAAACTAGCAGAAGGTATCAATATTTAGGGAATGATCTGAGGAATCTGTTTTGACCATTTATATTCCGATATTCCAATTAGTTAAAAAGATATTAATTAAAAACACAAAAATCTTCTGATATTTTAAAGATTATTTTACCATTCTAACCGAAGCAAAGCGTGGCATGGTTGATTAAGGAGCTGCTTTTTAAAATGGCAGTTCCCGGGTTCGAACCTGAAGAGGAATAACGAAACGGGATATCGAAAAAATAAATTTTTATTTTAAAGGTATTAATCAACAAAGTTTTATTATATTATAACAAATTATTTATATTATAAATATTGCAGATAAAACAAACGAAATATTTTTTTAAAAAATACTTACGTAAAGAAATGTTTAAAACTATTTCAAAATAAATTTAGAAATTACCTTTTTTTTTTAAATTTATGGAATGGTTTGCTATTTTTTTTTAAATAAAAAACATTCAGGCAGAATTTCAAATTAATTACACTGTAAATGGTTTTCATAAACTATTTTTTTTATATGTAATCTGTACAAAGATTCATAAAATATCTTAAAAATAATGGTTAAAAAAACAATATCTTTCTTTCAATTTAATTTTTTTACAATTTTTTTTAAATATTTTCGGAACTTCTTTTTTTTTTCAGAGGTTTTTAAAACATGATCAAATAATTTTGTAATTTTGAAAATTTCTGTTCTATACATAAACTATTTTTTTAAAAAAATGTACTTTTGATTTTCCGGTGACTGCAAAATTAAACGAAAAAATTGCCTAAAATGTCAGTAATAATTAATTATAATTACATTCTTTATTTTTGTTTCATACTTTTTGATTACAAAACAATCGTTTCAATAGCTATCTGTAAATTTTTCTTTTATTAATTACTTATAGAAATTTGATTTTAATATATATATATATGTTTTTTCAAAAGGATTATTTCTTTTATTTCATTACTAAAGGAATTCCTTGTTAATTAAAAAGTACATCGTCTATTATTTATATGAAGTTTGAAAGCATTAACATAAAAATGTAGCCCGAAAAAAAATCTTTTATTCTAACGAATAATGAAATGATATATTCAAAAATATCTACCTTTATTTTAAAGCTCAATACAATACTTCTCCCCAGAGGAACCGACAGTGCGATTGTTAAATCGGCTGTGCCTTATGAAACGGCAGTTCCCAGGTTCGAAACTGAGGCAGAAACTTTCAATTTCACATTACGCTACTTTTTAAAGCTTTACTCTTAGCATCAGAATCGTTTTCTTTTTATTATTGCTTCACATTAATAATTTTTTTAATTCTAACGCAATATTTTTTTTGTAAGTCATACATCGAAATTTGAAGCTATATCTTATCTGTGAGAAGGAGGGGAAGATAGAACAATAACTTTACACTAAAAAGAACCGTGTTCGGGCTATAGAGAGGGGAAAGAAACCTGTCTTAAATCAAAAATAAGTGGAACGCAAATTTGAGCAAATTTCGAAAAAGGTAAATTTTTTTGACATAATTTTAGAAATCACTCACATTGTGCGCCTACAAACACACACACAGAAATGCTGGTGTCATGAGGAAAATAGAAAACCCGAGCAACGCTGGGCTAAGCGGTGGAGGGGGAAGTCATTTTGAAAATGAGTATTAGAAGTTCTGATTTTGTGAAAGAAAGGGAAATTTATAAAAGTAGAGATAGCTTGTGCAATGCCGGACCATGCAGCTAGTTTAAAATAAAAGTCAATTTTTTTTTCTTATATTGTTTGAAGATTAAAAATGTTATTTACGATAATCTATCATTCGATCTGCATCAGATGCAATATTTTATTATTCATTAGATTAATACCTTTTTCACAGTAAAATAAAGAACGAAATTTAAAAGTAAAATAAAATTTTACAAACTTATGACTTTGAATACATTTTAATTTGCATGTGACTTTACTGTATTCATCTGACAATGTTTCTTTTAATTGGTTATTTTTTTATTAGGATTGTACAAAATGAACTAAGGAAAAACAATTGTGAATTAAATTAACAGAGTAAAAGATAAATAGGGATAGCAGGAGCTAAAGTTCACGACATATTATATTATTCCAATTGATTTTAGTAGAAGAGTCTACTTAGATGGAAGAAGTACAAAAGATAAAAATTTGTAGACATTGTTATGACAAATGAAATTATTACAATCAATAGTAATTTCATAGCTTGATACTGCAATCAATTTGCATTGTAAATATTCTTTGTAAAGTTGCTGATTATTAATATTAGCATAAAATAGAATATGCAACTAGTGATGATTTCAACATAATATACAAAGATTATAATGCAAACCTGCCAACTAAAGACTTCTCACAATTTCTAAGGAATAGTAACAGAAAAAGAAAAAAAGTCTGACTTTGATTTTTCAAATATTATTTTTGAAAACATAAATTTTTTTCACTGAATTGTTTTTATTTGTTTTTTGTTTACCTATTTCAGTTGCGCAAATTACATTTTTAAGAAACACGGTTTATAAGTTTTGAAATTCACAGAATGATGGGCAAAGTAAAATAAATGATGCAAAATAGAGTTATTCTCTGAGATGAACCCAATCCACCATATCTCATGATCATATCAGAGCTGCTGACTACCCAATTCAATACTTTCAGGAGAGAAAAGCTTTAATCTTATCATGAGAATGAACCTTAGGTTTGTGTTGAACTGTACTTTTCTTTTCCAGAGCACCTTTGAGCCAACTAGTACACCTGTTGCTATCAAGAGAGCTTTTATGTTTGTATTCTTTCTGCAGTGTTTTTTTAATAAACATAACGAAACATATTTTTTAAATGGCTTGAAGAAAATATAAATATGTCTATTATGTTTTAAGTTAGAATTTCTTTTTTGATATAATGGGCGATATATCACCGGCATATTGCATGAAAAAAAACAAAAACATGTAGGGGGAGTGAAAAACTGGTTGATTAACTAAAGCATACAGTTTTTTGTAAATTTTCTGTTTTACATCAGCTTATTTTAAGACTTTTGTCTATATTTATATATATTTCAATGCACTTTTGTAGTACTTTTATGTTAATTAATATGTATCAATACTGGATTTCTTTGCTTGAATACATCTTCTAAAAACACGCTTCTCTATGCAAGAACAGTTTTATAAAGACTAATTATAAGTGTAAACAGGAATTTTTTTATTATATCTGATTGAAATTATTTTACATTAAGTCAGTTTTTTCTTAGATGTTTCTTATATTCTTATGAGCCTTTCATGATTGATATTTGTCCCTTTTTCTGGTAAAATATTAGTCATACTTCTAAAGTATTAATACATAACTTTTATCTGAAAATACTTTAAGTGAGAATTATAAAAATAAGTTAATATAAATGTGGAAATATTAGTCTATGACCTAAAAAGAAATAAATGTCATACGCTTTATATTATTGACAGCGACTGTGAGTAGTGCAGTATTCCTTTCTTTCATCATGTCATCAAAAAGCTGTCTCATACCCTGTTCCTCTCAGGGCATAAGTTTTCCTAGTCCAACTCAAACAAGGAAAACAATGATCCAAATGAAAGCACGACAAAGTACAAAACAACGCTTGACCGAATTTTTTTAGAGATTTAAATAATTTTGAATCTAAAGTATTTATAATCTATTTCAGCTACCATAAACCTATTGTTTCTTTCTTAGAATACAATTAATTAACAAATATGTATATTTCGCAAAAAATATTACTTTATATGTACAGACATATGAATAAATAATTTTATACAATACTAATAGACTAATACTAATACTCCCCTTGTATACTAATACTCCTCTTGTTTTTTATTCACCTAACTAATCCCTGAAATAACATTACAAAATTCGAAGTTATCACTTCTATCGTGTGGTCATAAGCACACACACTTTTTCTTAACCCTTTGATTCAAAGAAATGTATGCGACCACCAAAATCACTGTTTGTCCTTTTTCAAGTAAGCATTCTGCCGCACTTATGTCCCCCAATATCGCGACTAAAAGATTTAGAGTCAAGCGCTTGATGGCTACTAAAGTTGGACCAAGGCCATATAGCTTTGGTTGGACCCCATGCGAGGGTGCGAGAAACCGCCATGCACTCTCATTGGTCAAATCAAGTAGTGCGCACTTACGTCACATCCTGTTACACACATCCATCCCTTTTCACGAAATCACTCCCAACAAATATCCAGCAACTGAGAGGAAAGATGTTACACATAAAAAAAAAAGCAATTTTTTATGTCATTTATTTAATTTTATTTCAATACAAAATATGCAACTTTCTATGAATACTTAGTAATTTTGTGTGTGAGTTATTGCTAATTTTCATTTAAATATGAATACATATATTTAGTTTATCTGCACAGATATTACATTATAGTAATAATTTCTTAAAAAATGATTTTTTTAATTAATTTATGTTAGTAACAGTCTTATGCCGATATAGATCAATGTTAGTGTAAAATTCACCCAACCTACAACTACCAAAAAGCTTATACCCAAAGAAAGCAAAAATAAAATGTTATTTGGAGGGGGAAAGAAACTTTTTCAATTTATTTATCCAGATGATAAAAAACATTTGCCAAATAATTTAGTTATCACTTGGCACAAGTTGCTTTAGCTCTTCTAATAAAGCATTAAGCTTAATAATTTAGCTAGAAAAAGAATTACCTTCTCTATATTTTCTGTATTTTCAAGATTTCTTAAAGGCAATGAATCATGCAATAAGTCTTTAATTATATCACACAAGATTAGAGCACTTCTTTTAAGTCTATGAGGTGAGTTACTGAGAAGGTCATCCAAAAATATCAAGAAATTTTCAATCTAGGAGAAAGGAAAAAGAAAACTTATGTGTTTTGCAACAAAATTACCATTTTTACAAAAACATTTAACATGAAGTACTAATATAAAACTATATATAAATAAAATAAGATTTTATTTATAGAATCTATTAATATAATACACTTAAACAAAGAATCATTCAATTTGCTATAATCAAATACAATTATTTCGAAAATTAAAATATGTGTAAATAATTTAAAAATAAAATTCCCCAAATTAGTCAAAAAAACCTTTAATAAGTATCTAAAATATTCTTATTAATCCAGACGATAGAAATAATAACAAAATAATTAAAACATCAAACAAGTTTGACACACATATTTGTTAATTTTCAAAATAAGGAAGTTTTGTATTTTATTAGTGCACAGTTAAATTTTTTCTCCCCATTATGTACCTAAATTGAAAGAATCAAACATTTAATATGGAAATGTATACATAGACATAGAGAGTTTCATTTTAATTTGAAACAAAAATCATGCACATAATTAAGGAAATGCACTCTAAAAAACTCAAATAAGTTTTAATGCTTTACTGAATAATTATTCTTAACACTAGAACCACAGCGGTTTTGGTACACCTAAAATTGCGGGCTGGGTCAAATTGACCCCAATTAATAAAAACCTGTGTTGTGTTATGCTAAAAGTATGCTATAGTTATTTGGTAATGACATTTATTCATTTTTAACATTAAATTGTTAGAATAAGTGATAAAAAATAACAAAATATTATAATATGAAATATTGAAAACAGTTAATAAAATATACAGACAAGTTGAATAGAAATATTTAGTTTCTTACCAGTCAAGATTTACTACACAGTTCATTAACATTTTCGGTAACTTTTTTTTTATATATTTTTTACACTTTCCACTTATCTGTATTTTACAGTCAGAACAAGTATCAACAGTTTTGTTTCTACTCTGGAAATCTTTGCAATGAACCCTTTTTGCATTTGTGCAGATTTTTCAGTAGTATCTGCTTTTGTCTGTGTATCTGACTTGTACTTTCTTTTGTGAATATACACACTAACCAACACTGCAAGAGTTATTGAAGATATTCTCTCCCCGTAAGTTTTTTACCAGTAACTTCTTTGTATAAAATCCAAGAATTATTTCCGGCAAGAATATTGTAGAATACGTAAACTGGCCACCTCCTTGATACTGCCTTCACAGAATATTTCTGAGCCATTTGGTCGGCAATGTCGATGCCAAATTTTGTTGAGTTATAAAATGATATTGTTTCTGGAAGCCTTTTTGGGTGATTATTGCCTATATCAACTGTGGGATGAAAGGAGCTCAATAATTTGCTGGTTTTTCCCTGATGAACTGTCAAAGTTATATCATCATGCTCCAGTAACAATGAATCATATAGCAGCATCTTTACTTTTTTCAAAAATTCAGACACTTCTTTCCGATTTTGTTTCATCATCCCAGTTAAACTAGTGTTCTTCATTTTTAACAAATGGGACAGATTTAGTGTAATGAAAAAATTATCTGTAGTGATATTTCTTGCTTTATTTTCAAAAGGTTCTATCAAACACAAAACAACGTATTCGGAGCGAAATAGGTTTACAGGACATTCCTCATATTTTCACAAATATGGAAAACCATTGAGCACATATTTACTATCAACATCAATGACAAGCCAGAACTTGATACCAAATTGATCTGATTTAAACTTAAATCAGTGGCACAACATCCCATGAGGGACAAGGCCTGTGCTCAACTTAGTATACACGACCTTGGGCCCTGAGGTGCATAGCAGATGTTTCGGTCAGGTGGTCAGTCTGAAGCGAAAGCTCCCAGTGTTAAGTTCCCAAGCAAGCTTGGTACTCATTTTATCGAGCTATTGAAGTGATGAAAGGCTGTGTCAACCTTTCCCAGCCCGAGGTTTGAACCTCGGACCTGTGGTGAGGAAGCACGATGCACTAACCACTCAGCCACTGGGCTTATTTATCTGGTTTACTTGGCATATATTGCGTGAAATGACATCGGTTTTAGCTGGGAATAGCTGTTCATCAATAGGTGGCCAAGTTTAATCATGTGGTACTGGTTTAGAGTAAATTATTGAATTTTCAATAAATTTCTTCCAAACTTCAGAAATGAAACACAATTTATCTGTTTGAAGGCGTTCAGACTGTGTAGTTTTTTTGTCGAACCGCAGAAATTTCATAAGTTCTTTGAATCTATCTCTTGCCATTAGTATCACAGAATAAAGGTGGACCCCAAACAACAGACCTTAGACCATCAAGCTCTAGATTATTTGCACCATATATACCTTGAGCATACAAAATTGATATAAAAGCATCTAGTTTGTCTAAAGTTGTAGGCCATTCATTTTTTCCCAGTTTCCAGTAAGCCTCTGTACAATTTTTGATAAGACGAAGAATAGACTCATCTATAAGTAGCCTCCATGAGCTAATTGCATAGCCATTTTCTATATTTCACTTTGTATAACTGGTTGGGCCACTTTTTTCTTTGAAAACATTATGTTCAGCAATTCTTCCACATGTACAACTTCCGATGCTTTCCCAACCCCTTCTATCATTTCTAACAAAAGTCTCAGAGTTAATTTCATCTGGATTTGAATCTGATAACTTTTTACTCTTATTTACACATTATTTTTGCTTTCCAGAAGTGGTTTTTCTGCTAGAACATTATACAGAAAAATTAGATACAGTACCGTAGAGGACTGAAAAAGCTTTTCCCATTCCAGGAATCGTTGAATTGCAAATTTAGTACTTGTGATTATAATGGGGTCAAAATGACCCATTCTGTGGTTTTAGATATAAGTATTAAAAACAAAAAAATGATAAGTATTTAACATATGATATTTTCACAGGTTATTATTGGTATAAAAATAGGAAAAGTCAAGACATTTTTTTTCAATTGCGTTAATAACTTTTTGAGAAAATCGGAAACAAAATTGCTTTTGGGTCAAAATGACCCCATCCGCGATTCTAGTGTTAAATTAATGCCACATAGTTTCATTGAAAAAGTATTAGCAGCTATTTTGAAAGTATCTTTTAACTCCAAATTAACAATTCTGAAATTTTTTAATAAATAAATATAAAAAATTTAGTATTATTATTATATAACATGAAAAAAAAACAATATTATAGAATATTTATGAGTAAATGAGAATATTGTACTGAAAATTGAAATTATTAGAGTCTGGACTTGAACTTACTCTGCTAATTGAAAATACTACTAGTTGAAGAATTTTTTGTTTGAGTGGATGTGTTGCTAGAATTTCAACAGCATATTCTCGCATTTTTATATCCTGATTAGGTGATAGAATAGCCATCAAAAGAATACTCAACTAGAATATAAAAAAGTTATATACATTCAAACATATAATATTAATTTTGTAGACAAAAATCTATACACATAATTAGTTCAATATTTACCTCTTTTAAATATATTTGAGTCAGACATCTGTATAACAAAGTAGCTAAATCTCAAAAAAAGCTCATTTTGTGAAAAATTTGTTAAATAGAAATTCATCCTTCAGTATACTTTATAAACCACATGAAATAAATTTTAAATTCATACACACTAAGTATGTATGAATACATAAAAAAGTAGTTATTAGCATAATTTTTTGTAATTTAATATTATTTTTATATATCTTATCCATGGAAAAAAAATCCCGAGAAAAGCAAGGAAACACATTGTCCAGGAATACACTGCATTTTCAGTTTAAAAAAAATTCAATTTAAATTTAAAATTAATGAATTTTAATGACATTTCCAAATTTTAAGCATACATTACCACACTTGTCTTTAAATTATTTACTGATAAATACTATTAATTTAGTTTGAAAAAATGAAATGTTCAGAATTATGGCAATTTTACTTCTTTAGGTGAGTTAGGCAACTGGTAGAACCAGTTCAGGGTCAATGATCCCCATAAAATTGTGTTAAAAGAGAGAGTAATTTGAAATGTCCAGAAATATGTGGAAGATAGGGAGAAAAAAAAGCTGAATCACAAGAGAAAAAGTTCATTAAATAGAAAATGCATTTTGCTAATAGGATACTATTTAACAAAGAAAATCATAAAATGAACTTGGCTCCAGGAAAAGTTCATAAAAAGAGAATTGTGTGAAACAGATGTTCGTAAAATGGAGGTTTGATTGTATATATATGTTATCGCTAAAGAATATAATTCAGTTATTTTATAGAATAACTAGGCATTTCATAAAATAACTAGACAAGTCATTTAGAGTATATAATAGATGAAAAATTTCATACTTTACCTAGTTATTCTTTGCAATGATTAGTAACTCTATAAAATAACTAATGATAGACTGCTACAGAGAGAGAGAGTGAAAAATAAACAATTTCAAAGATATTTTATAAATTAATTGACCATAAATAGCAAAAGACCTCTCAAAAAATACGTTTTATTCCTGTTGTGGATAATTAATTGATTAATAATAAGGAAAAGAAGGTGATATAATTTATTATAGCTCATATTGCTAACAGTAGTCAAAAAGAAAGGGAGAAAAGAATTATGTATTCCATTTGTTAGTTGCACAATTAACTTTTCTACTGCTTGAACTTCTAGGATATCATTCTGCTGGAGTAACCAATAGTCATGTGGTACTTTTTTTCTGTGCTGTTTTAGCACTTTTTACTTTTGGTATCAAAGTTAATTTTTCATGAGTAAGAGCAGAACTTTCTTCCTTTGTCCCATGCTTATTTAATAGATTCAAATATCTTGCATTGAATATATCTTACTTACAGGTTAGTCTTCCATTCTTGCAGAAGTCATTGCTTGAAAACAGGTAGCAAAAATATTTGTTAATAATCCAAAATGTAAAACGCTAACATAAATACACTGCCTAAATTCTACATTTAAAAGCAACAGAATGAGGCATGCACATGCACACATCATTGCAAAGCAGTTATAAGTGGTTCAAAACTGATTAAAAGCAGCTAGAATCAGTTAAAAAAACTTTTAAGGGCTATATTTCATACTTTAATGATCATATAATCGTTATTCTACAATTCAACAATTTTATATACTTTCACTGACTTTCCAGTTATTTCATGAAATACCTAGTAATTATATGAAATAACGAATTTCCCACTTTAACAGTAACATATACCATAAAATCCGGCGTATGACACGCACTTTTTACACAAAAAATAAGATCGAAATTCAAGAGTGTGTGTTATATGCCCGGTATAAAAATGAGAGCTCTAAAAATAAGAAAAAAGAGATGAGCATAAAAAATTTTTGACTTCTACATCTGTCAAAATATGTTTATTTGAAAGAAATGACATTCCTTATGAAATTAAAGGGTTGTTATTCTAGAAGTATACTATTTTTTCTAAAGCTTTTGGGACAATACCTTGAATAAATGACTTCTAAACATAACAGCATTGCATACATACATTTCAGGATTCTTTGTAAAAAGTAGGTGCGTGTTATATGGCAAATATACCTAAAAAGCAAAAAATGCAGCTTGAAAGTCCAGGTGCGTGTTATATGCCGGATTTCACGATATATAAGAACTATTAAACATTAATAGACGTTTAATTTTGGACCTTTTAAAAGAAAGCATATATTCATAATAATTAAAACAAACATATCAAATATGCGCAGATCTTACAACCTATATTAAATTTACTTAAACACTTTTAACAAACAACTTTTATCATACAAACACTGCTACTAAACTATACTGATTTTTTAACAAACCTCACACACACACATCTAGTCTCTCTTCTACTCATCATTGAAACACTCTCCCATTATGCTGAATATGTAATTGTATAGTACAGCTGCTCAAGCAGTGTCAAACTATCTCTTAAACATATGTTATTATATTATTTGTTCCCTAAACATTTAGATTCTTGCATGAGAAGACTAAATTTCACAAATGAAAATTTAACAGTCATAGCAAAAGAAAATATGAATACAAATAATAATCATACACATATAATAATGCAATATATATATTGCAGAAATAAAATACCATATCTTTTACATAAAGGTACAAAAAAATCTTAATCAACAATCAATTCTATTTTAAAAGCACAGGAAATGTTCTTACATAACTTTATGGAAAATACGATATCATTTTAAAAAATTAAAAACTCCTCTGAAATTTTGAGAATGACAGTTTCATGTAATTAAGCATCCTAAAATTAACCATAGCAAAAACATAAATTCCCATAATTAAAAAAAGAAGAAAGAAAACCTGAAGTCAGTAGAAGAAATTAAGTCTTAAAAGCAAGTTAAACTTAATAACATCTTAAAAGATATTCATGAATATAACAAAAGGGATACCTGATACTCATGATGTAACCCAATAAGATTCTGACACACTAATTCATATACAATTAAAACTTTTTAACCAATAATTAAATTAAACATATAAGACTTTTAATTAGCGATATCTAAATTGAATTCCATTTCCCCCACTCCTTTTAAGCTGATACATATTTTTAAGGGAACAAATATTGTACTATATAACATGAACACAATAGTAAAATCAATTATTAAAATTTTGTATTATGTGTAGTCACAAGAAAAAATCCAAAATATTGTTAAGATAATTAACACAACAAAAATCTGTAATACACAAGGCCAATCCTTGAATAGCGTACTACTTATAACAACATGGTAGTAACAAAATATGTTCTTTCCTTATTATAATTAAGTAAATAAATTTTATAGTATTCATATTATGAAATATAATTTTTTTTCTTTCTTAAATAGTGTGGCACAACAAAACTTTAACAATAGAATGTAAACATTTAATGAAAAATTAAAAGTAATAATGATATTAATTTCAGAAACTTTTCAAAATCTGTAAAACACCCTACTCATACACTACTGAATACAACACAGAGGTGAGATAGTGAGGTTATGGGAGCAGCCCAATGACTTGAGTTTCCTTGCTCTGGCACCATTGTATCTTGCTATGGTTTCCCACTCTCGAGTGAGAATGACACTCTAGCTCAGTTGATTTTAAATTGTCAACTAAGACATTAAGCTTCTTTAAAAGTGTTTAGATTTTTACATTGAGCAATTATTGTTTTAAACAATTTATTTTCACTATGTACATGAGTAAACCTTCAACACAGAGAAGAAAATATGAAGATATTGCAAATCATTATTTTAAAACTGTCTGGAAAGAACAACTCTTTTGTTTACACATCAAAATACTTCCAAGACTGTTTGTTTGATATGTAGAATATATCTAACAGTGCCAAAATAATTAACTTAGAATGATATTTAAAGCAAATGCATAGTGATTTCAACAGCAAATATCCTGTTGGATCACATTTGCAAACAGAATCTATCAATGAAAAAAAAAAAAAAGAAAAGCCAGTCAACAGTCTTAATTCCGAGGGGAAACTGCAAAAGAGAAACTACGGTGAAGGCTTCTTGTAAGCTTTCTCTAATGTAAACCTGCACGAAAAAACCCTAATCTAATATAAAGGTAAGTATAAATTTTTTTTTTAATATCTTCCGAAAATATTGGTGGTATGAATGTTAAAAATAAGGTAGATAAAATAGCTTTGTTTAGAAATACTGTCTTGTGTCAAACAAATTACATGGGCCAGGATGTAGGAAAACAAGTTTTCTTTAGATAACAATGTTAAAAATACTTTTCGTTAATTTCAGATGGAAGCTATAATCAGACATTGTGCAGTTAAGCATATTTATTTATTTATTACATGCATGATAATTTTGATTTGAATCTAATAGTTTTAACTATGAGTGATCATTTTTAAAGAACTTAAAAAATAATTTTAGTTAACAAAATAAAGACAAAATTAGATAATTTTTATACAGATGGAGTATCTTACAAGGTTAGCAAGATAGAAGGTTTTGCTATATTGCTCAAAAATTATTTGGGAAAAAAGTTTAAAATATCACTGTATTATCCATCAAGGATCTCTTTATGACAAGAACTTGAACCTATCTTCTATTGTTGAACCTGTAGTGCCCTGAATCAACAAAATACAAGCCCCAGCTTTGAATCAATGATGGTTTCATGAGTTTTTCTTGGAAGAAATGGAAGATGATAGTGAGTTACTTCATCAGTGTAACATACACTAGTTTCCAAAGGAAGGGCAATCACAAAATTTCATAATTTGAGAGAGTGTTTTAAAACACCTGGAAACAAACAATTAACTTCCCAGTGAGTGCTTACCACTCAAGAATGAAAACAGTCAATGGATTTAGCTTTTAACACCATTATAAGACATTTAAATAGTTTAAATTTAAGAATACAGTGAAAAGGTCACATTTTTCCTACCTTAGTTGATCATGTATCTTCTTTAGGAGGCACGCTTAAGCTTTTTTAAAAATCTTATTTTGGAGGGGAAAACATGAACACATTTTACATTAATGCAGGAAATAACAACCAAAATCAATAATGCTCCAAACTATGATCGATTAAAAATTTAATATCCGTTTTGCATGATTCATTCAAACCTAGGTTTGATTATTTCAAGATGATGAAAAAAAAAAAAAAAAGCTGATCTTTTTCCAAATCCTATTTCAATTTCTCTGCAAGATGCTAATTGTTACCCACCTGAGACCCAAATTGAAATTACTAGCCTATAGTGCCATACTACACCAAAAAGCAAATATTAGGAATTTATTTCAATTGATCCAAATTATATTGACTTTTGGAAATTCATTCCAATAAGCAATTCTTCAAATTTACACAATTTGACAGTCAGATATCAATGTAAGTTCAAATTAGCATTTGTTTGTTAAAATATGTTTCCTCTAATAAACATAATAAAATCACAATATTGTTCAAAATTAAATGAAATGCACCTGGAACATCCAGTTTAGCGATAGAATTTTCAAGAATTAACTCTAATACACACAGATGACTATATATAAAAATTCAAAAACTACATTAATTAAGTTTAATAATCATTTAAAATTAAATGTGTTTCATTCTTATTTTGTGCATAACCTAACTGAACCTTTAAAAATCTTAATTAACAATAAAACCTGAATTCATGCTTTAGTTTTATTTATTAAATGACTTTTATCTGTAATTTTTTTTATTACAATTATAAAAATATTCTCTTTTTTTTTGTCATGCACACTTTTAATAATTTAAACATTTGATGGCAAAATAATAATATAAATTTAAAAGAATTTTACTTGATCAATTTATTGATGTATCACATTTTGAAAAAGTAGTGTAATGATATGAAATGAAATTCCATCACAAAGTAAACAAAATGTTTACTTAATGATACATTACAAATGGCACTTAATGTGAAATTTGTGAGCTTGGTGTTCTTTGATAAATTCATTTATATTTAGGCGTAAAAGTCATATTGCTACTATCATTTCATGAGCCAAATTTAAGTACACAAATACAAATGCTTCATTTATTAAATAATAATTTTAATATAGATATTAAACACTCCAAAAAGACAGTTATAAATACCTCTTTTTTTAATACATCTTTCAAACAACACATGAGTGTTGAATATTCACTTTTCATAATATTTACATTTTTACTCTGAAAGAAAAATAAATCAGAATTTAAAAGAAATACAAACTTAAACAGTTAATTGATTTTTTACAGAATATTGACTAACAAAGTTATATTATAAAAATTAATCTAAAAATATAATTAATAAAAAGTAAGACAGAAAGATTTAATTTTTTACAAGTTGAGTCACATAATAAATTCAAGAAACTTTTTTCCATGAGATTTATTATTAATTCAGTTCATAAAGGCATTTTTACAAAACAAACTCCAAGTTTCATAATAAGTACAATGAATATTTCCTTTTAATTATATATAATTATTCTTAATAAAATAAATATATAACAAAAATAATATCAAATGTAGATGAGATTTATTAAGTTAAATAAAGTCTTCAGAATTCATACAAGAAATAAATTATATTATTCAGGTTATATATATATATATATATATATATATATATATATATAATTGCTTTATTTATAATAATTTTTAAATTTTTTCTTGGCTTTGATTTCAGAAAGAAATCTTCATAACACTAATACCCAAAATATGTTTGCATTTCTCAATTACTTTCAAAAGTTTAAAATTAATTTATCAACTGCTATGTTCAACAGAAATAATTGTAAGTTCTTTAAAACATTTTTTACATCATAACGAAAACAATTATTTGCAAATATATCTGCTTTTATGTTCAAAAGTACTTTTCAAGAAGATGACTTTTTAAGATTCAATATTTAGGTTAAAGAAAGGAATGAAATACGACAATAAAAACATTTGTATCATCATCATATCTTACATCATTTACAAGAATATTTTAAATATATTTAGGACACAACTCAACAGAGAGCTTTTAAAGTAGAAAAAAAGTAAGTGCTATGGTAAAATATTTAATAGAATCAAATTCTAAACTTTGGATGAAATATAACAATGGACACTATTTTACCTTGGCTCCAAAGGTAAAAAAGTGTAAGTAGGTAAAATTTGGGAACTTTAAAAATTTAAAACTACAATAATAGGAACTATTAAAAAATAAGGAACTACCCTTAACTTTATGAGAGTGAAGAACCCCAAATCCTGAAGCTCTCTATTAGTTCTTTTTTTAAAAAAGGTGTGTTGGTCTTCTACAAGTCAACAAAGAAAAACAAACTTGTTTTCAACTTTTCACTTTGATAAAAAATTAAAGCTGCTTATGGGGTCTAGAATAAGTTGTTGATGGCCTTTTACAGTTTTTTCCCCCTCTGTTAAATATTCAAGGAATAAATTGTCAAATTATATTCAAGCTGAACACAGGAATATTACAGAAGAATGGTTATTATTGAAGTAAATGGTTCTTGATCTAAATAAATGTTCTTTACATGCCAGATCACAGATTCAAACAATTCCAGTAGGGAAAAAAAAGAGATACAATGAAATGACTTACTAGAGTACAAGACAGTGAGAAAGCTGGGTCATATGAAATAAAACCAGGATTTTGTTATTATTGCTTATGAAGAATAACAAAAAGAAAGAAATGCTGAAAAACAGTATAACAAGCCTATATGATCTAATCACACATATGCTCGTTTTTTTAAAAAAATATTTTTAATTCAATAATTTGGAAAATTGGATAATTAAATTGTTTGGAAAATACATTTTCTTTATATAGCAAAGCATTTAAAAATTTAAAAAAAATTAAAAATACATATATTAACAAAATAATAATGAGCATAAAAGAAAGTCTCCCTTGAAAATTCTCGTTATGGAATTAAGTGCAAGTTTTCATGGATTAAAAAAATTATGAATGCTTCTCTATTTCAATTGTCTTTTGAATGTAGAAAAATTGGATTTTGAAATATAAGATCAAGAGGATGAATTTAAACTCATACATTTTCAGACAGAAAGTAAACCTTTAGAACATTTCAGAATGATCCTATTTTTTAAGGAACTTAAGAAAAATCAACACAAGCACAAATTATGTATTAATGTCAAACAACTATAAAATGCTAAAAAGGTTAGGTTACTTTTAAATAACAATCTAACATCAATAACAAATTTTATTACCATTGATATTCCAAGTCCTTTTATACAAAAAATAAAAATAGTTTTGATAAAATCCCTTTCTTTCAGAGAGATTTTTATTCTAGGATCTATAAAAAGAAACAAAATGAGGTTGACCATAATTTATTTGACTAGAAGATTTTACAAAAATATCATAGATATAAAATGTTTTGTTATGATCAAAGTATAACTAAAATGTTTACCTTTAAATATGATAAAGTTTGTTGCTTCTTCAAGCATGTATTCAAATCTATTAATAATTTCAGTCATAGGAATTTCAAGTATTGATCTTTCAACACCAATATGACTTGTTTCAGCAGGATAATGTAGCTCCGGTTCAGTTGCAATATCATCAACAGGCACTGAGATGGTAGAAAAAGTACCTAAACTTTCTTGAAATTCTGTTAGAAGTTCCCAAACTGTTTTGTCTTATACAAAGATAAAGGTAGATATTGAGTAATCAACACACATACACAGGAACACATTAGTAACTGACTCAATGAAAAAGCACCACCCCAAATTTCTCCCCTTATATCTGATCTAACAAGGTTATAGCTGACACATTATAGAAATATTCACATAAAATAAGCAAAGAAAAAATATTTTTCCTTTTCCATCAGATGGTATTTTCATCCGAATAAATTATTAAGAGAATTCTAGTTTTTATTTCAATAATTAGTAATATTATAGCCATTTCAGTTCAATTTATCTATTAAAATTTTGTATAAATAAATATGTATATTTTTTTTTTACTCCATTCCTAAAGTGCAATCTCATTATGTACAGATGCATAATAAAACATTATCTTAAATTAAAAAAAACATATAGGATCTTTTTTTATTCCTAAATATGCATTTAACAGAATTTTTAAAAATTTATATTACCAAGTATGTGCTCATTTTTATTTAAGTTTTTGTATAGTTTTGATTACAAAATATATTCTCTGTAATTACAATAAATGTTTTCAAAATAGTTTTTCATTTCACCATAATTTCTTTTATTAATTAGTATATTTCTTACTCCTTAAGAAACTGAAATTTAATAAAATGTAACATGCATTATTAAATGTACATAAAATTAAATGTATTCAAAAACAGTTGGTAATTTAAATAATTCAGAATAACAAAAATTATAGAAAACAGAAAAATAAAATTCAATTTTCGAAACTCATAAAATTAGAAAAATTTTACTAACCATTCAGAAATGAGGAATCTGATTTTAAGGTTCGAAAATCCCAGAATTGTGATAAATCTTTTATCACTTGAAACATAATACATTGGTAATCTCTCAGTACACAGACTGTGTGACAATCTGGACCTATGAAAATAAAACAAAGAAATTACAAGAGACAACATAAAACATTATAATTTCTGCAAAAATATTACACAGAATTAAATTAAAAATCACAAACCATATTCCTCCAGAGATTTACTCTCTAAGTCAGAAAATAAGTGTAACACATCACATAATTCAGAGAAATCCTTTGAGCGTTTGGAACTAAAAAAGAAAAAGATGAAACACATGCATGAGAAATCAATGCATAAATACAAATAAACTATTTAAATGGAATAGCTAAAATGCAAATGTGTATCAAACTGTGGCTTTAAATTAAATAAATTATAGATTAAAAAAACTAAAAAACATGTTTTTATGTTTAATTGAACTAAAAAGTAAAAAAATAATTCTTAATATAAGAATTAAATGATTAATGAGAAAATTAATGTCATTATGGTAAAAGTGTGTGGGAGGTGCTTTGTACTACATTTTTACACCAACTCAGCATTTTGGAATAGAACTAGTAAGAAATTATAACAATTGATATAGGGCACCCCACCCTTTTACCCCAATGACATTAATTTTCTCAATCATTTATTCTTATATTAAGAATTATTTTTTTTAGTTCGATTAAACATAAAAGCGTGTTTTTTCAGTTATTTTATATAAACTATAATTTACTTTTCATTTTTTAGTTCAATCTACATTTAAAACATGCATTTTTAGTTTTTTTAAACCATCATTTATTTATTGATGAATTAATCTGAATGCGTCATTTTTTAGAATCTGGAATACCCATTGGCATCCTATCAGTGCATCGATATGGGCTGGTTTGCAAAATGTAGGATCAGCCAACTGAAGGAAATCTGGAAGAGCTAAGTTTCAAATATTTCATGCAAAAGAAGGTGTTAAGTCAATGAGTAAGTCTCTAAAAAGAGCTCAATATTCTCTCTGAAATTTGCAATTAGTATTAAACACAAAAGTACACTTTTTAAATTGAAGAGTTTGTGAGAAATTATTTTTTTTTAATCCGGTGACCTTTGAATCAATTCCCAGCTATTTTGTTAAAATAAAGCAATGAATGATGTTTCATTCCACAAATCAAACAAGAGAATTTAGAAGAATTGACTATGTCTGAGTTTAGCAGTAAAAACAGTGCTTCTCAAGCTTTCCATATTTGCAACCCAATTTTCAGTCATAATTTTCATCGCCTCCCCCTCATGCAATAATAATGTACTTCGACGCTAAAGCTATGATGCGACTTTAATATTATAAACTGCACATATTATCAATATATATATCATATTTTGTAACAAGTCCATAGAAGTCAATAGTAATTACTAAATTTGCTTTTAATTTAGTATTAATAAATAAATTATTAAATACTTGTCGCACTTACACATTTATAAGTATAACATATCAGTGTGAATATGTATTTTATTTTTTTATCATGTCAGAATGTATTTTGTTTTGTTTCCTTTCTCTAAATTAATAATTATTTTAAATCTTTTATTTTGGATTTTTTGATATACTTGTGCCCCCACAATTTGAGAAATGTTGGGTTAAAACAAATATTTTTCTTTCACTTGCACATAAAAAAAACTAGAGGTGTTTATATTGTGGTAAGAAATAGCTGACGCAAATGATTTCACTATTATAGAGTTGTAACGATCTTTCAAATGCTAAATCTGGAAATAGGATCTGGAATTAGTCGCCAAATCTGGAAATGGTATATGCAAATAGTCGCCAAATCTGGGAACGATTGTACAAGATTGAACAAGATTGTGCACTGTGAAACGTAAAGAACTAGAGGATGAAACATCCATTATTATAAGGTTAATCTTATATGTTCAGAATTCTTATGAATAAAATGGCTATTTTTTAAGGTAAACCATAACCTATCATAAATAAAGAACAAGAAGTAGTAGTATATAGTAAGTAGTAAACATAGTAATATTTTTTATCAACATATTATTAATAGAATAAATAAAATTATAGAGAAATGCTCACAAAAAGGGAGAAAATGACTAAAAGAATTCAAGCATAAGTTTTTTGAAATACATTATTTGAAATTAACATTTAACAAATTAAATATTGTATTTTAAGTCTTAACAAAAACGAAATTGATATTCTAGAGAAAGTTTTAATTGGTAATAATATTCAAACAGTCATGACATCCATATTAACAAAAATATTAATAAACATTTAGCTCACAAATGTAATATCAAAATCAATATACAGTGAAATATGTTTAATCCCAAAACACTTAAAACAAAATATTGATTAAATGAAATAATACAATGGTCACGACAAATCATTATGTATTTCATGCATTCCCCCCCTCTTGAAATGAAAATCGCTTAACACGAAAAGATTTCCTTTTTGGATATTGAAACTGAGCTGACACTTAATAAAATGCTTGAAAATTTCTGTATTATTGGACTATACTACTGCATCACTGGAAGAATTCATTGCAGTAGATGATGATAATGTGTGAATGGCCCCAATTATTGCAGACAAAGGCATTTTGTAGTTTGTTCAAGGCTTAAAAAATATCATTGAGGCAAAAATTGACAACAAGATTGAAATGAATAATGCAACTCCTTTTCCCACGTCATACGAAATGAGTATGTGCAGCTGACACACATTCTAATCGTAAAATGAATAATAAAATGGACAACATTAAACAATTTGATGCTAAAAAAGACAAAAACTTAACTCGGTGGTGCAACAGCCCATGAGGGCCAAGGCCTACTGTGCCCAACACAGTATACACAACCTTAGGTCCTGAGGTGCATTTGCAGATGTTCTGGTCAAGCGATCAGTCTGATGCAAAAAACCCCCAGTGTTAAGTTACCAAGTAAGCTTGGTACTCATCGACCCACTGAAGGGATGAAAGGCTGAGTCAACATTGCCCAGCCCGGAGTTTGAATCTCTGACCTGTGTTGTTGAAGTGCAATGCACTAACCCCTCAGCCACTGGGCTTCAAAAAAGACAATGCAAAGAAAAATATACAATTATTTTTCAAAAACTCAAATGTTTCGATTTTCAAAAAACTTAAAAATTTTATATTAAATATCATTAAGTTCTTTTGAATATTTTTGTTTCATTTATTTTTATTAAAACACATGCAATACTTATATTATTATCTATGTAAATAAATGTACTCTAATGAACTAATTTTGTTGAATGTATATATTTTTTTGCAATATCCTTTAATTTTGTTGAATATATATTTTTATGCAATATCTTTTAACACAAAAAAATATTTTGGCGCCCTCAGTTTCATGTTAAATGATTCTCACTGTATATGTAAATGATCATCCAGAATATTGTATACTTTAATATATGAATAAATTTTCTGATATTTTTTTAAAAATGTTTTTTTTTCTCAGCTGAAAATATAATTATTTAAAAGTAATCAAGTATTGAGAGAGATTATGCATAAACCAACCGGATAAAGACTAATAATTCCAAAGAGTAATTTAATAATAAAGTTTCAGGTTCCTAATGATTTGGAAAATTTTATAAGAGGAACATCTATCAAACATGGATCACCTTATACAATTTTATTGAATTTAAATTCAATGCACTCAAAGAATTAAAACCCTCAAATTTTTAGATAACAAAAATGTTATTCTTGTTTATAAAGTCCTAGATAATCATGCATTTATTTGTAAATATTATCTTAATAATATGTTTAAAAATATTTTCAGGACGTAATGCTAAGTGATAAAAAAACAATAATTTTTTAACACTTTATAAAAAAATTAAAGATGCATGTTTACTTAAATTAAATTTACTCATACTTTTTTAACACTAACGTTTCAAAAATATTCAGTTAAAAATTCTACACTATTATATATATATATATATATATATATATATTGTTACGAATTTAGTCTTATTCTAATTGTTTCTACTCATTTGTGTTCATTTCTACAGTTTAATTTGTCGTATCTAATGTGATTTCAACCCTGTTTACCTGTAATATCATTTCCACTGCATTGCACGGCCCCCATGCTTTAACATTGGTTTAAATGGTAAACTCGCCAAATATTGCAGCTAGCGCCAAGTTGGCGACGGATTTGGCGACTTAATTTTTGGCGCCAAATTTGGCGATATATCGCCAAATTTGGGCGATAAGCTTGGCGACCATGGCAACCCTGCTCCTAATAACCCTGTCTGGCAACCCTATCGCGGTATTGTAACACTATGTATTGAGCTTTTCTCATACCTTCCGGATTTTGCTAGATCTTTCTATTTCTCGATTATTCTGGCAAGTGCCAGAGGTTTCTGACCGAAAGGTATAAAAGGGCCCGGGCCGGCTAGTTAGTTAGTCAGATCTCAGCTTTCATGCAAATGATACCTCTCTGCTTGAGAGAGACGATTACATAGTGCGTGTGTTATTGCTTTTATTGAGTTATTATTTTTGTGCTGAGTGTTTACTATTGTTTTTGTTAGTGTATTGCATCTGTGTTATCAGTATTTTCATCGATTGTACGTGAATTTCTCGAACTGTTCTACAATTTGTGGAGGACTGTTTTGGCAAAGAATAAAATTGTTTTGGATCCCGCTCTTCGGCTTCAATCATTTCGAACCCCGAAAACGCAACAATTGGTGTCAGAAGTGGGATTGAATGCCAACAACAAGAGCGATGGAGGCCCAGTTCCAGACTCTTCTAGAAAAATTGACCGCCAGCATGAATGCCAATATGGGCGAAATGAAATCGGACTTGACCGCCAGCATGAATGCCAACATGGGCGAAATGAAATCGGAGTTGACCGCCAGCATGAATGCCAATATGGGCGGAATGAAATCGGACTTGACCGCCAGTATCGCAGAAGTGAATACCAAGCTTACTAACGTAAACGAGCAGATCAGCGCCAACAAGGAAGAGTTGAAAATAGATCTGAAGGGCATTGGCGACAAATTGACGACGATGGACAAGAAATTTGAAGAAATGGAAGGAAGAATCGAGTCGGTGGAATATAAATTCGAAAACAAATTTGTGGATATAGAGAACAAATTTGAAAATAAATTCGAAGATATGGAGAGCAAACTAGAGGCGAAAATTTTCGAAAAGGTAGAAGATGTTTCCATCTCGTTCAGGAGTGACCTAGAGAAATTGAAGCAGAAAGTCATGACTGGTCAAGGGGATGAATTTAAGTTTCAAGCTCCTTATTCCAAGCCTTCAATCAAGCTTTCTACTTATGACGGAAAGTCCTCTTGGCAGGTGTATAAGACCCAATTCTCCATAGTGGCGGATGCAAACCAGTGGGACTCCCAGACCAAGGCCTGCCAGTTAGCTGCTTCTCTTCGAGCCGACGCTGCTGACATTTTGCAAACTTTGCCGGAAACACAGCGGCTGGATTTCGACGCTCTCGTTAATGCTCTGGAGTTACGCTTCGGAGAGAAATGTGTGAAGGATTACAGCAGACTCCAGCTGAAGTCACGGCAGCAGAAAGTGTCCGAAACTCTCCAAGAACTGGCGACGGACGTCGAGAGGCTTTCTCACTTGGCGTTTTCTGACTGTCCGACTGAAGTAAGAGAAGTCCTGGCGCTGCAACACTTCATCGACGGGGTGCGTGATCCGGAAATCCAGAAAGCTCTCCGAATGGCGGATCTCAAGGACTTAAAGGGGGCCCTAGTGTTTGCTATGAAATTCGAGGCAGCCCAACAAGCAACACGAAAGGACAGACACCCCATACGAGCCGTCAACGAATCGGACACGTCGAACTCAAGTGTGGAGCGGTTAGAGCGACAGATGAGAAGCTTCTTGAATAGAGTTGAGTCTTTGATGTCCCAGAAAGCAGACGGGAAGAAGACCCTTAAATGCTGGACCTGCGGTCGAGAAGGGCATCTGCAGAGAAGCTGCCGGGCACGCCAAGGCGCTGAAACTAATAGCGCCTCCCAGAAGGAGGTGTCGGAAAACTAATTAATGGCCATCTCGTGGGGCGGAGGTTGCCAGATTTTGGAAAGCCCCATTTTCAAGTGTGTCAAATTTCGACAAAGAGTACCGGTGAGAATGGAATTTTTATAATGGGACATGTTAACGAGCTTCCCTGCAACATGATCATCGATACAGGAGCCAATGTGTCTATCATTCGGAACGATCTGGCTCAAAAATTAAAAGAGAAACTTATCTGGACCCCACCCTGCGTGGTGCTACAGACCGTGACGGGGGAAAAGATTGATATTCACGGAAAATTAAAAGTCAAGATCCAGTTTGGAGACACTACCTACCAACATGCTGTGTATGTCGCAGATATTGCAGACCCTTTCATTCTCGGACTGGACTTTCTAAAGGAGCATGGTTTCACTCTAGACTTCAACAAGAACGAATTACGTTCCATACACGAAGAAGTCACTATATTCAAAATTGAACACAGGACAGAATCTATTCGACAGGTAACCGCTAACGAGAATATTACCATTCCCCCAAGGACTGAAATCATAGTACCTGGATACATCGGTAACGATGTGAGTTTCAACTCGGGACTAATTGGATCTGCGGAAAATAAAGCGAATGGATTGCTAATAGCTTCGACGCTAGTGGACCTTTCCAGAAAAACTATCCCGGTAAGAATTTGCAACGTAACTGAAAAACCTAGAGTGTTCCAGAAAGGTGAAGTGTTGGCAACCTGCAGTCCAGTAACGTGTGTCTGCAAAAAGTTCGAGCTTGCTCCTATCCAACTCGCCTCAACAGTTGACTCCCGACCTTCTAGAAAATGCTGAATTGTCCCCCGAACAGAAAATCTCCGCAGAAAGACTGTTCCAAGAATTTGAAGACGTGTTTTCTAGAAACAGTAGCGATATTGGCCATACTACAGTGACACAACACAGAATTGATACAGCAGACCATCCGCCGATTAAACAGCACCCAAGACGCTTGCCGTTTGCTAAACAGGAAGAGGTCGGAACACTACTACGAGAGATGCAGGAAAATGACATCATAGAACCGTCTTCGAGTCCGTGGGCATCTCAATTGTCTTGGTTCGTAAGAAAGATGGCTCCACAAGATTTTGCGTGGACTATCGAAAACTTAACGACGTCACCAAGAAGGACAGCTACCCTCTTCCAAGGATAGATGACACCCTGGATACCCTTTCCGGTCATAAATGGTTCTCGACTTTAGATTTAAAGAGCGGATACTGGCAAGTGGAGATCCATCCCGAAGATAGAGAAAAAACAGCATTCACTTCTGGCCAAGGACTATGGCAGTTCAAAGTCATGCCGTTCGGGCTCTGCAATGCGCCAGCTACTTTCGAGCGCCTGATGGAGACCGTGCTAAAGGGTCTGACTTTTGAAGCTTGCCTTATTTACCTGGATGACGTCATAATAGGAGGGCGTACGTTTGAAGAACATCTTCAAAATATCCGGAAGGTGTTATCAAAATTAAGCGACGCTAACTTGAAGCTAAACCCTTCGAAATGCAAGTTCTTCCAGAAAGAAGTCAATTATCTGGGACACATCATCTCTGCAGAAGGTGTTCGTACCGACCCCGAAAAAGTGTCCGCCGTAAAGAATTGGAAACGCCCTGAAAACCTCCGTGAGCTGCGAAGCTTCCTGGGACTATGTACTTATTACCGAAAGTTTGTGAAAGGGTTCTCTAACATCGCAAGACCCTTGCACAAGCTAACAGAAAGTAAACAAAAGTTTCAGTGGACAAAAGAATGTGAAGATTCCTTCCTCCAGCTTAAAGAAGCTTTGACGTCTTCACCGATCTTAATATATCCACAACCGGACAAGCCATTTATCTTGGACACTGATGCCAGTAATGAGAGTGTCGAAGCAGTATTATCTCAGGAAATAGATGGCCAGGAACGAGTCGTAGCTTATTGGAGTAAGTGTTTATCGAAACCGGAAAGAAATTATTGTGTCACTCGAAAAGAGCTACTGGCTATTGTGAAAGCCATCGAGCATTTCCATCACTATCTCTATGGCCAAAAATTTCTTCTACGTACCGATCATGCCTCTTTAACCTGGCTAATGAATTTTAGAAATACTGAAGGCCAGGTAGCCAGATGGATACAACGGCTCAACGAGTATTACTTTGACATCAGACATCGTAAAGGCTCCTCGCATGGAAATGCTGATGCCCTTTCAAGAAGACCATGCCCAGAAAATTGTCGTCATTGTTCCAGAGTAGAGACCAAATATGACTATGCTATACGCCAGATAACAACTTCAACAGCGACGCCACCCGATCCCTGGGTGACGAGAAAGTTCGAGAAGACCAGATGGCGGATCCTGATATTAAACCCCTTATAGAGTTTATGGAGTCTTCCAGCAATAAACCAAGTTGGCAGGACATCTCGGCTTATAGTCCTACAACTAAGCAGTATTGGGCCCTCTGGAATTCTCTACATCTCAGGAATGGTGTTCTATACCGAAAATTCGAATCAGAGGATGGAAAGACATTCAGGTGGCAATTAGTACTTCCTCGATCTCGTATCCCAGAGGTACTCAAAGAATTGCATGGCAGCCCAACAGGAGGTCATTTCGGCGTCATGAAAACTTTGCACCGAGTTCGAGAGCGATTCTTCTGGGGTAAAGTGAGAGCTGACGTGGAACAGTGGTGCAAGTCCTGTGATGCCTGTTCAGCTCGGAAGGGGCCAAAGATACGTAGCCGAGGGAAGCTGCATCGCTACAATGTTGGAGCACCCTTCGAACGTATCGCTTTCGATATCCTGGGACCTCTGCCAAGGACTGCGTCTGGTAATAAGTACCTACTTGTTGTCATGGACTACTTCACGAAATGGCCCGAAGTGTACCCCATTCCGGATCAGGAAGCCCCACCGTAGCGGAGGCTGTAGTGCAGCACTGGATATCGAGATATGGGGTACCTCTTCAACTTCATTCCGATCAGGGAAGAAATTTCGTCTCTGCGGTATTGAAGGGGGTCTGTGAACTACTCGGAATTGACAAGACCAAGACCACACCTTTGCACCCACAGTCAGATGGCATGGTGGAGAGGTTTAATCGTACCATCCTGAATAACCTCTCACTGATGGTCTCCAAGAACCAACAAGACTGGGACCAGAAAGTTCTCTCTTTCTGCTAGCGTACCGCAGCGCCGTTCACGAGACTACCGGATATTCACCATCCCAGATGCTTTTTGGCCGGGATCTTCGTCTCCCTTGTGACCTGCTGTTTGGTCGCCCTCCGGATACACCTTCATCGCCTGAGGAGTACGTGCAGAATCTCCAGGCACGTTTTGAAGATGTACACCATTTGGCTCGAGAACGGATCAACCTGAGGACGGAGAAGATGAAGACTCGGTACGACACAAAAGCCACAGGACATCAATTCAAGGAAGGTGACAAGGTGTGGTTCTACAACCCGACTCGACGCAAAGGACTTTCTCCTAAGCTACAATCGCATTGGGACGGTCCTTATACAATTTTAAAGATAATAAACGACGTCGTAATCCGGATCC
Source organism: Trichonephila clavipes (assembly GCA_019973935.1). Lineage (NCBI taxonomy): Eukaryota > Metazoa > Arthropoda > Arachnida > Araneae > Nephilidae > Trichonephila > Trichonephila clavipes. The sequence continues at coordinate 153,584 of BMAU01000848.1, read as the reverse complement.
GTAAGTCAACGAATTCGAAGCCTAGAGTCGTTCATTACGACAGGCTTGCTCCATATTATGGCCATAATTCTTAGTGTGTCAATTATTGTGTAATTTATTTTGACCATGGTCTTGTATAAATAAGTTAGTGTGTAAATAATCTTGTAAATAATTTTGTTTGTTGTTTTGTAAGTGTTTATTTTCTACTATGCATTACGTGTTTATTTTGTACTATGCATTAGGTGTTTATTTTGTACTATGTATTACATGTTTATTATTGCATCTTCATTTAATTGTTTTTAATCAATTGCTTTATTATTATGTTAACGTCTGATGAAGGGTTGTACTGCCCGGGACGTGCAGTTCTTGAGAGGGGGGCAATGTTACGAATTTAGTCTTATTCTAATTGTTTCTACTCATTTGTGTTCATTTCTACAGTTTAATTTGTCGTATCTAATGTGATTTCAACCCTGTTTACCTGTAATATCATTTCCACTGCATTGCACGGCCCCCATGCTTTAACATTGGTTTAAATGGTAAACTCGCCAAATATTGCAGCTAGCGCCAAGTTGGCGACGGATTTGGCGACTTAATTTTTGGCGCCAAATTTGGCGATATGTCGCCAAATGTGGGCGATAAGCTTGGCGACCATGGCAACCCTGCTCCTAATAACCCTGTCTGGCAACCCTATCGCGGTATTGTAACACTATGTATTGAGCTTTTCTCATACCTTCCGGATTTTGCTAGATCTTTCTATTTCTCGATTATTCTGGCAAGTGCCAGAGGTTTCTGACCGAAAGGTATAAAAGGGCCCGGGCCGGCTAGTCAGTTAGTCAGATCTCAGCTTTCATGCAAGTGATACCTCTCTGCTTGAGAGAGACGATTACATAGTGCGTGTGTTATTGCTTTTATTGAGTTATTATTTTTGTGCTGAGTGTTTACTATTGTTTTTGTTAGTGTATTGCATCTGTGTTATCAGTATTTTCATCGATTGTACGTGAATTTCTCGAACTGTTCTACAATTTGTGGAGGACTGTTTTGGCAAAGAATAAAATTGTTTTGGATCCCGCTCTTCGGCTTCAATCATTTCGAACCCCCGAAAACGCAACAATATATATATATATATATATACATTGATTTTATAACTTACATTATTAAATCTAGAAAAATTTTGCAATCAATTTTACAGTTTATTATAAATTATCTTAGAAATACTTCTATTACTACAGATAGTAAAGAAGTTATTGATTACATGGAAAGACAATTTTCTTCAACTCAACATACATAGAGATATAATTAATTTTTGTTTTACATTTATAATAAATATAATTTAAGTAGTGTAACAAATTTTGAGAAATGTTTATTGATTATATGAGATTGGTAGAGAAAAAAAAGTACTTTTTATTTAATGGAGAGAGAGAGAAATCATTATAAACAAGTTAAGAGCTTATCCCAAAGTGGCAATTGCTTAGATAATTTAAATCTATATTTTTATATACGAAAGCCAGTTGATAATATATCTTACTTTAATATCAAAATAGATAGATAATCTGATAATTTGGGGGGAAAAATAGAGAATATAAACATTATTTTATGTTTTATCTAGAACAAATTAATTGTTTCATCCAAGTTTAGAATTCAAACAAAAATTTTTTCTTGCTGTTGGATTACTTATAATAGACAGCATATTTATAGTAATTTTTATGATAAAAGACATATTTAATTTTTACACAATTAAAATACTATATTGAAACAGTTATTTACATACAGAAGTGTAATTCTAAATTATTTATATTGAAATGATACCTTAATTGCACACAAGTTAGATAAAATTAAAAATATTGTGAAATTCTTCAGGTAATGTATAGAACAGGAATGGCAATTTCATGGCATAGTATCAAGTTTAGTACAACAGAAAATTGTCCTGGCTCACCAAAGAAATTTGAAAAATAATAAAAATAAATTTTAAATAATCTTTCGTTAATGAATGTGGAAATTTAAGTTTCACACTAAAATTTTCAACTAGTTTTCATAATAAATGTTGATGAATAAAGATAACAGATGGCACTACAAAAAGGGTAGGCAAAAAAAAGTTTTTTTTGGTTCATCACATGAGTACCTCTGTATACTCAGAACTAGCAATTTAGAAAGCATACCAGAAGTTAATTAAATCAAAAATTATATAGCTGCACATGACATTCCTGAAAATAATTAAAAAACTTTTGCATTATGTTGATTGTAAATATATCACTCTTTTATATACACTATTGCATAGTAAGCTATATCTTTACATAAGTTTGTGAACAGCCTGGAATGTTTTGTTTTAAATAGTTAGAACAGGCACAATTTTAATGAACTGCATGGTCAACGAAATTAATGTTTTTCATAGACATAACATTACATTTAAATGAACTTGTCAGGGTATGAAAAAATAATTATCCAGATTTATTCCACATGCAGGATTTTGATAACAGCATCATTAACTGGATAAAAAAAATTAGAAAGGTAGACTTTGGATCTGCAATCTAGTCCTATTTGAAAACAAAAATATTTAGGATACAATATTAGAGTTGCAATATTTGGAATGTGAAAGCACATCTTAAACTGGCATGCAATCTTATTTTAAAAGGTGCAGAGTCTGAAAACTCAATGTAAGAAGTATAGAACAGTGTACCAGATGCCCTTCTTCAGTTTAAATACCAGCAATCACACTGCTAACTATTTGAATGTCCATTTACTCTTGTGGAAGTCTTTTTTTAAAACTAAATCATGTACTGTCAAGGCTAGAAAAAAATTGACAAAAAATGACTCAGCAGCATACATTACCTAGGAATCAATACTATACCAGCCTAATATAAAAAAATCTTGCAAGTAGCATGAAACAAAAAATCTTTAATAAATCATAATAACAGTTTACTTTATAAATATAAGCACGATTGTAATTTATTTATTTTAGTGACATTTTTACATAAAGTTCATGTTGTATTTTATTTTGATGTTTTGTTTAATATTAAAATATTATATACACAAACACCTAAGATACTGAAACTTAAAAGAATTTCCATTTCAATTCTGGCATTTTGTTCTAATCCTATTTGTAATTCCAAATACAAAATAAGGTGATTCTTAATTTTTAAAAAAAAGCCCACTTGAATCATTGCACCTGTGTGTGTATATATAATTTAATCTCACAAAACATTATAGGTTTACAAAGATAGTGATTTTAGTAGTCTAATTATGGAAAGATAATTATAATATATTTGCATCCACAATTACATAAGGTTACAGTAATTACTCTTCATGAATATGGTTATGGATATATAATGTTACTTTTCTCAGGAAATTTTACTTCTTTTTGGAACAATAAATATTATACTAACACACATTTTATGGTAAGATGGCTTGACTGTGCCAAAAAAGATCTAAATATTTTAAAGGTCAAAAACTGGAAAACAATTGCCAAAAGTAGAGATGCCTGGAGAAAACTTCTGGAGAAAGCCAGGGCTGTCAAGCCATTAAAGAAAAACACTTATTTTATGAATTTACATACACTGTTACATGATTCAAAATTAGAGCTCAATAATTTTGCTCTTCCCTTTTAATGTAAATTTCTTTTCTTTAAAAAAATAAAAAAAATACTGCATTTATTCAGGTGTATTACACGCACCTTACGTTCAAAAACTGCATTCTTTAACCTTAAGGTGTATTTTGTCATATAATATGCATCCTTTTATTGAAAAAAAATTTTTAGCATACATTTGTCTAATAATAACTGCTTGTCTTATCTAAAAATGATTTCTTGTCTTTTGACATAAATGGTTCATATAAAAACAACAAATAAAAAATATCTCACTTCACCATTGTGCTCTTCTGCTGTTATATAGTGGACAGTACAACATTTAAAACTCATGATTATTTTTTAAAAAAATCAATTCTGAAATCTAACTTCCCAAAAAGTGTTTTCATTCATGAGCATGAGAAGGATGGATGGATGAAAGAGGTACAAAATTGTAAATAAGAAATGCTTGGCAAAAAAAAAAAAAAAAAAAAAACACACACCTTTATTTATATTTTAAATAAATAATGATTCATTTGCTGGTGGTTGTGATTGAAACTAATCTATGTAAAGGACATGCAGACAGTATTATTTGAAAAAATAGTAATTCAATACAATAAATTTTTAAAATACTTACCTGCATAATTCAATAGAAATTACTTTCATTAAGTCACCTATGGCTTTCAAACACTTATCAAGTTCTTTTCTTTTTAAATTGTTGACTTCCCTAAAATATATATAATACAAAAAATAATTAACATTCTTCAATTTACAAATCATGTACCATAAAATATGTTTACAAACTAATTTGTTACCATCATAATATTAATTGTGCACCATAATATTAGAAGTCTACTCATAGAATTTTATAACAGTATCCCTCAATTGTCAGTTCTGTACTTGAATCTAGTAAAACAATATAGAATCACAAAATGAAAAAAAAAAAAATCTGTTGGAATCAAGAAAGTTTTGTAGAAAAGATGAAAACAGAAGTCAAGATGATTACTCCATTATTGATGAGCTGTTATCTTAAGTAGTAATCTATACTTTAAATGAAAATAGTTATACCATACATGAATATTCTTTAGACCTAGAAAACTTTATTCAAATATTATGAGAATGAAAGTAGTTTTCTACCTCAAAATGTTTAGTTTGAAAATAAATGATCAAATATAGTGAAAAAAAATGTATCCTACATCTACAAAGTTTTTAAATTTCAGGATGTGTTTTTTAATAGGATTAGTTCACAAATTTGGACAATTGTAATTCAGTGTAAATTCAATAAATTAAGCGGTACATATAAATTACAGCACATGGCAATATTAAATAAAGTTTTAATAATATTTGAAAACAGTGAAATATTCAAAAAAATGTAAGTTGCAAATTCTTTTAGCTACATAAAAAGAAATACAAAAATTTCTTTTTAATTAAATCAATCACAAATTTTCTCATTAATGCTTTATTATACATTTTAATTAAATAAAAAAACCATACACAGCAAAATAACTTATTTTTAAAAACTAATTATATTCTTAATAGTACCTACTGTATCAAAATATAATAATATTCCTTATAGCAGACAAATTAATGAAAATATACAGAAATACATTCCCACTAAAATAATTTAAAATTTGATATTAAGAAAATTCAAAATATTTAGAAAAGCAATTGAACATTAACATACTGAACATTATACATCATACTACACCATAGAACTTTTCAATATGCAATCCAATATTTCTTGAAGTATAAAGTAAATCTACTTTAATTGTTGAATTAACTGCTATATTAAAAAAATTAGTTTTCTTACACTTTGTAATCTTGTGAAATCTGAATTATTAAAAGAGAAATGCTCATGCTAAGACCATTATCAAGAAGATCCACAACTATAGTTGGTCCTAATCGTAGAAACTGAAATTAAATTAAAATTATACATTTTGGAAAAAAAAAGTGACTTAGATAAATACAACAACAAATAAAAGAATTTCTGTAATATTAAAACTACTAATTACAAAATTATGAGATTTTAACTAAACAATAATATACTTTTGTTAAAATTGAGACAATTTTTTCACATATCAGTGAATCAAAGCTTGCATTTGGAATTATAGCCAACAATGGCAACCAGGACATTACATGAAATGTTGTAACTTCTCCTGAATTATATAAGTTAGACCTGAAAAGAAAAAAAAAGTGTAACATGAATATATATTTTTCTTTTTTCTTCTGTTAAAGTAAAATTATAAATGAATATACATTCTAAAGTAGTGATACTCAAACTGTGGCCCACCGAGTCTTTTTAAGTGACCCGGTCATGGCCCATTGCTCTGAGAAATTTACTTATTTAAGAACATTGTACTAAAATTTGGTGGGAAATTCTTTGTCAGGAAATCAAAGATATCAATTTTGTTTTTTGGTGTTGGTGTCATACGGATTCAGATTGATATTCTTTTTCTATTTGGAACAGTTACAGTTAGTGATAACAGACAACAGTGGAATAGCAACAACTTTATGGGTATAACTAACTTTTAACTATCTTTCATATCTTGCAAGCGAAAAATATTCAGAGAAAATATATCGTTTCAAGACGATTGGGAGGTTGACTATTTTGTAGTGAAAAACAAACATGGATCAGTAATTGTTTAATTTTTCACTAAAGTGCTATATTTAAAAAATACCAATAAACGGGAATCATTCAATGATACTTTTCCTCGAAGATATCTTTCAAGAGGTGATAAATAAGCTTTCTTGAATAATCTTTACTACAGCAAAAAAGTGTTTTGTCAGGGGTAATATCACAGTGGTAACAAAGACATCATATGAAGAGTTTGTTATATTATTGGTAATCATATGAAACTGTTTACTGATGCAGAAATTGTGAAGGAGTGTTTCTTAAATGCTTTTAATTTAGTATTAGGGAGAAAAATAAAAAATATAAAAAATAATTAAAAAAAGCAAAACAGGAGTTATATATTTTGATAAATTTTCCACATTTTATAGCTGACATATGTATGCAGCCCAGCAGAATAAAAGGTTGAGTACCCCGGTTCTAAAGCAAGTAATATCTGAAAGAGATAAATGGAAATATTATTCCTTTCATAAGATGAAAATTAAAATATTTTATCCATCAGAATTTTTAAAAATTTCTTACTACTTATTTAAATGTTTGATATTTATATTTTAATTTTTACTCTATCTGTGAAATAGAGCTACAATTATAAAAATTTTAATCAAGTTTATAATCATTGATGTCTTGATATCATTCCTATAAAACAAATACAAACTATTTACTAGTGTAAGGGCCAATAATTTGCATACAAAAAATATCTATAATCTCGACAAAACTCTAAGGAGACAAAGAAGGAGAGGATGAGATAGAATAAAAAGAGAGGAGTTGGAAACAGAAAAAATTGCTTCCTGGCATGTTTACCCAAGACACGAAACCCAAGGGGGAAAAGAAATATCAGTAAGAGATATTTAGACCTCATAAATCCCATACATAAATAAAGAAAATAAGTTTTTCTGAGGAGTCCCAACTAATATTTTATCATAAACAAGAAACATTTAATCTTTTTAGATGAAAACTATTTTCAAAATCTTTATTAATTTGAAAAACCTCTTTTTATTTCAATAACCATATTTTTCTGTTTATGAGCATCTGAATATTAATTCAACTTATAATACTTGCATAAAAATATTTTTCATTATTTTGCTTAATAATAATTTCTACACTGGTGCACAACACAGTTAAGGAACAAATCATTTTTGCAGCCTTTTCCTAAAACAACTGAACCTATTCAAGAGAAATTTTGTATGAAAATACTAAAAAATATAATAAATGATAATAATAAGAAATTATAAATATTATTTGACTGTTATAAAAAATTAAAGGTACTTGCTCATGATTGTAAAAACACAATAGTCCAAAATATGATAAAGATGTTAGATTTAATACGGGATATGATTGCTCCCGACAGCAATGCATTAAATTTTCATGCTGTTTATGAAGTCTTGGGACAATAATTCCTACTCCTCTACCAAGGCACCTTAAAGAGTGTTCCGGGAGGAGACTGGCAAGCCTTCAATGGCTCTGTCAAGAACATCTCAAATATGCTCAATAGGATTCAGGTCTGAAGATTTCGCTGGCCACCCTATTTCACGAATTCTGTTTTGAGACATTCGTTGACCAGCAGAGTCCCGTGAGGATGAGAGTTATAGTTCATAAAAATTAACTGAATGCTAATTGCCACTTTTAAAGGTCTCACATAGGGTTTTGAAATCTTATCCATATACTTCAGAGCAGTCAAGATGCCTCTTTGAAAGATATACAGCACTCTACACCCATTCAACATCACACTAACCACCATTATCCTCATAGCGGTTCACTTTCACTACGTTGAAGGGACTAGCAGGTTCCAGATTGTTGTACATGAGATAAACAACTGTTGTACCAGGACTCTTCATATGTGAACACATTGAGAATCAGTGTTCAGACTGAACTTCAAATCATCAAAGGTACACAAGCTCATTGTTCGTGTGCCCAAATATAATGCTGTCTGCACCACAATGACAGGCTTTCCTGAAACTTGGACTAATTGAGATATGAATCACAGGTTTTCTGGCCTAAAGCCCTGCCTCATTAAGCTATTGGTAAACAGTATACTTCAGAACTGGGGTACTAGGAGCAGCAAAGAGCTCATCTATAAGTTGAGTAGCTGTCATGGCCATATTGTACTTTGCAGTTAAAGTCCATTAATGGTCATCTTAGCTCCTGATAGCTCTTAAATGCCCAGTAACTGGTTTTCTGGAAACTGTTCAATTATTTTATAAGCAACTGCATAATTTGAAGACCACATTCGACCATCTTGTAACTACTAATTGGGATTGGCCTACCTCCCATCTCCCTATTTCTCTCCATAACACTAGCACTGTCTTTGTACAACTTTTTGAAAAGTTTCAAACATGAACAAAACTAAAACCACTCAAAGTGGTATTGAAAATACTAGTCATTAATTTTCTTAATTCGTTTAAAATTAAAGAGAATCTTTGATTGGATAATTAATTAAGAAACACTATCTTTCTTTCTGTTATGTTAAGCAATTTATGTCAAAAACAGTTCTATAGTTTTTAAAAATCCACAAAAAAGTGTTTGTTTCTTAAGTTTTGCACACCAGTATATAAAAGCATACTATATCAAGACTATATGGACAAAAAGAATTACATAGCTGAGTATAAAAGAAATTATTTTACAACAATCTTTGCATCAGGAACTGCTATATAAGTGCTTCAAAATGTGTGAATTTTGAAATGGCTTATTTCAATTCCTCTTATAGAGTATTCTTATTTCCATTATATAATTCAATATATATAGTTTTATTCTGATGTTAAAAAACTATGAGAAATTTATCTCTGGTATTTGAGTTCACAAACTTTACAGTTCATCATGTAAACATAAAGATTTACAAAAAAAAAAAAAAAAAAAAAAAAAAAAAAATCTAGCTTACTTATTAACATTCTTTTCACATTATAGTGCACATCTTACCATCTTCTGTCTCCAAATAATTTAAAATTTTAAGGTCAAATAAATTCTGTGTCCAACTACTTATTAATTTTTATATTATTTTTCTTTATCTAACTAAGAAAATTTTTACATTCATTTATAATTCTATACTCACAGTAATCCTTAACATATATTTTAATCTAATATACATTATCCATTCATGTTAATTAAAAAAAAAACTATTGTTTTAAAAATAATCTAAATTTATATTAGAAGGTGATAATACAACATTAGTAAAGAAATATTGAAATTGAAAACAAAGAAAGAAAGAAGTTGAATGAATGTTTCCTAATTACAACTCAGTGTGATTGAATTTTTTCATGCTATTTAGCAGTTGTAATCCTTAATAAAAATTATAAGATACATATTTTATGAATGACATTAATTGTTAAATTACTAAAAATAAAACAATTCAATTGACAAAAAGTACATAAATCAAAACTATGCAATAATACATGAATAAAATTAACTTACAAATCAACAGACAATAACGGAATATCAAAGAGAAATGAGAAACAAGCATCGAAAATTCTTCTATCATATAGATGCTGATGAAGTTGATTTGAAAGCAAATGAAATCCTTTTATATTCAAAAAACTGTTGCGGACATTCTCAGAAGCTTCTTTTAAAAAAGAACTAAGTACCTAAAATAACAGAATTCAAAATAAATAAATACTGATTAAAAAATTCATAGATATTTATAATATAATATTCTGATCCATTTTTTAAAAGCATTAAAAGAAGTAAATACACACACATTAAATTATCGTAAAATCCAGTCTATAATGCGCACTTTTAACACAAAAAATAAGATCGAAATTTAAGGGTGCGCGTTATACGCCGGGTATGAAAATGAGAGCTTTAAAAAAAAAAGATACGGGCATTAAAAAAATTATAAATACTGTTTATTTTAAAGATATGACATTCCTTATGAACTTAAATAATTGTAGTTCTAGAAATATGCTCCCCCGTAAAGCTTGGGATGATACCTTGAATAAATTATTTGAAAACACAAGAATATTGCATATATACATTTCAGGTACCTTTCAGAAAGGGGGAGGTGCGTTATACAATGAATACACCGAAAAATTTAAAAAACGCAGCTGGAAAATATGGGTAAGTGTTATACAGCAGTGCACATTACATGCCAGAACTTACAGTAATTATTAACATACACTTTGAAAATGCAACTTACTTTTAATGCAGAAACACAAACTTCTGAATCATTAGTATAAGAAAGGACAATAAAAATTTCTGGCTGAATTAAATGTATGACCTCCACTGGACTATCTCTATTTATAAAGCTATTAATAAGTTTTAACAGCCCTGAAATTAGAACAAAAATAAAATTAAAAAGCTAACTTTTTAGAGAAAAAAAACATACTACCTTGAAGACAAAGACAATAACAAAAAAAATTACCAATTAATATTTTGGAAACTTCAGTTGCGTTAGAAACTTCCATATTATCTTTTGAAATATTTATTTCAGAGTCAATGTCAGTTCTGTGTTCCAAATTGTTAGAAAACTGTTGCATATTTTTTGAATCTGATGAAAAGTCCAAACAATCTGCTGATTTCATCTTCAATAGAGTTCTGTTTTCTTTTATATAATTATTTGAAACACTATTTTCCTCAGGAGCAGAGACTGACCTTTTTAAAATGGAAGAATCAATTTCTTTCTGCAATGGGAAATAGTTTTCAACTTCATCTGCATACCATATGGTAGTAGGAGTCTGGTTATTCAGGCCATCTTTCCTGTTACAAACTTTAAAGGGAATAAATATAATCAGTGAATATTAAATTTATGTTAATAAGAATGGTAAAATAACTTTAAAATAAAATTCACTTAGAAAAAATATTACCTAAGTGTAACTTTAAGAAGAATATATGACAAAAAATTATATTAAATTTGCATTGAAACTCCATTTAAAAGAGAAGTTTAAAAAAAAACGAGAAACAGTAGTTTAATTTGATCATGAAACAAATACTGAAACATAATTTGCTATTTGATCAGACAATATTTTTCCTAGTCAATATTTCAAAATTATATTTCAGCATATCAATTTAATTGAATTTTTAAAAAGTTTTCAAACATATATAAAAGTTTTTTTAAAGTTGTAGTAACTAACCTAATTACACTAGTCGTTACAATACCAACAAAAATTTAAATAAAATAATTTTACATATATACATATACAGATAGATAAGAATAAAATTATTTATTCCAGTTTAAGGACTTACGTTTATCAATAATGGTTAAAAAGAAGAAAGCTGGACGTGAGTGACAAACATAAGTTGAGGAAGATTTATGTAGAAGTAATGTGAAAAGGCATATACTCTTAAAAACAGATCCATCAAATTTGAAGACTAATAATTTTTGCATGATATGTGGAATCATCAGAGCTATTCTTTCTGGAAAGCAATCTTCAGACATTATGTAATTTTCCTGAAAAATATATTAGTAGGGTTTTTATTACCTGAATAGATGTCACATAAATGAAAAAGTTATGTAATATAAGTAATTATAAAATAATTTACAAATGAATATGATATATGAGGAGTGTATTTGTACATTTTTGATTTGAATTTTTTTTTTAATGTTTAACATGTTTGATCTGAAAATCTTGCTTTTCTACAGTAAATCTGTATCAAGCCTTTCATAAATTTCTAAACATTCGCTTTCACTGCTTTTCAGTATCAATCAATCTTGGTGAGTTTGTGTTTCAAGAGCCCTTTTCAACAGACCAAAACATAATAATCTGTAAGTGCAATGTTACAGAACTGTGTAGGAATATGTTAAAAAGATATACATGAGGAAGGAAGAAATTTGTCAAGGAAGAAATAGGAGATTTTGAAGTATGAAAAGTAGCCTTATTTGGACGCAGTTTCACTCTTTTAAACTTGTTGGGGCCAAAGAAATGGAATTTTTTCTGTAAATTATTTCTTGATAGCAGATTAATCACTTACAATGATGTGTGTGCTTTCCATTCTTATTTTTCATTCCTCATCACAGATAAACTAACAAAAATTATAAAGTTTTGTATGTGTGGTTTTCATCCCAGGATCTACAAAATGTCTTGCTTTGCCCTTGCATATGGTCAAGGAGAAAGATGGTAGTTGGAGACCATGTGTTGACTATTGCCCCTTAAATGCAATTACACAATCTGACCACTATACCTAATACCACACCTTCACACACACACGACTTTACCATCAATTAGCTGGGTGCCAAATATTTCCAACTTTAGACTCCGTATGAGCATATCATCATATACCAATTGAAGAATCAAATATCCAGAAAACAGCTACCTGCACATCTTTTGGACTCTTCAAGTTTTCTCTGATGACTTTTGGATCAGCTCAATCTTTTCAAAGGTTTCTCAATTCAGTGTTTATCGATCTCCCTTACTGTTTTGTGTACATTGATGATATTCTGATAGCACCCTGCAGCTTGACAAACATATTAGTCATCTCAAGGAAATTTTTCGATGCCTCATGGAAAACAGACTTGTTCTGAAAGCTTTAAAATGTATTTTCGCAAAACTTGAAGTTGATTTATTTCTTAGGGCCCTATAATTCTGTAAGTGGCATTCATTCAACCATAGAATGCATTCAACCCATTATCGATTTCAACAGACAAATACAGTTAAGCAACTGCAAAGATTCCTTGGGATGCTGAACTTTTATCAGCACTCTCTCCTAAATGCAGAGAAACATCAAACAAAACTAAATGATTCTCTCATTGGAATAAAAAAACAACAAACAAAAATAAAACTTTTGACTGGGATGAAGATTCAATAAAAGTTTTTGAATACTGTAAAGAACAATTCTTTGAATCGACCACTTTGGCATGTCCTCTGAGTAATGCTAATTTAATAATCATGGTTGATGCTTTTGACAATGCCGTTGGTGAGGTTCTGCTACAATATGTCAGTAAAAGTTGGCAACCTTTAGCATTTTTCTCTTTGTGACTGATTCCTACACAACAGAGGTGCAGTATATACGACAGAGAACTGCTTGCTATGTATTCTGAAGTTAAACATTTTCGCTTCCACTTAGAGGGTCATGAATGTACTATCTTCACTGATCATAAACCACTGATTTTTGCTTTCAATCTACTCTCGAATAAAGCCTCTTCTCAACAGCTATGACATTTTGACTTCATTAGCCAATACACAACTACAATACAACATATATCAGGCAAAGACAACATCGTGGTTGACGCTTTATCAAGAATCGATGAGATATGTTTACCACCAATAACTGATTATGCAGCAATAGCAAGAGCTCAAGACTGTGATCAGGAACTCACCAAACTCTTCTCTCAGCAATTACCACTTGAAATTTGATAAAACTTCTAGTCATCAGATCGAAGCACATGGTCACCTGAGAAGTTTCTAGAGGCCAACCTCAACCTTACATTCCTTCTGTTTTTTGCAGAAAAACCTTTGTGTGAATGCTACCACGGAATATCTCATCATGGTATTCGAAGCTCTATCAAATTAATTTTTAAAAAAATTCTTCAGGCCAAATTTGAGATGCGATGTTATGACATGGTCTAGAGACTGCATTGAATGCCAAAAATGTAAGGCCTCCAGGCATGTCCACAGTCACAGTGGGACATTTCCACTTGTCAGCATATCCTTTGATGAACTCCATCTTGATATAATCGGACCATTACCAACAGTGTTAGGATATCGGTATTGTGTTACTATAGTAGATTGCTTTACCAGTCACAGATATTTATGCCAAAACAGTAGCAACTGTAACTTATCATGGCTGGATTTCAAAATTTGGTTCACCATCTTACATAGTTACTGATCAAGGCATTCAGTTTGAATCAAAATTGCTGAGTGAACTCTTCCAAGTTATTAGGTTTTACGCACACGTGCATAACAGCCTATCATCTCCAGGCCAACGGTTTGGTAGTTTGCATTATGTGCCATAGTGATGTGACTTGGTACCAATCCTTGCCCACCATCCTCCTTGGATTGTTTACCACATTTCATGAAGATTTTAAAGCCACATCAGCTGAATTGATGTTTGGAGAAAATTTACATTTACCAGGCGATTTCCTACATGGCTCGAAACTTGCATCTCCATCCAGTTTTGTGCAACAGCTTCGTAATACTTTTGCTGACTTATGTCCTGCTCAATCATCTCATCATACAAAACAGAAATCTTTCATTATTCATGATCTTGCAACATGTACTGATGTATTTGTCTGTACTGATTTCATCTGAATTTCATTACAGCCACCTTGCGAGGGACCATATTCTGTGATAAAGCGACATGCAAAATATTTTGACATCAGCATCAAAAAAGTTTCTCAAACAATCTCTATTGATAGACTGAAACCCTGTTTCTTTGCTGATCCTGATCTTTCTAAACCAACTTTAATAGATAAATCTTCGACCACGAGCATTTCATCGTCAACTGTGTCAGCTGCTCCACATCACTCGCAACAGGACACTTCTGAACAGTCTTCAAAGCTTCAAGAGAGATTTACAGAACCACTTTCTCAATATGTAACTCATTCTGGTTGTGCAGTACACCCATCTAAACGATTCCAGTAACGTTCTCCCTGTTTACTGGTGGGGAGTACTGCATGAACTGATATAACTGCTAATTTCTTTGTTGTCATTTGGCAACACAAAATTGTCATTCCATATTGTTTACCTTTCTGTAGAACATCATGTTACAATGTATCTTATATGTTTTATCTAGTAACAAGCAATATTAAATCCATTTGCTCTTTTATGATTTGTGGAACATCATTTTAACCAAAAGCAAAAATATCATGACCACACATTATAGAAATTTAATGTCTTTCTCCAATCCATCATCATATTTCTCCAAAACCTTGTAGTTTTGAACCATGGTCAAGTGATGAGGATGACACTCGAGTCAGCACCCCTCTCCTAACTTCGACACTACTAATATGAGGATTTTGAGCCATGACAGATTTAACTTGCATCAGCCCCTCTACATTGCAAGTCTTCAGTGACATCAGGACTCAAACTTGTGACTCAACAATGCTGGCCACAAGTTCATAAATATAACTATTATGCTACCGTGGCCACAAAGCAGTCTGCAAATAGAACTGCAGACTGCTTCTTGGCCTTTTTCCCAAGCGAAAAGTGGACGAGAGGCGGAGTGAAAGCACTCATGATTAGTGAAGTGTGATATTAGGAATGCTGGGAAAAAACAGCAGTCATCTTTCGGCCATGAAAGAGATAAGGTCACTTGAACTGTGATCCTTGAAACACCTTGTCACGGAGAATCATGGAGCGTTTTCTGGAGTAGCGATATGCCCTCAAATTTTGTGTAAAGTTTGGTAAAACGGGCAAAGAGACTCACAACATGATTAAAGAGGCCTACGGTGATGCTGGCATGAGTTTTTGAGTGGCACAAACTGTTCCAAGAAGGTAGGGAAAGAGTAGAAAGACGACAAGAGCTCCAGACGCCCTTCGACCAGTAGGACCAACCAAAACGTATCACGAATGAGAAATTTACTGAACAGTGATTGTAGGATGAGTATCAGAATGATTGCAGATGAACTGAGCAATCCTCAAACTCAAGTATTTGAGATTGTGAAAGGAAACTTAGCCATGAGCGTTTTGCGTAGTGGAGTATTTTGCCCAGCACAATGTGGCAACACTGCTTAATCCCCCCCTACAGCTCCGACTTGGCCCAACCAGACTTTTTTCTGTTCCGAATAAAATCAATGCTCAAGGGGAAGCATCACGAATTGGTAGAGGCAGTTCAACAGGCCGTGACGAGTAAGCTAAACAGCATTCCAGTCCAGGAGTTCCTGGAGGCGCACAAAAACTGTAAAACTCGTTGGCAATAGTGTATAAATGAGGAAGGGTGCAATTTTGAAAAATTCTAATTATTTGTACTATTATCATGAATAAAATTTTTTTTTAAAAAAATGAATCCTACTATTTTCAGAACACACCCTAATTGGGAACCATCTGTTTAGCCCTTCAATGAGTATAGATTGAAAATTCTGGTTCATTTTTTACAAGCTTTTATTTAACTTGCAATGTAATTTGTTTGGGTGCAATCTTGCAATTCAAATTTGAAGCTGATATCTTCAATCGATTGAGCTGAAATTTTGTATACATGTTTAGTTTAGATGGTAATGCATGTTTCAACCATTTATATTCAGATATTACAATTGGTTAAAAAGATATTTATTAAAAACCTTTAAATGCATAATTGTTTTACTCCTGTTGGATCTTTATCCCACTATGCAGTTGTTCGGATTGAGCTTAAAGAAGTTCCGATTTTTTTTGACGTTTTTAATAAAGCCATCTAATTCTTTTTATCTAACTCAGACAAAAAGTAATAACAGAATCAGAAAGATCATTTATTTCGCCTCGATACGGTACAAAACTTTTTACAAAATAATGATATTTTCTATTTTTTACGATTTTTTCTAAAATGAGCCAAAATCGATGCATTTTCATGAAAATGATTTCTAAATCATTCCATATGAATTTTTTTTGTGTGTTAATGAATCGATAGTCAACACTGGAAATGTTCATGCTTTTCTCCTTTAGAATCAGTCATTTAAAAAATGAAATGCCAAAAAACTTTTTTTACGATTTTTTATAAAAAATACTCAAATTTTTAACTAAACATTTAATAACTTCATCATTTATAAAGATTATCCCACGAAATTTTTTTCCCATTTGTAGAATAGTATTATCCAAATTCTGCACAAATATTGAAAAAAATTGGCTTAAAATTACGGATTTTTAAAAAATTGTGTTTTTCTTCTTTAATACAGTATTAAAGTAGAAGCAGGGCCATGGATAGCCTAGTGGTTAGAGCAGTTAACGTGCTTGTTAAATCAGTGGGTCTGAAAGTCTTGTGGGCTGATTCACGAGTGCAGGGGACTGGAGAATATTTCCCTTCCCTTCAGTTCCATGTCTAAATTGGGGAGGTGGAGATAGGTGGTGCCGCCATCTATCATCCCTTCGGGGTAATTCGCACTGTCACCTGTATGGAGATCAAGGCCAACGACAGGCGTACTTCTAGCCCCCTTGCCATGATGAATTTCGTGGACCTTGATCTGATTACGTCAGACAGGCGGCATTAGCCACAACAACCAAGTAGAAGCAAAAAAAGTTTTAATATTTTGATTTGTCCAATGTTGTTTTTGTCTTACAGTTGTTTATCCCCCCCTTATCTTCTTGCTGCAGCCCGAATGAAATATTTATCATATATATGTGTCCCGGCGGGAAAAAAAGGTTGAGAGCCCCTAAGCTAGACTGTTTGAAATTACCAGCAAACAACCTTGTAACAATGATGCACTGAATGAGATGAACAGACTAAGAAACCTGTCCGGTGATAGCTAAAAAGTAAAAAATAAATTTAAAGCAAAAAACACTTTTATTTAAATGCACTAAAAAGAATAAAATAAACTTTTTTACTATCAACTTATAACGTCATTACACAATTTATGATATAAAAGTTTGTTGTGAGATTCACCTGTGCAGATAAACAAGTAAATTAAAAAACTTGATCTGATTTATTTTAAATTTTAAAATTTTCAAACTAAGTAAATATGAGTACTTAAATTTCACAACAAGCTTTTATATCATAAATTGTGTAATGATGTTTTAAGTTGATAGTTAAAAAAAAGTTTGAAAGAAAAAGTTTATTTTATTCTCTTTAGCACATTTAAGTAAAAGTTTGAACTTAAAAAAAAGTTTTTTTTTAACTTTTTATCTCCTATATATATATTAAGTATTTAATAAAAAATTCAAGCATAGTTTCAAAAAATGAATTCATTTTTTAATTTAAGAGCCAAATTTGCAATTCTTATATAGCACTAAAAATTTATAAAAAACATTTATAATGAAAAGTATAATATAAGTAAACATTTTTTACATTAATATAATTAAAAATTTTCTTACTTTTAGTAACCACAGTAAGGTTTTCAAGGTATGAACATAATTTATTTGTTCAACGTTGATTATTACATTTGCAAGTTTTGGAGTAAGTAATGAGTCCAAGCATGAAAACAATGAAAACTGAACATCCGATGCAGCATTTCTAGCAAAAGCAATTGATCTTAACATCAAGGAAAATATGGCAGCATTTGATATGATACTTGGCTTTCCAAACTTCTGTATATTTGCATTTCTTATTTCTTTATTTTGAAAAAAATATGTTACACAATTTTGTTGTAAAATCTGAAAAAAAAAAGCCATGTATTAATATAATTTATTGCAATTTAAAAAATGGCTTTTTCAAATACTTGAAAATAACAAAACATAAAAAAGAAACAAATAAAACGTGCATGAAAATACACAGATATCTTCCTATTATAAAATCACTTTTTAAAAGATAATTATAAAACTGAAAGTACTTAATGATGTACCAATCAAAAGAGATAAAACAAAAAATTTATGTATAAATTAAAACATTCAAAAAGAAATAAAAGAATTATTGTGTTAATCATTTTTCATCTTATAAAAGCTTAAAATATTTCAAAAACTTAAAACCTAAGAAATAATAAACAATCAGTAATAAAGAGAAGGGGTGAAAATGTCAATTAAATCTATTGAAACTATAAATGAGTATACTGATGACAAACTACTTTAAAAATAGAAGAATAGGATATGACACAAAAAAATTAGGCTAAGTGTGTAGCTTGAAAAAAGAATGGAGTTGGCAACAACTGTTTTGGTGACATCATCCCACACACCTCCTCTATTCATGAGACCAGTTTCGACTTAACCGATCACGCCAGTTGGGAGTATTGTGTCATTGAGTGAACACGTATAACTAATATCCACCAGAAAATTGTCTAATGTAAAAACTGAACAGCGAATCAACATCAAGTTTCTCCTGAAACTTAAAAAAATCAGGTGGGGAAACATTTCAAATGTCAACTGTTGTCAACAAAACTTTGTTTCATGTAGGTGTGTTTGAATGGCATAAGTCGTATCCACAGGGAAGGGACAGTGAGGAAAATCAGGAACACACTGGGTCTCCAAGGTGAGCGATTATAGACTAAAATATTGCCAAAGTTTGTGATGTGATCTGGAGTGACTGAAGATTAAGAGTTCATGCAGTAAGACAAAGTTGGTTTAACTTGGATATTGAAGCTTTTTGGTGCATTTTAACTGACAAATTACACACAAGGAAAATTTGTGCGAAGACTATTTATTCCAAAAGTTTTGACTGAAGAACAAAAACAGTGATGTAAAGACGTGTGTTAAGACATGTTAGAAAACATTGCAAACGAGCCAAATTCATTGGAATCTGCTGTAGCATGTGATGAGACATGGACTTTTACATACAACCCAGAAAGTAAGTCAGTCGATGCAGTGGAAGTATTCAGGTCCTCAAGACCAAAAAAAAACATGCATGTCTGAATCAAAATTCAAGGCATTGTTAATTGTCTTCTTCGACATTAATGGAATTGTAATGATTGAGAGGGTTCCCAGCAGTCAGACTGTTAATCAACTCTACCAAATTGAAGTAGTAAAAAGACTCAAGGAAAAAAGGCTACAAATGTGGAGTGATGGAGGGCTGTTGCACCAGGATAATGAACCTGCTCACACAGCCCTATCTATTAAGCAGTTTCTGACAAACAAAAACATTACAGTGATAAGGTATTTTCCTTATTCACCTGATTTGGTTCCAAGTGACTTATTTACTTATTACAGTTAAATCATTCCTAAAAGGAACCCATTTTACCTCAGTTGAAGAGATTCAGGTAAAAACAGAGAATCTCTTGGGTGAGTGAGTGAATATTAATGTTGCACTGTTCAGCTACATGAAGGCTTTTAGCGATGGACCTTGTAAATTTGAACCATGTTCAAGTGACGAGGACAACACCTGACTTGGCACCACCTCTCCTAACTACCACACTACACCAACGGGAGGACGTTTGAGCTCTCGACAGATTTAATGTGCATCGCTCCCCTAGAAGGCGGGTCTTTAGTGATACTGGGCTCAAACTCATGACATGCCAGCCATGATCCGATACCTTGACTACTAGGCTACCGCAGCCATAAATCTCTTGAAGGGCCTTTCAAAAACCTTGTTCCAGCGCTGTTACTAGCATTGGCAGCATCGAATGCAGAAGTATGTGAATTCTGAAGGAGACTGACTACTTTGAAGGTGATAATGTCACAAAAAACTGATTCTGCAAATACAAGGATTTATTGGACCAGTCTTGTTTCTTTAGTGTCCCACCTCGTATTTACCAAATTAGCTATCTGTATAATAACCTTATAAGCACAAACTAAACAAACATATGAATGAAAAAACTAATCTCGCTAGGTATTTTCTTATTAATTTTGAATTACAACTAACAACACTTTATATTTTCTCATTAATTTTATAGTATGAAGATAATAACAAATCAAATTAAATTGAAAACTACATTTTTGATCAAATACATATAAATGGAAATTGATTACAAATGTATATTTGCTTCTTTATGAGTATTTAATGGTTTGGGTTGCAGAGCAGTTTCACAAAGGAATATACAGATAAAAAGGGGGAACACAGAAATAAAGAAAGAAAATATACAGATACTTTTATTCATTATGAGTAACTCAACCAAAATTATCTTCTGAGAATATCATAAAATCATTTCTACAAAAAGTAATGTAACAGACGTTTTTCTTTAAGTTATGATACAAATGTAAATAAAAGAATTGCATAAAGAAACAAAATTTAATTTAAATATTAAACTTAAATATTTTTATAAACTTTACATATACACCCTATTTTTAGAAAAATTATTAATTATTGTTAGGTATTCTTCCAGAACTGGAAAAACATTTTGTTGTTGAGAAATTAAAAAAAAAAATTTAAAACAGCATCAAATAGATTAGAGTAGTGGTTCCCAAACTTTTTTAACCCATGGACCCTTTTTTACAGTTAAATTTGCCTACTGACCTCTTTTTAAAAAAACATTTCTCAAGAATCCCCCAAGCGAAAAAGCTACATAAATGCATAGTATAAAAATTACAAATTTAAAAATATTTTGTTGAAGTAATATTTATTGAAATCATTTATAAAAGTTAATGACTTAGATGAACTTGATGAGATGTTATGAGTGTATTTATGTCCGTCTCAATGTATGTGAGTAGCAACCGCAAAGTTAGTAGGTTTCTTTTTTTGTGTGTTGACGGTTTTCTCAGCATTGAATCCCTGTTCTACCAAATTGGAAGATGAGAAAGTAGTCAATAACTTTTGCCCAATAACCCATAATACAGGATAAAAAATTGGAATCTGTTTTTGTAACCAGAATTTGTGGTATCCTTGTTCAAGCATTGGTTTAAGCCCCTCACACATTTGTGGACATTTCAAAAAGATGCTCCTGTATTAGAACGGATTCATCTGCATTTGGGATCTGAGTTAGTCCACATGCAAAAGGGTTCAACACCCAGTTGGGAATATCCAAGTGAATTATTGTTATTTATTTAAATTTCCCTAAATAATAAAAAAAGAACCAATTTTTTTAAATTTTATATTAAGCCTTGCACAGATCCCTGATATTCTTCAGGGACTCCCAATCAATTAAAATTTTTCATGGACTTCTTGAACAATATCGGGGACCCCTGGGGGTCTGTAGGGACCACTGGATTAGATGAAAAAAGGCACCGCATCTAGACATGAATGCTAAACTTTCTTATACTGTCAATGATGGAACATTTCAGATAAAACAGAATCCATTTACGTATTCCCAAGTTCTGATTGCAATAGAAAATTTCTTTCTATAACTGGTTATATAACTGCTTACTTGTAATTGCAATCTAATATTTTAATTGGTCGTTTTATTTGCTGAATTGTATAATGAAATATTTACTGATTTAGTTCCTCCATTTTTTCCTTGGGTAAATTATATCATTAAAACAAATAAATTACTAAGTGAAATAACTATATATGGTCTAACATAACTATCAAAAGTATTGATTTGATACTTAAAAATGAAGTTATTTACTACTTCTCTACCTAAGATAATAATCATAGAAATATATAAAAAAAATCATAAGCAAAAATAGTTTTGAATTTCAAAATCATTCAGTATATATCAAGTGTTTTTTAACACCAAACACCAAAACTGAACCATCATATGTGACGGAATTTATCTAGATCTTTTGGTAATTTTTACATACTATTTCCTTGCATTTAACCTTTTGGAGACGGCGGTTTTCAGTCGAAAATTTTCCACAGGACGGCACTTTTAGACACGCTGCCTTCCCCCATTTTTCTCACTGATTGATGCTACCGTACACAGGCGGACAAAAGAAGCAAGATAACTTAAATCTCCTGCTGTGAAGTGGGGATGTCCGCGTTTTAGAAAGTCCCTAAATGCGAAGATTTCCCTTTCTTAGGGAAACATGTTTTCTTAGAATACGGTGTAACAGTATGATTTCAGTTCAAGAAATCTAGAAAAATTTATTTATTTTTTAAAAAAGGAGACATTTCCTTATAATTTAAGCTGCATTCCACCTAGATTTCATCTTCAATATTTTTAAAAGCATTGAGTGAAATAGCATACAAAATTTATTATTATATAAAACAGTGCTGATAATATAAAGCATTGCGTAAAAAATAGAAGTACTTATTTCATTTTAGTTAAAGGTACAATAAACTTAGGGGGTAAAATTAATTAAATTTTGTTAAGTAAACTTATTTATATTTTGATTTTCAGTAAATGCATTAAAATATGTAAATTATTATAAATTCATTTTTCATTCTATTAAATGCAGGAATTTGTTACACAAACTTGATTTACGCAGGTGTCAAAAATAATGTAATTTTTAATTAATTATAATAATGTATAATCAATAATATAAAATAAAATAAAATGGAAAATGTGTGCTTGCTTTATGTCATAATGTAAAATTTAGATTTTCTTAGATCGTTAAAGAATTATTCTGAAATAGTTTAACACTTTGAAGCTCTATCTTTTTTTAAATAAAAATATCTACTTTGAGACACTTGCATACGGCTTCAATAAAGAAGAAAATTACGTGAAACATGAGTTTTGTTTAAAAGTTGTTGTACGTATTTGCAACATATGTATTCCAATAGACATCGTCAAAAATCAACTGATTTTTAGAAAACTGCATTGTTAATGATTTTATAATTGTTTTCTCTTTTAGAATATATTTGAAGAATACATGGTACTCTTAATCCATTCTGTTTTGATACATTAGAATTCATAATACTTAAAGAATCCTTAGAATAAGTATAAATTTTATTTACAAGTATTTTTCAAAAATTAAAATTATATTTTCCTTTGATCTAATTCTTCCTATATATACTGAAAGTTATGATAAAACATTTACTGTGGCGAATAAATGGGATGAACAGCAGGTAGGTGTTTCGCATTATGCTATAAAATGTGAATATTCTAAGCCTATAAATGTTGGCACATGTTAAATAGTGCCACATTGTAGTCCCTTCATGTTTTTTATTGAAAAATAATCACGATTAAGGGTTCCATCATGTAACAGGGCTGATACGCATTAAGTCAAAATACTTACGTTGTCGTGGTGGGGAAATTAGAAGTGGCAACTCTAGCTCGGCTATCGTTCTCGTTAATTGACTGTCATTTAAATTACGAGGTCCGTCTTATTACTGTGTTCCTAATGGAACTCATAAATGAAATATTATTAATTTATCAATTTTTACCTACGTGTTTCTAAAAATAAATTCTTTAAATACACATAAGAAATTTAAAATTATATTTTTTTCAACAGTAATAAATTGTTTTCATTTGTAGAAAAGAGGAAATGCTTTTGAATTTTAGAATACTTGATAATAAAGTATAAAAAATAAGTTGGTATCAAAGACAAAATACTATGAATACACGCATTTTAATTTGCCGAGGAGCTTCATGTATCTCGGTAAACTTGTTTATATAAAAAGATTATATTCTTCTTCTTTGTACTGAATTGTTTCTTTTGCGAGTAATAACAACATAAAGGGGCTTCTTAATTTTTTCAACTTTTGTACAAAAAAGTTTTATTCTTAGCCTTTGGATAATCTTCACTTTTTATTTAAAATTTCAAGAGAATTGCATATTGCCTAAATTCTAAGATTACTGCTCTGATTTTTGTGCGATGATGAACTCATTTTGTGCGTAAGGTGGAGCCAAAACATTCCTACGAAGACAACTCATTCAATCAGCATTCAAAACAATTACAAAAACATTTCCTTCTAAACGCACTGACTCCTCAATCGAGTTACAGATAACTGTGACAATTTTTCTTTACTTTCTTCAAAACGAAGACTAGTTTTAAATATCACCCCTCCCCGCTTCGTTTGAACATTCCCCTAAAGTGACCGGGTAAGTAGAAGAGGACCTTTCTGGAACGCTTTGTCGGCATAGTTTCTATTTATCCTATGTCTGACAATTTAACAAAAAAGGAAATGCCCTTTCCAAAGATTTATTACGGCAATAAGAAGAATAGTTTTCCGGCTACTTGAAAGCAAACTTGGAAGATTTACAAGAAGGCAGATGTGCCATTCTAGGTTTTCTTACACCAAATAGGCGTATGATAATCAACAATGACCAAAAACTGAAGAATCAACAATGATCAAGGGGGAGAAGCATTTTTTGTCGATGTAAAATATTTTACGACTTGCTTTCCATATTCATTTACAAGAACCCTCTGATTCTGTATTCAGAGTTTCAAACGTTCAATAACCTTAGAGCGCCCCCGAACACTCCTTTCTTTGTACATAAAATGCGTGACTCACGAATAAATAGGCGGAAAAAAAAAGAGAACGAACATATTATTTTAATTTAAATATAACTATCTGTTAGACTACGATATGATTACAATTATTTTTTCAGATATTTTGGATTGGACAATTTTTTTTTTGTAAAAAAATTATCCAATACTGTAGAACTTTCTAAGTTTGAAAGTTCCCATTCTCCTTTTCTTAAGAGAAACTTGTGTTTGGAAATCGCGTGTGATAATTACTACTGATTTCAGTTCAAAAAATTACTTTTCCTTTTAAAGGAGACATTTCCTATGAATTTAAACCACATTCCACCAAGATTTCTTTTTCAGTATTATTAAAGGCATTGAATGAAATAGTATAAAACATTGATTTTTATATAAAACACTAATCATAAAATAAACTATTGCACAAAAAAAAGGAAACGCTTATTTCATTTCAGTCAAAGGTATAATAACCTAAAGCAAATTGAAATGAATTTATCAAGGTAAAATTTATTTATATTTTGATTTTCAGTAAATGTTTTAAAATGTTGAAAATGCTGTAGATTTATTTTTATTCTGTTAAACGCAGTAATTTCGTACATACAGACTCAAATTATCGTGTTAACTCTTAAATTAATTAATTTTGAAAAATAAAAAAATAATATGATTATTTTGAACATTTAGATACATACAATGAATTAAAGAAATGGAAAGAAGAAGCAAAATTTTAGTCTGTCTCTCTATGTCATAATGTAAAATCTCAAATCGATAATGGGCTATTTTATAATCATACAGTACTCTAAAGCTCTCTATTTGTAATGGAAAATATTTGCTTTGAGACACATACATATTTCTTTAACAAATAACAAAATTACATTAATTATATGTGGGTTTAAAAGATTTTATAACTATTGAACATCTGTGTATCAATAGACATGTAAATATTCAACTAAGCAATATTGTGGTTAATCAATTTATAATTGTTTCTCTGAGAATTAATTAGTTATTTATATAACACTCTGTTAAGAATTTCTGTAAACTTTCTTTCTTAAAAGAATAAAAACATTGATAAATGTCATTTTTTTATATTGCTTCGATAATTCATTCTGTTTTGATGCATTAGATTTCATAATAATTATTGAATCTTACGATTAAGTTTAGATTTTTGCACCAAGCATTTTTCAAGGTTTAAAATTATATGATAATGTTCATCTTTGATCTAATTGTTCCTATGTTTGCTGAAAATTATGATAATCGATTAAAAATGACAGGTAAATGTGATAAATGGCAGGAATGTGGCGTTAACTTAATACTATATCTCAAAACCATAAATAAATGTCACTTGTTAAACAGTATCACATTGTAGATTCCACATGTTTTTACAGCTGTGGTAGCCGAGTGATCACAATTGAGGATTCTATCACCTAGCAGGGCTCTAATACACGTTAACTTTCTAAAGGCTTAAAGTACTTTCATTGTCGTCATAATCGACTGGGTTCCAGGTCGTATATTATCCTCGTTACTTGATTGTTATTCAAATAATGAGGTCCGTCTCATTGCAATATCCCTCATGTTTCCTCTGAATGAGACATTAATAAACTATCGATTTATTTGCATGTTCTTAAAAATAAATCCTTTAAATACACAAATGAATAAATGTAAAATTTATATTTTTTCCAACTGTAATATACTGCTTTCGTTAGCAGAAAGTATTAAATCCTTTGAATTTTTAGAAAAATTCTTGATTAGTAAAACGCAAACAATTAGTTGACATAAGACAAAATTATGACAGTAAATCATAAGTATATTATAAGTCAGTAAGGAGCAAATCATTCATGTATCTTGGTAGACTTATTTATGTAAGGAATAAACTATTCTTATTCGTATTTAATTGTTCTTTTATGACTAATTACAACACATTTATTTCTTACTTTTTCATCTTTCACATAAAAAGGTTATTTTATTAGTTTTATGGATAGAAGTAAAACTTATTAGTTTCTCATTTTTAAGCTGCAATAAATTATAATTCTTTTGATGTATCAGTTAGTATAACATTTCTGAAATTCTAAGATAAATGCTCTGATCTCTGTGTGATAAAAATAAAGTTCAAAAATATTTTAAGAAATATAATGCACGCGTCTTTCTAATTCTGAACACAATATTCCTTTTCAGGACGTATGGTAATACAATAGTTTCCAAATGTGCAGCTCAGAAAAAAAAATTAACCCCAGTCCAAAAATAAATCGAAATATTCATAATAATCGAATATTCTTTATTAACATAGCAATAAAAACCATTACATTTGAAAATCAATGTAAGATCAATCCCCTCTCCCAATAATTTACACTCAAAACGTGTAAAAGGCCTCCACAGGTATCAGCCGTTTTTTAAGTGATTGATCAGCTTGAACTTATTGACTACTGTGCAATTTATTGAGCTTTACTACAGCTGAATTTTTTAGGTGCTTCATCTGTTATTATTTGGCATTTAACGATTTGATCACTATCTCCTGCAGAATCCTATCTATTCATTCTCCCCTGCAGAAACACTGCAATTGATAGAGTACTCTCTAAAGGGTTGAATAGAATTGAAGACTCCTTCAAATTTCAGATCTGTGGCGATGACAATTCTATTGTTTTTATGAGTTTGAATAACTATGCTCTACTCCCCCCCCCTACCACACTCTGCATTTATTCCTTTTCAAAATGAAATGAATTCCAAGAAATTTTTACTACCTCTATCCATCCCAGGTAATCATAAAATTTTTAATATTAAGGAAATAGAAAAATCTATAGCCTTGATTTTTTTAATATTACTATCTTTAGTGTAATTAATTGTATTAGCCAAACCTTTCGATCAACAGTCAAAATTATTACAGAATCATTTCTACGCCTCTCCAGTTGGGTTAGAGATCTTCGTCAACAGTTTTAATTTTCTGTATTTTTTTTTTTTTTTTTCAAAAGAAGAGTTTTGCTTCAAACATCTCGATTTACAACCGGCATTTTGTTCTAGCTTTCTTCTCTTAGGTAATTCTTTTACCTTTCTCTCACAGCTGACGTTCTAAAAAAGTTGATTCAGTACTGGGAAGTATTCCGAACTGGGTTTTCTCTCCACTGATAACATCATTTAGTAGAAAATTCCTCCCTCCCTTTAATTAGTCCTAATAAATTCAGTACTTATTCAAGTATTCAAGTAGTCATATATATATATATATATATATATATATATATATATATATATATTAAAAGCCTTATTTTATTCAATTATTATTTTTTAATTTTTTTTCTAGTTTTCTGTTATTTTAACAGGATTAAAAAAAGATTTTCTGTTTTTTTTTATAAAGAGTATTAAATATAAAAAGATTTGACAATTATTTAATACTTAAAAGAAATGAAGCAAATAATTTTCAAACAGAAGTTAGTTAAATGCCGTTTCAAAAGATATATTTATTAGTTTCGAATTATTTATAAAGAAGGTAAATTATTAGATAACTTATTTATTATGAAGTTAATCTACTCAGTTTTGCAAAAAGAAATTAGAAATGTTCAATATATAATAAGAAAAGTTCCAATACAATTGACATATTCTTCCTAAATTTAAGTAGCACAATACAACAATGTTTAGAATATAAGGGGCTCATATAAAGTCACAAAATTACTTTTCATTAAGCACTACATAAGTTAATAGTTCAAATACGTTTCTGTTCAACAAATAAATTATGTAATTATATACAAATTTTCAGCAAAAACTTAAAGCGAAATGTTCTATATTCTCTACAAATGTATTTTTAAGGAATTTTATAAGCGTAACAATTAATAAAATTGAGAAAATGAAGTAATTTAAAATCTAGCATATATATGGCTTTATATGCATTAGCAATTTTTTTTTATTTTGTATTATGAACATTTGCAATTATCCTGTTTAATATGAATCTAAAAGAAAATAAAAATAATAAAACGGTTTATGTGGTAAAAATTACTAATTAAACATATAGCACTTTTCTCAGTAACAATTTATGTAATATATGTATTTCTTCTTAAATCATTAACATAAATTATAACTTAAAATGATAAAATATCAAGGAGCACGTTTAAAAATTTAAGATTTATTTTGAAATAAAATACTATTAAAGTTTTACATAAAATCCATTAAAACATGATTTTAACATCAACATAAATCTTATTCTTGGTTTAATATTTGTTTGTAATACAAATAGAAAAATTACAGAATTTACTATTAAAAAATAGAATGAATATATATATATATATATATATATATATATATATATATATATATAAATATATAATATTAATATTAAAACTAATATAATAAAGGAGTACTAATGTCATGTTTCCACAGATTTTGTTAAAGGTTTTATGCTTATCAAAGCTACTCAAAGTAATAAAAGATTATCTAATCGAAGAAAAAGAATCTCTTTGAAAGTATAATGCACTATTATGACCTTAATTAGTGTATTTTAAAATCAATGATCTCTTAAAATTTTTAAGCATTTTAAATGCGTTTTGTAACTATACAATTATGATTTTGTACTTGGATATAATACATATTAAATATATACAGATGTAAAATACACGTAAAAATTGCATAAACCGGAAATGAACTACAATTTAACAGCCTATTTCAATTCAATATATTAGTTCGTATGGTATTCTTCAAAACAATTTACACATAATCCTACGTTACATAATTTACAAGAGACGGATGTGCGTCTCGTCATACCTTTCGACTTGCACATGGCACAACGTCTTTGAACTTTTTTACATTCAGGCCAATGCTTATTTTCAGGCCTATTATTTCTCGCATTTCGTTCTGGACTGGTAATAATTGTTTCAATATTTTCGTTTTGAAGTAGTTGTCGGATTAAATTTAGTCGAAATATTTTGTGGCATATATTATTTCCCGTTTTAATTTTATACAATATAAATGCATTCAATACTGTTAAGTCTAATAAGTGAAAGAAAAGCTTTTTGGTCCATTTCAATGTTTTGCGTCCAAATGTATAACTATTGGCCATACGATCACTTAGATCTACGAAACCCATATTAGTATTGTAGCTTGTCACTAAACCGGGTTTTTCGCATCTGTCATTGCACAAAGTTGATGTACTCATGTCTGGGTCATGCATGTTACTTAGCATGAAAACCTCTCTTTTGTCTTTCCAGCACATGGCCGTCATTCCGCAACCAAATTTTACAGATAAATCTCCTTTCTTCATTTTCGGGCAAGCTAACTTTTTAGGATAATTTTTTCTATTGGGTCGCATGGTGCCACATGAATTTATTTTGTATTCTATATACAATTGTTGAAACAATGCTGGTGATGAAAAAAAAAATTGTCCATAAACAACTTATGCCCCTTGTCTTTTACGCATTCCGCCAATTCCAGCACTGTTGCATGAGTAGATGTCATTTTTACATCACTTTTAATTCTTTTTTTATCACATCCCAAATATACTTTCATGTTGAAGGTTTATCAACTACTTTATACAACTTGATTCCAAATCTTTTTCTTTTTTTAGGAATATATTGTTTAAATATCACGTGCCCTTTAAAAGAAACAATTACTTCATCTATGGCAAGCTCTTCAGATGGATTATATATGTTTTGGAATGAATTGTTTAACGAGTCAAACACATATCTCAGTTTCCAAAGTCTGTCATAATCCAAAGCAGTTTTATCTGGAATATTATTATTATCTTCAAAATGTAAATACCGAAGTAAATTTAAAAATCTATCCCTCGGCATCACAGTTCTAAAAAACGGTGTCTCCAGCATTGGATCTGTTGACCAATATTCCTTTACATTGTCTTTTTCTATATGTCCCATTAAAAGGATTAAGGCTAGAAATTTTATCATCTCCACTTCATTAGTTTGAGTCCATGCCGGGTTATGCCTCCTCGAATTTGAAGGAGTTGCATTTTGTAATATACGAGCGGCGTATATATTTGTTTCGTCTGTAACTTTTTTCACAATAGAGTTTTTAAAAATGCAATTAAAAAAATCGCTTTCCGTTTCACACAACTCAGCAGCTCCCCTTATCATAATATTTCCAGTAAATGGCAAAATTTTTGCTTTATGGAATATTTGTGGATTTTCCCAGAAGATTTCGTTTTGCTCTTGCGAGATAAGTTCATCTTCTGCAACTACGTTAAAATTTATAGATTGATCTAAATCTTCTTCATTTTCTAATTCACAATCAGAATCTGAATCATCAAAAATTTCGTCTTCTAAATCAATCAGAAGTTTCTGGATCTCTTCAGTGGTCAGACCTCTTTTCCGTTTAGGCATTTTCTCTTCTGTTTTTTTTTTAATCAAGTTAATTTAAAATGAGAAAAAATATAGAGATGAATACGTAAAGGCAAGAAAAAACCACTTACAATAACAACTGTGTAAAGATTAAATCTCCTAGCAAGGAAAGGGCATAAGAGGGAAAAAAGAGGGAATTCTAGATAAGTGAGAAAGAGGGAACACCCCTTCCCCTCTCAATACAAAAGAGACCGGTCAAGTGATTGACGTCCCTGGATTCTAATAGGAACCGCAGTGATCCGAAAGCTGTTAAAGGGGGGAAAGAAGAGCTTGGTCGCTACTCCGACCAGCGCCGTCCTTTAAGGGGCTATTCTTTTTGGTCGCGCTATCGACCAGCCGTCCTCTAAAGGTTAATGGCGAACCAATGGCACGCAACAGAATATTTTGGGCATGCCATCGATCAAAAACGATTTGCATTTTAGCTTAAAATAATTAAGTTTACTATGGAGTATTATGAACAAACGCGAGTGACCCATTGCGACGTCAACAAGTCGGGGAGCAGACTCGTTTGTTATGTATTGTAAATACTTCGTATATTATAATTTGCTAATGATGCAAAGTTTATCTACACATAGTGTGTGTATGTGTGTGTACTATTTCTAAATACATTCAAGTTGTTTAAAAAACATATTCTAACATTTACATTAATAGTTCAGCTTGTATACATCTAATTTATTAATGTGATTAATTCTTGTCTTGTAAGTCTAATTGGTAAAATAACTCTCACTGCTTTATTTTTAAAAATTTTAATGACCTGAGACAAAAGCGAAAGAGCAGACACTACAGAAATCTCGTAAAAGCACTCAATTTCCTAAAATCAGATAAATCTGCCCATGAGCCCGCAGTCGTGCACAGTCAGTACAACGGGGTTTTTTGGCGGGGGGAGGAATCAAGCGAGAGCACATAGAATAGTCAATTTCATCAACACAACTGTACATTTAAAGTTTTGTGATAAATTTACGATTTTTAACTGCTATTTAACATGGCTAGTTCAACAAAAAATAAAAAGTGCAAGATAGTAAGTGTAGCAGAGAATTTCAAACTTGATGGGCTGAGAAATATGGCATGATAAATAAAGGCGACAAAGTGGTATGTGTTTTATGTTCTGGAACAGTGGTATGCAGAACATCGTCTGTAAAACGGCATTTTGAAACAAATCACAAATCCTTTTGTGAAAAAAGCGAACCAGAGAAAAAAGAATTAATTGCAAGTGCAATAAAAAGACAGAAATAAACAGTCGACGTCTATGTTTAAATATGTAAGCAAAAATTGTCACACAAGTGCGGCAAGTTACTCGGCTGCAAATGCCATTACTCGGCATGGTAAACCTTTTCATGAGGGAGAGTTTTTGAAGGAAGATTGGTTGGCATGTGCACCCTCACTTTTTGATGAGTTTGATAATAAAGATAAGATAGTTCAGCGCATCAAAGATGTTCCTCTATCTAGAAACACAATGAAAGATAGAATCTTGAAATTGGCAAAAAATATTACAGATTAACAAAAAAATGACATTAACTCCGCTCCTTTTAAATTGCTATGTCTTGACGAAAGTATTGGCATTACTAAATCGGCACGTTTAACTGTCTTTGCTCGATATTGTGTAGGAAACATCATTAAGGAAGAATTAATTGTGATAACATCGTTGTTAACAACTACAAAGGGCACAGATATTTGTACGGCAGTAAGAAATTCGCTTGCTGAGAAAGAAATTGATTTGAAAAAAATTGTTTCAGTAACCACTGATGGTGCTCCAAATATGGTTGGCAAAAAAAAAA
Source organism: Trichonephila clavipes (assembly GCA_019973935.1). Taxonomy (NCBI): domain Eukaryota; kingdom Metazoa; phylum Arthropoda; class Arachnida; order Araneae; family Nephilidae; genus Trichonephila; species Trichonephila clavipes. The sequence continues at coordinate 120,666 of BMAU01000848.1, read as the reverse complement.
AAAAAAAAAAAAAAAAATGGTTTCATTTCTTTATTTAAAACAGACGTAGGACATTCGATTCTTGAATGCCACTGCATTATTCACCAACAAGCCTTATGTGCAAAGAGTGGTTTAACATCTCTTGATAATGTAATAACTTTAGTCACAAAAATAATCAACCTCATATCGTCGCAGGCTTTAAATAAACGAAAGTTTGACGCTTTGTTGGATGAAGTCAATTCGGTGTATAATGGCGTAATAATGTATAACAATGTTCGCTGGTTGAGCCATGGGAACGTACTTCAAAGATTTGTTGATGGCTTGGAAGAAATCAGACTGTTTCTGCAAAATGAGAGCAAAATTGAACAATACCCACAGTTGATGGATATTATGTGGCTTTTAAAATTGATGTTTTTTACAGACATATGCCAACATTTCAATGAATTGAACATAAAGCTTCAAGGCCCGAATAAAACAGTTACCGTGATGATGGATCTCATTCGCGCTTTTGAAGCTAAACTATATGTTTTCAGTAACGATATTATTACAAAAAACTACAAGTACTTTCCAAACTTGAAAAAAAAATATCAAAGATTTAGATGCCCAAGATTATTTATTTCCATAATGGATTCTTTAATCAAAGAATTTTCAGCGAGATTTTCTCAGTTCAAGGAATTATCGGAAACGTTCAAATTTATAATGTACCCTGATGTGATTTCGTTTGATAAACTGAACTTGTCTCAATTCAATTGGTTGGAAATTGAAGAACTTGAAATGCAACTGATTGATTTCCAGTCTAGTTCAATATGGATTCAAAAGTTTATTGAAACAAGGAAAAAGTTGGAATTGATTGAAGCAGAAAGATTGACAAGCAATATAAGTAAAAATACCAGTAACGAAATTTTGGAATCATGGAATTCAATTCCAAACGCATTTAACTGTTTGAAGAAGTTGGCGTATGGTATTTTAACCATATTTTCATCTACCTATGCCTGCGAGTCATTATTTTCAGAGATAAATAACATCAAAGACTTGCTTAGAAACCGTTTAACACGACTAATTCAGCATGCATTCTACTAAAAGTAACATCTTATAATCCTGATATAAGTTATTTGTCATCTAATCTACAACAGCAGAAATCACACTAATGTTATTTTAATTTAAATTACAAGTATAACTAAAACATTTACTACTATACAGTGCAAAATGTATTTTTTCGTATTAAATAAAGAATTTTGATTTGTTGGTATTTAGTTTTATTAGTTCTTCAATAATCACAAGTCAAAATTATTTGATGGCACGCCTATAACTCATTAAGCGTTTTTTTTAGAAAAACTGGTACGTTGACCCAAAAAGGTTCGCCACCCCTAGTTTAGGGCGATTAAAAAAATTTGACAGTGCAAAGAAAATTTATTTATAAGAAAATTTATTCTAGAAGCAAGAGCTACTAGTAAGTAAAATACATGTTAAAAATCAGGTTATGAATGACTTCAATCAGTTTGAGAAGCTTAATCATTCAGAATTTTAACTAAATTGATTGTTACTCAGACCTACATCTTACTCTCTCTATATTTTTAGTTACTGGAAGACAAATTTCCCTCAAATTTCACAAATATTAAGACAGACAAGAATAATCAAATATCTTGATATTAAATACCACCAAATTGGGTAACAAAAATTAGTCAGCAATACTGCACAAATATTAAAACAGACACAGATTCTAACTTCATTGAAGGCTTTTCTATTTGTGACAGTTTTTAAACATATTTAGATAGATTTATGTCTCATGTATATTTACAATCCTTTTGTCAAAGTTTGAACTAATATATATTAAAATAAATTATTTAAATAAATGGTATTACTAAGAAGAATGCACCATAACAACCAGAAAAAAGTTACCCCCACTTCTTTTAAAATACCCTTTTCAATTTACAACCACAAAAAAAGGAAGCTTTGTATTTTTTTTTTACTGTGCATAATCCCCTTGGAGGCTTAGAGGTAGCGTGCCCCCTTTGTAAACCTAAGGTTGCGGATTTGATCCCGGCTGGAGTCTAAAGATTTTCTGGATGTTAAAATCATAGGCACACATCAAATGATTGTGTAACACATAAAAGATCCATTTGGCTCTGGTACTCTTGGCAAAATTAAATCACTGCAATATTTAGCATCTCATGAAAGCTTGAATGAAAATTAATTCAAGCATCGAAATTCGGTAGCAAGGGCCCGCTACTAGATGGTGCCACCATAAAATGGCTCACACATTTGGGGACTGGACATGTCTGCAAAAGTTTAGTTGCCAAAAGGCAGCCATTAAAAAAATTTACTGTGCACACAATGTATATTTTTCACATTATGTACATCAATTACATATAATTGCTGTACGTTATGTACAATTTTTATCACTTGGTTGAACAAAGTGCTTCCACGCCACAGGTCAAGGTTCAAACCCTAGAGTGGGCAAGGTCAACTCAGTCTTTCATCCCTTCAGTGGGTGGATAAATGAGTACCAAGCTTGCTTGGGAACTAAACACTAGGACTTTCCTATTAGACTGACCACCTGATTGGAACTCTGCTCATGCACCTCAATGCCCAGTGTCATGAAAATTGAGATGGATATAGTAGGCCTTGACCCTCTATGAGCTGTCGTGCCACTGAGTTTAGTATAGTTTGAACAAAAATAGTGAAGAGAATAGAAATATAATTTAACCAATTTGACTTACAACCTGTTAATTTAAACATAACTTGATTGTAAGTAAAGGAGATTTTGTATTTTGAAATCATACTGAAAGAGCATCTAATTCCTCAAACACACTTTTCAGTTCCCACAGTAATCACTTTTTAATTAAACTACTTAGAAAATTTCTGCAGGAAAAAAAATTCCATTTCCACAATTTATGAGAATAACATTAGCTTTAAATACTTTGTTTCACATAAAAATCAAGAAAAGTAAAAACATGTTTCTTTAGTGATATTTTTCAAAAGGAGGAATTAAAATGCCTTTGAAATTTAACAAGTCAAAATAAATATTTAATTTAAGTTCTGATAAAACATTTACATAGATTGAAAAAAACCCAGAAATTAATAGAAACACAGAAATTAAACAGAAATCTGAGAATTAAAAAATTCATCTGCAAACCTGGAATAGTTCATGTGTAATGATGCATTTTTTGCTCATAATCATCTGAGTTAGAAGTTCATATCCTTTAATTTGAATGAAATCTTCTGCAAATATAGTGTTTTTGTTTATGAGTTTCAGAATTAAGTTGAGAACATCTGGAAGATCTGTCCTGCTATTTTCATGTTCTAATATCTGGAATGATATAAAGTTAATCAAAAACAAAATAAGTCAACATATTTTTTATGTAAATTCCTAAAATTAAAATACCTATGTTTTATACACAAATTTTTTTACAGTAAGATTCCAATTCATCATTATATTTTTAATTATAGTTAGTATGTGAATTCTGTAACAAATGTTATGTGTGATATTGATACTGAAGTGTTATAACCTACTTATTATTTGTGTAATTATTCATATAAAGTTTTCATGTTTGTGTTAATAATGTTTGAAGCTTGATATAATATTGTGTCTTGAGCTACCCTATAATATATTTTTTTAAATAAGCAGTGAATTTCTTTTATTTTGTTTAAGAGGGAAAAGAGTTTTACTGTCATAACATTTATTACGAATTATAATGGCAAAAAAGTCAGAGAATTCTGAAAAAATTTTAATGTAAGTAAATTAATAATCTTAATAAATCTATTAATAATGCAGATACATCCTTGATAGCTAATTGAAACAAAGGATAATAAATATGGCAATATTATACTTTTAATGAGCTTTGAATAACCAAAAATTACGAAAAACCCTGATTACTTTTCCAAATAACATTACCATTATGTTTGCAAATCATATACATAAGAACTGTAATATAATTATTCAAAAAAATTATTAGATTTTTAAAAGTTCTGACATTTAAATATTTTTAAGAAATTGAAAGTATAAGACATTTTATTAAATATAATAAAATTAAAACATTTTTTAAATTTGCATCTAAAAATAAACAATTGTTTCCTTTTTAAAGTGAGCTTTTATAAGTAACAAAATTTAGCTGATGAGAGTTGATATTAAATATATTGTTTGATGCAGTTTACTTACAAATTCTTATTAATATCTAATTTGTAAATATTTTCAAGTCAAAATTAATAAATATATTAGAAGTAGCTTAAAACACAATGAACTTACATATGCAAATAAAAACAAGAAAACTGTTATCCCGCCAGCACGTTGGAGAGCATATTGAAAATCATGATGTTCAGCACAAGAAATATATCCTGTTGACAGTACTTGAAGCTCTAAAGGAAGTGCATCTTGAGAACTTGAAATTCTGAAAAAGAAAATAAATATTGAAACTATCATCTTATAAATAATTACACAGTACAGTAACAACTAAAATTAGTCATGAAAAATACTTGCTACATTTTGAATACATTAAAAAGCCATTAAAATTGGAAATATAACTCAAATAATTATTAATAAGATTAAGATGTAAAAATAAGCAACAGAACCATTGACCATAATTTACATGACACACAATTAGCTAAAAATTATTAATACTTTAAAAGCTCAAATCATACAAAAAAATCAAGATTTTAAAAAATCTTTACATGGTAGCAAAAAAAAAAAAAAAAAAAAAAAAAAAAAAAATTCCAATATTTTTCCTAAATTATTTTGATAATTAGTGCAAATATATATATAAGTACTTTTATTCTTTTAGTAGAATAAAGATTCAGTCAAAAAATTTTATGAACTACAATGATTAAATTCAGAATATTTTATTAATGTAATTAGATTCAGTAAAAACTATATGACCAAAGTATTTGGGCACTCAGTGGTATGGATTCGGAGAGCTCCGAGGCATATATTAATACGATGTTGGTTCCCCTTTTGCATTGATGACAAACTCGTCCATTGGACTGCCAGACTGTAAAGCAAGATTCATCATTTCAAAGAAAATTTTTCCGCACGCCCATAGTTCAATGATTGTGAGCAATGCACCACTGCAACTGATGCTTTGCACCCTGAGGGATGATATTCTGCTGGTGCGTGGTTGCGAACACTTGGTTAAACACTTGACAAACAATCCTGCTACTAGTCCTAATATGCCTGGTGAACTTTGAAAGATTCCAACTAATGTGGACTTACAATTTTGTTTCTGTACTCTTTTCAGAGAATTCTTTGGCTACTTTCACTAATTTTTTTTGCCTCCCATTTCATTTTTCAGCAGTTACATTTCCTCAACATTTCTAATTTATAATTACATCACCCACATTTAATTTTGGCTTCTGTAAAATCTCCAAAATTTCCCAACTTGATTTCACACAGAGATAATATCTCATTACAATGTTATAATCAAATTCACTAAGCTCCTTTTGACTTACTTATCTTACAAACATATAAATATGGCTTGATAAATTCCTACCAACACTTTTATTGCTTTTGGTTATGCATTAAATTACATCACTTGCCAGATTTACTTCATCAGGGGATGCCCAGATATTTTTGGCCAGTTGGCATATTTTATGAATATAATGATTAGCCACTTAAAATTTTGAAAGCTGAAATTGCACAATAAATAATACAAACAACAAAAGTTTCTTCATTAAAGCATGAAGATTGGATTTATAAATTTTATAACTGCTCTTAATTGTTAGATTTCAAAATTGTATAGCTACTCAGATAAAACATTCACTTAAGGAGGTCAATTAACACAGACTAAATCATTATTTTAAGTTTACACTTAATAAAAATATTTTTGAAAAGAAAAAAAATTCTTATTTAAAGCATCTGATTATTTAATAGATGTAATAATTTAATTAGATTTGCAGCAAGAGTACTTTTTTACATAAATAATTTTAAAACAGAGAATTTTTACTGAATCTTTTCTAGGTAATCCAATACTAACACAAAAAGTCCACTTTCATAAAATACTCTCATTTTTGTAACATAAAATACTAAAATCTTTTATAACAAATATTCTATATGTACTTCGAATCTTTATGAGAGAAATAACCAGATTTAGAGTATCTAATTTAAAGTAAATTAAAAAGAAATATTTTTGGAGAAGTTTTCTTTTAATTATGTAGAGAAATAAAAAGTAAGATCTTTTAATATTAAAAAAAAAGAACATTAAAGCTATCTCAATTAGATATATTTGTTAACTCCTGTTTCTCTTAATTGAAAACAAATATTTTTTTTTATGCCTGAGTTTCAAATATGAATTTTTAAATTCATTTCCCAGCTGACATTCTGATAATTGTATTTCATTAATAGTCTTCAAATTATTTTCTTTGAAAAATACTAGGCACATACGTGGTTTATATACTCACTTATATTTTCTGAATTCTAAAGTTTTTGTTTTGAAGCTATTCATATCTGTATTTAAATTTTGTAAATTATTAATTTTAGGAAAAAATAATATAAAAAAACAACAATTATTTTAAAATTCACACAAAATTAAATAAATCAAGAATCAAAATATTTTGAAACAGTCTATAAATTAAAAAAAAAAAAACATTCATACAAAAATAAGTCTAAATGCGTCCTCTAATCAAAATAAGTCAATTGGATTGAAATTATTCTGCTTAAACAGGTTTTTAATTTATTTAATGAACAACAGCATATTTCAGATCACATCAGATTTCTGAACCATAAACTTAAAAATCAAATTAGAAAATTAAGAAAAACTTGTACAATAATTATACTATTAAAAATAGCACATTATTTTGCCCTACTTAGATTCCTAGTATAAATGCCATCAGAATTGAAAATCTTACAACAATTAAACAATTTGGTCTAATTTTATTGTAGTTTGTTAAGAGTCAGTAATTTATTTCATTTAAAAAATAAATGAAACAAAGCATTGAATAAATCAATATATATTGCTCAAAGAAAAATTAGATAAAAAAATAACTATAAAGGAAATATTTATTATCAAGAGCATTGAATTAAATAAACAATTATTTCGGGTAAATACTTTGAATTTCCACTTAATGTATACCGCAATGGAAAAAATCCCCGAGACAAAGATGGATAAACCAAATAACTATCTTCTTTTTCAGCAATATAGGAACACAATAAAGAATTCTAAAAAGGTAAGAAAAGAAACAAATTTAAAATCAAAACATTTCTACACTGAATTATTGATGCTTCTTGCATTAAAAAATGTATAATAAATACAAAATAATTATTGATTAGAAATTAAGTAATGACATGAAAGCTATTAGTAAAAACATTTAAACATACTTTTTTAACAGCCCTAAAATTATTTAAACACAAAATTTATTATTAAAAATACTAAGATTACAAAATAAAAATAAACATATAAAAAAAGTGTTCCAAATAATAAATCATATAAATTACTTTGAACTTAATTATACTATTATTACAACTAAGAACATACCAGCATATAATTACCTGCAAAGAAACCAAGGACGGTGTTTTAATTCCTACAAAAACATCCAAACTTATTAAAGATGCTACACTTTGATATACGTTTTGTTTAGGAATAAAGGAATTCTTTTTCTGTAAGGCACAATCAATTATATTTGTCATATTTGGTCCCAGACATGACAAATAATAAATAATATCTCTAGATAAAATATCCCCTGAAAAGGCAAATAGAAAATTTATAAAATATATTCTTAATATGTTCATTATGTTCTTAATTTTTTTTAAAAAATTGCTTTAGGTTGACAAAAAAAAAAAAAAAAAAAAAAACCACCTTATGGTTAATTTATTAAAAAAAGCCAAGCAGATGTTTTTCCTCATTCAAATTTTTTAAAAAAACTTACATATTTCGAAACTTAATGAAAAGTATAAAATTAGTTTATCTCATACAATTGCATACAGTTTCCACATATGCAAAACTCTTAACAAACATTTAAGTCTTCCCTGTAACAGTTCATGTCAATGATTTTCCAAATGTGATTCATTTTCTACAAAAAACAATGACAGTTTATGTTTTATTTTAAATGAATATTTGATTTACCAAACACTATCACAAAGTCAGCCTTCTAATTAATAACAATATAATTGATACTTATAACTTAAAATAACTTTTTTAAAAATGACACTGTGGGTAAAATGTAATATAATGCATATATATAATATTAGTACAAATTTTTAAAAAATCCTATAAATTTCACATTTTGTTCATTGTTTATGAAAAATTAAATAATGTAGGAAGAAGTTAGTGATTTGTTAGTGACTCGTATTTTAAGTAACACATTTTTCTTTAAAAAGATAATTAATAAAAAGGGAACTGATTTTTAAAAAAAATACACACCTTTAAAAAACATAAAATTTCCAACTGAATAAGCTGGAGTAATTGCATCCTCTGAATTACTTTCAGAATGTCCCAATAATATGTAACAATTATTGAGACTATTTGCACCAGATCTTTTAAAAGTTAAGTTGAGAACATTTTCTTTGGATCCATCTAATACAATTTGAACCTAGAATTAAGTTAAACAAAAACTTACTATGGATTTACACTTTTTAATTTTAAAATAAGGGAGATTTAGGAGGCAAATGTATACTTAACAATGTACATATAAAATATAATTGTAATAATCATATACAAAAAGTATTTTTAAAATCCTACCAAAAATACATAAATGAAATAGATTCAACAATTTAATTTTTTCAATTAACTAAACATATTAATAATTTAAAATTGTGTTATTCAATTAACTTTGAAAGAAATATTTGTTTCTAGGCATATATTTAATTCTCAGAGACTTTTTCAATACATACAGCATAAGGTTTCCAAATGTGTATAATTTTTACTTTGATTTTGAATATAAAAATTGATCACATAACATTTTTCAATGAGGGTTATGAAACACAACTTTTTTTCAAGGAATGCATAATTATATCATACATTAGCAAAAGATATAATTTGTAAGCAATAGATTTACAAAAATTAAGACTTTTTGAAGGAATATATTATATATACTCTGCGACCTTGTAATTTAATAATTTGTTCTTACTTACAGATTTAAGTAAACAGTAATTCACGGATACTTCTATTTCCTTAATTAAATGCAATGTTGAATTAGTATGCAAAAATGTAAACCTTACATTTTTCCTTTTTAATTTTTGAGATAAATTGCGAGTTTTTAAAAAATTGATTAAAAGTTTTTTTTTTTTTTTTTTTTTAATATTGTGACATATATATTTTTTCTTCTATGTTTTTAAAAAAAAACAACAGTTACATATAATTAAAATATAATATCAAATCTGTATTTTCTATGCAATTAGTTAATTTTTCAAGAGTTAATTATACAACCAATCACTTTTAGTAAAAAAATTCTTAATCTACAATTCTAAAAATTGATTTTGATGTGTTCGTATAATGTTTTAAAGTTCATATAATCATAAATTCATACACTTGCAGACACTTAACATTTAAATTGCATCAATGAGAATTTACAGTTTATGAAAGCAATTAAAGTATTTCATAATTATATATATGAAATTTATACTTCATATCAATCCTAATAAGTAAAAAAAAGTTTACATTTTAATACTTATTTCTTACTCGGCTTTTAATAGTAGATTTATTAACATCCTCGGAATAATTTAGTGCTAAATGATGCCAAATATTTATCTGTAAAACTGATTTGACGATGCCCTTTGATAAGCATGTAACTTCTCCATTGTTACAGCTTACGATTCTATAAAATAATCACAAAAAAAAATATCAAAATGAGAAAATGTGTAAAAACAATATACATCAGAAAAACTATTAAGATATATTAAAAGCCTTAATAACCATACACAACTAAGAACCATTAGCAACTAAGTTTCTCACCTTACAATTAAATCTTTCTCATAAATGTCATACCATAGTTCTAAAAGGAATTTATTTGAGCCAGTTGATATTATATGAAACATATGAGCACAATTTTCAAATAAATCTTTTTCATCATCACCACCAGATATTTGTCCTGAAAATAAGCAAATTTTCAAATGTTTATCTACGAACAATTAAAAACTCAAAGCATTTAAGATAAAAGGAGAAAGAAAAAGACAAGCAATAATATTCTATGATATGGAGGTCTGCATCAGTTCAATTTAAAAGTAAACATTTTCTGATAGTTTTTACCTATATTTTATGTTTCATAAGAATTCAATAATGATTACTTCTTTGTTTTTTTTAAAAAAACTTCAAAATGCAATCTCAACAATATAGGTTAAGATCTAGACGAATATCCATATTCCTTGGTCATTATTTATCCCAAAAGAATTAAATATGTTAAATAATTTTAATAAGGGCCAGTCAGGAAGAGAGTAAAATGTTTTTTAAAAAAATTAATTTTCAAGAACTACAATAAAATTAAAATTTATTTACAGCACTTTTTTCAGTAATTTAACTATTTAAAAAAATGGAAGACTGAAAAGCCAAAAAAAAAAAAAAATAATAATTTAAATTAATATACAGAAAAATTTAAAATTGGAACAAAAATATTAATGTTCTTATTTATTACTAAAATGTATCAAGGACTGTTAAATATATATATATATATATATATATATATATATATATATATATATATATATATATATATATTCTTGAATTATTACATAAAGTTTGTATATTTATATAGTCAACAAATTTTTCTCCAAATTGAAATTTTTTTTTTGAAAAATGTCTCTCCCCTTTTGCTTGATAATAATTTGAAATGGGATCACCCTATATAAGCTGTACTAAAAAGTATATATAACATCAATAATTTTAGATGGTTAAATATACATCTATTTAAATAAATAAAAAGGAATATTTTCTCAAAATGTAACAGGATTTATTTTTCATTTAAAAGTAACAGACATTAACTTGACACAAGAATATAAGCTTTGATTTATTTGAAAAGAATCAAATTCAGGAATTTAACATGCATGTGCATACACATACAGTGAAATTTGCTTAATGTGAAACTGAGGGGACTGAAATATTTTTTCGTGTTAACCCTTTCACTGTGTAGTTATTTTATCAAAGTAGGTTCAAAAACTGCATATATTTTTACTATGTATTTCAAACCTACATATTAAATTTACATTTTAATATGTAGATTTGAAATACATAATAAAATATACAAAAAGTTTTTGTAAAAGAGTTTTTATTTTAAAATATAGAATTAGATCATAAAAACATAAATGAAAATATAAACAGAAACAGCATGGGTTGCACAGCTAAATAATCTAAAAAAATCGGGGATTCGGGGGTTGGGCTAATTTTGCTACATCTATGTTGCCCATGGAAGTCATGGGAAGTGCAGCAAAAGGGTTAAAAGAATTTTGTGTTAAACAATTTTGAAAAGAAAAAAAAAACATATATTCAACAATATTAAGTTAATTAGGGTACATTTTATTTACATAAAAATGAAGAAATGCATGAATTTAATAAAAACCATTCAAACATTTCTGTGATTTTCTCTGTTTTTTTATTATTACTAATAGAGTTATCAAATCTACAGAAATCCATTTTCATCTTCTGTTTTTGAGCAACAGACAAGTAGCTCCATCTTTATTTTAAGTAAAATAGCAGTTTGCTTTTCCCCTGAGCTCTTTGCCATTTTGCTTGTAAAAAAATCCTTTTAACCTGTTCAGGATAGGGCAATTTTCTGTGAGCTGCTTGCTATGGACAGGGTGAATGTGTAAGGACTACTCACTTCAGGACGGGGCGTTTTTGTTACTAAGCCTAACTTAAGAAAAAAAACGCATAAATAATAAAATTTCAGTCCTAACATCGTAATTTTTGGTGCCCCTTTAGATTATTACACAAGTTGTCAGTTACATTAAAATTAGAATGTAATAACGTTTTCCCTTTAACTTACATGAAATTATATAAAAAAATATGACTTACCTTGAGAAAAAAATTTCTTACGCACTATTCATTTTTGTCCAAAATTTTCATTGACAAAACACAATAATACACTTTCAAATTAATTAAAAAAATTATGACAGATTATTTACAAAAAGAAATAGCAAAATTAAAATGAAGATCGAGTGTGGAAAATCTCGAAGCATGGAGAAATGCTAAGTCCTACATTGTATCATTTGCAAGCATAAAATGTTTATTACGTTTTTTTTTATTTATTTACACACGGTTTGTGACTATACACTTTGGCTTTTTTCAACCTTTTTGTTCATATTAAGGTTAGGAAAATGCTTTCAAAACAATAAAATAATAATATGAAGTCAAGGTTTTTGAAATAAGAAAAACACACGAAATATATTCGAAAGTAACAAAAATTGTAACAGAACTGATGCTAAAACTAAAACACTCCACACTGTTAAGAAAAAAAAATAAAAAATTATTAGGAGAGTTATTAGAAACACGAATGTTTTATATCAAGTGGAAATTTTACGAGCTATTTGTTTATATTTCGATAATCCCCTCCCCCGCCACAGCTGATGAGCAAAATACCAAATCCAGGCAGAATACAAACAGACTGAAGGTCAGGTTACTCTAACTATGTTCAATTTCAATATAATGGACAAAGGGTGCCATCTAGCGGTCATTAAAAAATGTTCCAGCTGAAGTCACATTTGCACTGCCCGGCCATGAGATTTGTCCATGAAAAATGCATATTTGCACCACCCATCGCAAAGGGGTTAAAATAGGGGAGGAAAAAAAAACTCACCAAACTCACTGATTTCTATTCTACTGTGATGTATTCACCACTGAATTCCAAAGCCAACTAATGAGATATTTTTGTGTGGGGTTTGTAGGGGTGGAGGGTGAAAGTAGCTTAGATAAACAAAATTGACTCATGTCGTAGACTATTCTGAGGGTATTTTAAAGCCATGTTAGCCACTTTTATACAAAACATGTCAAACCTCCTCTTTTTCATTTCATGCCCTTCAAATCTCCCCCTGCAGCTGGGTTTTCCACATCCATTCCCAGAAGGGAATTCTTTTTGATTTAATTATTTTTCATTCCATGTTAAGAGAAAAAAATGCATCGAAATACACAGCAGTTTGTTGGGATCATTGTATTATTTCGTATTAACTGATATTTTGTCTTAAGTGTTTTCGAGTTAAACATATTTCACTGTATATAAACACTGAAATGATCTAAAACAGTCTATGATTTTTAAAAATTCAATAGCTAGATATTTCAAATAATGTAATCTAATTTAAATTAATGTTCATAAATAGTAATATTTTGTAGAATAAATTCAGAACAATAATATCAAAAGAAACTAAATTATTCCCATTGCAATGATTCTAAGTTGTACCCAAAAGAATGTTTGTATGGTGTATTTTTTTTAAGTAGAATTTTAATAAGTTTTAACAACATTGAGCTACACAACAAGAAAATTTTAATAATGCTAAATAAAGATGCATTTAAATATAAACTTGCTATTTTATCCGATTTAAAAGAATAAAGGAATAGTTTATGCTTTTGTGTTATGCTTCTTGAGTATCTTAACACAACATGTATTTATGTTAAAAAACTGGTACACTCCTAACTACTACTTAATCACAAGAATAAAAGAATTTTTTAAAAATTTAACTATAATAATAAAAAAAATTCAATTAATTGGACATTAAAATCCCTGTAAAAAAAGTAGTATTTGAAAACAGATTTGTAAATATTAGGCTAATATTTGGCAAGTTCTTCATTAAATACATACAATAAAAATAATAATTTAGAAATTTTATCACTAATTGCAAACAAACGGTAAAAAATCCTAACTAGCAAATGTTTTAAAAATTAAGAGTGATTATTGATTTAAGTAACGATTCCTAATTAAATAATATTTACTACTACATTATGACAAATCTCATCAGACAAAATAAAATTTATGACTGATGAATATATATTAGTATCAATATATTACTTACTGACAAGAAAATGTTTAGTGTAAAATATGATTATAAAATATACAAAAGAATTCACCTAAGTTTTTTTTACATATATAATTAATTGTTCCTATGATGTACAACATAATATTAGCATATACAACATAAATTGGTTTCAGAAAAAAAAAAGGAAAAGAGAGAGAGTCAAAAAGTTTCTTTTTAAAAATATTATGCCATAAACTTTAAATTTCAAAGCCTACAGCATTAATATATTTTCAATTAATACATAATTTTTATTCATATATAGTTAATAAGTTTTCAAAATTAAAACTAAAATATGAAAATAATTTTAGATAAATTCCAGATAATCTATGAATTTAACATTGTAACTTACTTTTATATAAAATAAAATTTCTATTTGATTCTGTCATTAAAAATGGACATAAATGATCCAGAGAATCAAGTTTCATCCATAGAGTGAAACTAAAACCTTTATTGAATGAATTCCATCTAGTATCCTCTGTGACAGGAAAACAAAGGGCATTGCATGTCCAAGCACAGAGAGAATTATCATAAGATGCATATTGATTATAAATATTATACACCATTTTAAGTCTCTTTTTGAGTCGTTTAGTGTTTGAAGTTAGTTTGCGAGGACAAGGAAAACTAACACTCCAAACTGGCTGAAGAACTATGTTGTCAATTAAGATGTTTAAGGATTTCAAAATCAGAGCCTGAAAAGCATAAAATAATTTTTTTAAATAACAAACATAAAATTAAACAAACCCCCAAAAATGGGTTCTTAAAAAATTTAAATGGCTTATATTAATCAACTAATTTTACTTACAGTGGGAGCAAATGGAGATTTGAAAAAACTTATTATTTTTCGCAAATCAGCAGGTTGAATAAAATGTTGGGCCAAGAGAACATATAATTCTAATGTTGCTTTCTGGTAATCTAAAAGGAAAAAAATCAAGATGAAAAATAAAAACTGCTCGAAATATATGAATTTACTTTAGAATTTTAAAAAATATGAGTAGTAAATGAGAAAAAACATTTAGTGTCATCAAATTTTCATTTTTACAACTAATATTATACATAAAAACGAATTTTATATGAAAGAAAAATCAATATAAACAAAAACATAAATTTAACCTTCATTATTCATAAGTTTCAAGCAGATAATTACAAAGGCAAATGGCACAGAATTTAAAAGTTCAAAGAAATAGTAAAATAAAAATATTAATAAAATTTTCAAAAAGTGTTGAATATGATTAAAAAAATTATATATATATGCAATATATTACTATAATTTTAAACAAAATATATTCAAACATTATAAAAAAATTAGAAATTCATAAAAAAAAAATCAAACGTTTTTTAAATGCATGACCAAGTTATAAATTATATAAAATTCCTGCAAAATAAGACCTTATAATAGTATAATATAAAAATTCATAAAACACCATAATCAAAAATTTTAACTCAAACATATTTTAACAAAGTTCAAATTCCTAAGCTTTAAATATTGTACGACATTAAGTTGTCAAAGAAATGAAATATGAAAATTTCTCTCTGTCTATGCTGACATTGAAATTTAACCACAATTTTAATATGTAAAAATTGACAGATTATTTTTTTTGTTTCACAACCTTTCCATAATGCTTCGTTGCATCTTTTAATTGAGGTGAAGGAAATGAAGATTGCACTTTGTATAGTAACACAGTCTAAATTACTAGGCCACTTAAAATGTTACTCTGTCTCAATAAAGGCAACATAAAAATAAATTTAAAAGATACATGAAATGAAACAATAATAGTGTTTTGATTTAGCTTTAAAAAGACAAACAGATATTTTTTTTTCATGCTAAACCAATTTTGGAATCATGGTCTTACATACATATAAACCAACTTTTGTTTCGCATGTAATACATATGATATTTGTCTTTGATATTTTATTTTAATCTAACTCATCTCGAAAAATTAGAAAGAAGGAAAAAAGACAATCGGATCTGAATCTAATTTTTGGATTATTCATAAATGCCTTAATAAGAAAATAAGGAAAAAACTGTCTAAAGTGTACAACTGTGAGAAATTTATTTTTATTGTGGAAAAAGAAAATTTGAGCATGAAATGAGTTAAAGTCTTAATTCTTTTAAAACTTCTATTCATGATGTTTTGAGAATAAAAAAAAAATAATAATCACATGGAATGCAGAAAAGATCAAGCCGCAAATAAAAATAATAAGTTCACAATAATATTGAAGCTAGCAGTAATGAAATATCAGTCAATTAAAAAAATAACATATCAGGCAACTAAATAAGTGTCTCAAGGAACTGTGGTAAAAACTGAAGTTGAATAATTGTGTTAATCTATGTAAACTAAGAAACCATGACTACTGAATCAAAATTCATCAGACAACAGACATTCACTTTAGACATAAGAATTCCTGTCTAAGGTGAATAAAGAATGTCATCTTCAGGAACTACATATAAAAGAAGTATTAACTTTAGATGACTTGGTTAGGTATGATACGAGATGCTTCCTCACCTCACGAAAATGCAATCAGCAAGAAGTGGATGGCATACAAGCCCATTGGGCCATTTTTAGGAGGATTGAAATAGAGTTTTAACAGGATAATGCTCCCAATTATGCATCCAAATCAACAGAAAATGATTTAAATTAGAAAAGATTGATACTATATATCAGCTGAAGATGAGTTCAAACCTAAGACCTGCAGAAAATCTGTGAGTTTATTTGTCTCACAAAGTATATGAAAACAACAAACAGTAATGTTCAGTTTAAGAACTAAACACAGTTGACATGGAACAAAGGACATTATTCCAGAATCTTTCCTTAAAAAGAGAGGTAACTCAATACTCAAAGCAATTTTGAAATTATATAGAAAAATTATGGATCACCATCCATCTTGCTAAATTTGTTAATACTTACCTTTCCCATAAGTAGAGTTATAACTTTGTAGAAGTTATTTTTGGTATTTTTTACATTGCATTGCTGTTTTATTTTTCAAAATGAATTTTTTACAATTTGCTACATTTTACTCAAACTCAATACACTAACATGCAATGCTTTTTAATTTTGAATAAAATATTTTATTCCTTTAATATAAATAGTACTAAAACTTATGGTTTTATAATTTTGTAATAGATTGTACCCCTGGCATAGCTAGTCCTGAGTGTGGGCCCTGTATCAAAATCTCTTCCAAACCCTCATTGGGGGTCCCTTAATATATTTTAACAAATTTTCCTCACATATGTTGGGGCCCCTGTGGCTTGGGGCCCCGTATCATTGATACAGTAGTAGCTACGCCCCTGGATTGTACATACAATGATATTCTTAAGAATTTACAATATATGATATAAAAGTTTTTATATAAGCATTTTTTTATTACACTTAATGAAGCAGATTTATACTATCACAAGAACACACAGATAATATTTAATAATCAATCATAAGCTCATTATTTAAGAAAATTAAGTTTGAAAAATTCTAATGGCGAGTATTATATAATTTGATTAATATTATCTACATTCCCAAACTAAGATGCAATTTAATATCAGGTCCTGTTATTGTTTAAGGTTTACACTTTTATAGAAAAGAAAAAATAAACTATAAATGCTCAGGAGCACAAATTATTTATCTGTAAAATGGTTAATGATTTATATTATGTAAATCCTGAATATTTCAACCATAAAAATAAAAATGCTAAAAAAAAAAACTAAATCTTTTAAAAATAATTTGAGTAACTGGAATAATAAATATATTGTCATATTAATAGCAGCACAAATTAATACATGCAAAGAACATGCTGCAAATGAACTATCCAGTCTAAAAAAATAATATGCACTGTAAAAACTGTGAAATTGCACAATCACATAGTAAAATGTCTATCCATGTAACATATATATATATACAGATGGGTGACAAAATAATACGAACACCTGTGAAAGAGGAGAAAAGCTTTATTAATAGGGAGTTGGACCCCCCCCTCCTTGACTGAATTACAGACTGTATGCGACATGGGATGGACGCATAGAGGTCATGAACAACTTGTAATGGAATATGAAGCCATTCTTCATAGAGAGTGGTCTCTAATGCCGAAATCGTAGATGGTGGAGGGAATCGAGCACGTGGTTTTGACTCCAAATATCCCCACAAATGTTCAATAATATTTAAATCAGGTGACTGAGGGGGCCAATCAAGATGACCTACTTCCCCCTCATGCTCTGCAAACCATTCTTGCGTGATTTTAGCAGTGTGGAAAGGAGCGTTGTCGTCTTGATAAAGTGGGCATTCTCCGGGAAATGAAGTCTGGACAAATGGATGCATCTGATCCCCCAGGATATTGACATAGTGGGCAGCTTTAACCTTGCCATGCAGAGTAACAAGTGGCCCAAGACCACGCCAAGATATCGCCCCCCATACCATAAGGGTTCCACCTCCATGCTTAACAGTCGGCACAATGCATTCAGGAGCAAATGCTTCTTTGGGCGTTCTCAACACATAAACACGTCCGGTGGTTTGGAATAAAGTGAACGTCGATTCATCCAACCAGATGACTTGTTGCCACTGTTGTGGGGTCCACTGTCTGTGTGTTCTACACCACTGGCGTCGCTGTAAAGCATGACGTGCTGTTACCAATGGTTTACGAATTCCAACTCTTCCATACAAGTTCGAAGCATGAAGTTCCCTTTGGACGGTTCTCGCTGAAATAGGGTTACGAAGATGACTATTCACCTCAGACGTTATCTGGGATAGCGATTGCTTGCACTTTCGGGCCACTATGCGGGTTAAGACTCTTTTACCCCTGTCGGTAAGCTTTCTTTTCCATCCACTGTTGTGCTTGCCAGACGTCACATTCCCACATTTCTTGTATGCTGTCATAACAGCAGATACAGTACTCCTTGCACGCCCCAAATAAATGACTGTTTCCGTCACCGAGCAACCAGCGCACCTCATTCCAACAATCATACCTTTTTCAAACTCTGACAGGTCCATCATTATTGTGTTTTTCAGAAATTACAATTGACGCATGCAACACCTATTGCAGCTGTTGAGCGAATGATACTTTACCTTTCGAATCTGCTAGGCAGCGGACTGCAACGCTAACTGACATGTGCGTCTTTGAAATGGGCCATGCCTTTTTCACGGGTGTTTGTATTATTTTGTCACCCCTCTGTATATATATATATATATATACATGGAGTTGGCAGGCTCCTTATTATAGGATGTATCATTACATTTTATCAATCAGAGGTAGTTATTATAGAAAACTGTTTACCCTGTAAAAGATAAAACTGAAGTTTTTAGATACTTCACAAATTACCAGAAAATAATTAAATGATTTTTAAATACTAACATTATAAATGTTAGAAATGATACTGATCAAGAATTTATACATTTGAAAAATCATTGTAGATCAGGATATAAGGACACAATGGAGTATAATACAAACATTCCTTAAGAAAATGGGGTAGCAAAACTCTATAATTGAACTGAATTAAATGGTATTAAAATATTACTAAACTTCAGTGGAAGATGAGGCTTTGCTTTGTCTTAGGTTTTGAATAGAATATACATCAGGGTAAATGTAATGTTTCGAGTTTAAAAGGGGGAAAACTTCAGTTAAGTATTTCAAAGTTTTTGGAAGTCATATGTATTTGGGTGTTTCCAAACAATTTAGAAGAAAACTAGATATGAGAACTAAGAAAGGGGTTATGGTTGGCTATGCCCCAAGAGCTCAAGGAAATCAAACCCGGTTTCCTAGGAAACATAAAATAGTAGAATCCATTAATGTGTCTTTTAAAAAAGAACCAAAGCTCAATGTATCCAAACTAGAATCCTTTCCTAAGATATGTATGTCTGATTAACCTGAAATGGTTTCAGGCTCAGAGGACAGTGAAGGAGAAGAATCCGAAATACACACATCAACAAGTACTAAAACCAATTAATCAGAAACTAGTACAGGTCAAACACTTTCTAGAACAGAGCAAATAACTTGGATAAGGGAGCAAAACATCAAAAGGATAAATCAAGGGTTGATACCCATTACAAAATCCAAGGTTCTAACGTAAGATTACATTCTAATAATGATAGAAAAAATTATTGTAAAAATATCACAA
Source organism: Trichonephila clavipes (assembly GCA_019973935.1). Taxonomy (NCBI): domain Eukaryota; kingdom Metazoa; phylum Arthropoda; class Arachnida; order Araneae; family Nephilidae; genus Trichonephila; species Trichonephila clavipes. The sequence continues at coordinate 100,669 of BMAU01000848.1, read as the reverse complement.
TGTAATTTGTGCTAAAAATCTCTTTAAAATGTTATAGGCAAAAATTCTTATTCTGAAATTGTTAAATTACCTGAATTTAATCTGTCTAAATTATGATAAGAAATTATAAAAATCTTTAATAATTTTAAGGATGCATTAAAAGCTCCATAAGCAGATCTTCGGTTCCAGGCTATGAAGGACAAAATTTAGGATATGAATGAACATCATATATGGATATTGCACCTAAACCAAGTAAATGTAAAATAATACTTGGTAGATATTTATTTTAAAATATGATGAAAAGGTACAAAAGTCAGATTACTTATACAAGGATTTCAACAGATTAAAGGCATTCATGATGATGCAATATATAGCCCTGTCACATAAACTTCTCTATTATTAGAACATGATTTTCAATTCTTATTTGCCATTTAAATTAGAAGCATTGTCAATAAGACATTAAGTAAGCCTATTTATATGCAACTTTAAGGGAAAATATTATTATGACACAAGCATAGGATTTTAAACTCTGAGTAAATCTGATCACATTTGCAAACTAAATAAAGCCATCAATCTATAGATGGTTTTATGAAATTCATATTGAAGGACTCGATTTTAAAAGGTTACAATAGACAAATTGTATGCATATATAAATTTATTAAAAGTGTTACCTTACTACTTTATATTGATGATATTGTATTATTTGCAAAGATTGATGTAATGATGTGACACATGTAATTAATCCCCTCAGTGAACATTCTGACCTCAAAGAGTTCTTAATAAGGCAAGAAAACTATTCAGGTGTTGAATTTGAGGAACAGAAAATCATATTTTTTTATATCAGTCCAAATACAGTTATAAAGTTTATGGAAATTTTAAGAAGTTCAAATATCCTGTAGCTTCTCTTCCTATAATAGTAGAAAATATTTTTATCAAAACTGCAATGCCCAAATTCAACTGATGAAGGTTTCCGAATTTCAAAACCAACAAGTCAATTGTCAGTATTAATTTTGTATTAAATCCCTTTTTTACATTATTTAAGTATTTCTTGATATATGATGTACTTGGATTAATGAGAAGCAAGCTAATATTGGAAAAGACCGTTATACATCATCTCACAAATTCTGCTTATCCTATACATCATAATGTAAACAAATAGCAACAGTTAACTCATTTAATTTCAAAATGGACATAAAAGACATAAATTATACGATTCCAGTACTTTTATAAATATAAAAATAATTATTAATCTATGCAAATGAGATATAATTAAATGTTGCTGAACAGGCAAAGCAACAAGATTTAATTAGGTTATATATCTTTTTGTCATGCAAAACAAACTTTTTCTTTTTTTTTTATACTTTTAATCTTCATGTTTTTTCAAAAACTCCAAACATTTTATTAGATGAAAGTTTGCATTTCTCTTTAGCTACATAATCAGCACCACAAATAATAAATGTAGAGAAAAATAATACAATACCATAAAAATTATCTTCACATGATTTTAAAGAAGAAGAAAAACTTTCTATCAACATCGTAGGCATCCCCTGGATGGAGAAAATGTTATTCTTTAAAACGTAAAATAAGGATATATCATTTAACAAATAGCAAATTCTAAACATAACTATTTTTGCACAAGTATAACTTTGTAAAGGTAATAATATATTCTTCCCACCTCCCCCCCCCAAAAAAAATTCTCATACTTTTTTAAATAACTATAACAATTGCTGGAAATATATTAGATTTATATACTACCTCTTTGATATATTAGTTCTCAGATAGACAAACAAGAAACCCATTTTTTTTAAAGTACATTCCCCACCCCCCTAAAGTTTATTTATTTTTTAAAAAAATTATCCTAAAATTTTCACAAAATAACAACTCTACTTAAAACATTATTTAGGTTAAATTTACCGTATTTTCCTCTATATAATCCGCGGATTATGTGTTAAAAAAGTTTCAAATTTCGTTGTGCGGATTATCTGAGAAAAGACATTCTCCATCAGAAAAGCGAACAAAGTTTTGAAAGAAATGCCGTTTGTTTTATAAAATAAATAATAGATGGCGCTTTGATGACTCAGATGACGTATTTCAGCTATAACTAGTTTTTGTCCAATTACATTCAAAAACGAATTCAATTCCTCGGAAGGAAAAATAGTTATTAGTCGCTGGTGCCATTTCCAATTTTCTCGACTAGAGCTATTACGTCCTTCGAAAGTTTTCATCATGTTGAAGCGAAAGCGTTAAGTTACATTGCAAACTTCAAGTTAAAAGTTATAGAGAAGGCTACCAAAATCGGTAAGCTGTAAGGTTTTTCAACGTTGACGAATTGAATATTCGCTTGTGGAGAAAAACAAGACAAATTTCACAAATTGTGATCACCGTTAAAGTGCCGATCATCGTAGTAAACCTCACTGGCCAGAATTAGAGGAAGAAATAAATAAAAGGATTTTAAAAGAAAGAGACACAGAGGGAAAGCAGTCTTGATCTTAATTTTTTTTGCTGTTAACTTGCTAAATCAAAAAAAAAGAGAAAGATTTTTGTGCATGGAATGTTTTGTTTAACAACGCAAAACATAGTAGTAAAGTATTTTTTTGTTTTATTGAGATTATCGTAAAAAATATTATTATACATATTTAAAAAGACGTTTAATAATAAAAATTTTTTCCTGTACAATTTCTTACTTCTATTATCAATTATATTGCGGATTTTTTGTCTTATATGACACTCACTATCGGCAGTTTATAGTTTGGATTATTCAGCCTAAAAACTGCCGCAGATTATACAATGTTTTTTTTTTACTCGAAAAAAAAAGGCTTTGCGGATAATATACCACTGTGGATTATATACAGGAAAATACAGTATTTAAAAAATAGAAACTAAATTTTACTACCCATACAATTTACAATTTTTCATAAAAAGAAAAACAGATCTTATAAAAGTTTAGCCAAACAGTAGCAGAATATTTTTAGAAACATTTTAACCAGAATAAAAAATGAAATATTTTACATAAAGAGTTGAGTAATGTTTTTTTAATAAATTTTTTACATAAAGCTGAGTAATATTTATTAAAAAAAACAAGACAAGAAATATATACCTGTTGACAAAGAACAATTTTATTCATTTCACATTCTTGGCATAATTTTATAATACTTTGCACTAAGTATAATGCAGATGGCAACCAATTTGAAGAGTCATCTCTTTGAAAATGCATTAAGAGTTCAAAAAGCATTTTTACAACCTCTCCATGTTCAATAAAGCTCTGATGGGTTATTTCATATCTAGTACTGCTTTGAAAAATACCACCTAGTTTTTTTTAAAAAAAAAAGAATCTTATATAGAGAAAAAATTACACAAGTAAAAGTAAAATATAGCAATATATAATTATAACTTTTTAATTTAACGCTCTGAGTGGATGACCCGCTAATTGAATTTCACTTCGAAAGCGGTCTACTTTTTCAAAGCTAGTGGTAGCGAAAATGTTTCTGTTGAATTTCGCGAACTGCTTCGAAAGCACACCACAGTTTTATGCCTTCCCCCCTTAAAACTGTGGGAGGTCCTCAAATGGTTTTGCAGGGGATGATTTTATTGCTTTTCGGTTTCTGTGTTGTTCGAAAGGGGAGGTTTCTCATTCACAGCTGTGGCCTAGGGCGAGGATTGTGAAATGGACATTTTCTCCACTTCACGGCCAACAGAAACTTCTCCCAATTTATTGCAAACAAGCAAATAAAAGGTAAAAAATAAAGTTTTAAAGAAATGACTCATTAAAAGTTGAAAAATATTTTTAATATATGTATAAGCAAAAGAAAATTTATTTTTTTCTCCTGTTATTTTTAAGAGCTTAAAAATTTTTTAAAAGGAACATTTTTATTTCGGTGTTACAATTTTAACCATACAGAAGCTCTCTGTAATCATTGTTGAATATCAGACGAAGAAAACTCAAGAATATTTTCCTGTTATTTTTTTTTTTTTTTTTTAATTATGAGGTAAAAAGTAAAAGTGATTATTTTTTTATTTAACAAAATTATAATAAATGTAGTAGCATTATATATGCTGAATAAATTTGTAACTTAAAACTTGGATTTCTGCAATTTTTTATATTTTTAATTAACAATAACACAAAAAGTCATTTCAATACTTTTAATTTATGAAAATTTATATCTTTATCTTTTTCTGTTGAATGATTTTTTTCGCTATAAATCAACATAACAACTTGCACTGAGAGAAAATCCCCTTCTCTACGTCAGCATTTGCACACATAATACACATTCAATCAGTGGCGCTCACAAGGGAAGGGATTCTTGGGTCCAGACCCCCAAAGCACTGGCTTTTTTTTTTCGATTGATTATATTCACATATATATTTAATAAGTATTATATATATATATATATATATATATATATATATATATATATATATATATTTCATATATTTGGAAAACTTGCTCAATTTCTGATCTAAAAACCAATTAGGTTTTAAGAAATTTTAATTTTCTGAGTTTTGATTTTAAATTCGGTTTCATTTTAAAGCATTTTTGAATTCCTAGATTGAATTAATTAAAAATATTTTTTTAACACAATCCATTATTTCGTGTGAAATGTCTATTAACTGCAATTTTAATTTCTAAAATCCTTTCTGTTTGCTTATGTTTTTAAGTTTTTGAGTTCTCACATTTACTTAATTAAGATTGATTTAAAGACCAATTTATTTTTTGACACATAGTTTATATAATTTAAAAGCTCTTTACTTTGTTTTCATTATTTTTTTTTCCTTTTGAAAAATGCCATGACCAAAATGTACGCAGGCTACTGTGATAAATAATACTTGAAAGGGATGGAATATGACAGAAAATGATAAATCTAAAATCCAGCTTTCAGGTGATATTACAATTAGACTACAGAATGCAAATGTTGCAGAATGAACTAAATATTTCCCTGACGTACCACAAACTACATTATAATAAATATATTGTAGTACTACATTACAGTATTTTAAAGTCATGCAACAAAAACTTAAACTTGCTTACCTGCCCTGATGGGGAACTGAGAAAAAAATATTATTTACAATCTTGGTGATTTCTGGATTACGTTTGTATCACTACTATTTTCTGTATAAATATTTTGCATTTAAAACTCTTGAGAATATATAAGGTTCTGATAAAACGGAATAATTGATCAAATTAACAATTGTTATCAATATTATGTCGAAGAAAATTTTGAATTAGAAAAGATATTTTCAGTCATATTTATTTCAAGTAGAATTTTCATGTAGAACATAAGTTGGATAGTAACATATTAAAAAATTAAAGCTTTGCAGGCATTGGAATTTTTTTTTATGCCTTTACAAATTTTAAATGTGTTTTTCTCAGATTTTTAATTTTGAAGATGAGAGTGTATTCTAATCCCTTGGGCGTTTTTCCTGTTCAAGATAGAGTCGTGAAATATCTTGTAAATATTGCCTAACATATATTCTATAAAAGTTCATATGGATTTAAGTCTGAGAGCTCTAGTTATTTTTTTAAAATATCTTAATGTTAATATTTTTAAAAATTGTGTTTTTTTCAGGTTTAGCCATAAAAATAATTATTAAAATTCAACAAAGAGATATATTTTAAATTTTATACTTTTTGTTTCCAATAATCTAAGAAATATACATTACTTACAATAATTAAATATTTTTAATAATTTAGCATTTTATAAAAGTTTTAAAAACTTCAAAAATGTTCAATGCTTCAAAATTGTGAAATAATGGCTTGTCAAACTAACCTATTATTTTCAGAATCAATATAATGGTATAATCTGAATATAAAACAAAAATTAATTTTACTGTGACAAAACTGTTTACGACTTCTATTCATTCTGTAAAAAGAATGAAAGATAAATATATAACATAGTGGCAGTCAAAAACACATTCATAATATGTAAAAATCCTGTCCCGCTACTAATTTCAATGCATTTTCCAAACTGTAGCTAAAAACAATTATACGTTTATTAGGTGAGAAATTTTATTTATATTTAGAAATATTTTCCTTATTCAGAACATAATGAATAATGGCAAGATAATCTTCTATCAATCGCTCTATCAGTTTCATTCGAAAACCAATATGATTTAAAATCCCGCCATTTTTTTAAAAAGTTAACGAAGGAATTCCACACAATTTGATTTAACAAATGTCGAAAAATCTTCTTGTAGTATTTTCGCTGTTGATTTTGGGCAACAGGATAGTAAGATAGACACTGATCTGATCTATCAACACCATGCAGTTTTCAACCACATTGTGAGGTCGCGGTAGCCTAATGGTCAAAGTAACAGACTCGTAGCTGGCGTGTCATGAGTTCGAACCCAGCACCACTGAAGATCTGCTGTGTAAGGGAGCGATGCTCAAGCGTCATCCTCGTCACTTGACCATGGTTTAAAATTACGAGGTCCGTCGCCAAGTGAGTTAATATTAACATCGCACTGTTCAGCTACACGAGGGCTTTTAGTGATGGACCTCGTAATTTTGAAGCATGGTCAAATGACGAGGGCGACACCTGAGCTGGCACCCCCTCTCCTAACTACCACACCAACGAGAGGACATTTCAGCTCTCGATAGATTTAACGTGCATCGCTGCCCTACACGGCGGGTCTTTTGTGGCACTGGGCTTGAACTCGAGACATGCCAACCATGATTCGATACCTTGACCACCTGGTACCCCGGCCACAGGTCCGTCGCCAAAAGCCCTCAAGTAGTTGAGTAGAGAAGAGAGAGAGTGCGACTTTAATATCCCCTCACTTAATTAAATTATATGAAATTTAAGGAATACTTGAAAAATATTAGAAGTCGAATATATATATATATATATTAAAAAATTAATCTAATGATAATTTTAAATATCCAAAGAATTATTAGTATTTATGGTAAATATATGTTTTTCAACTGAGTATGTGAGACACGTATAAATATCTTTTTCGAAATTCCAATGCAGAATTTCAGTGGAGCTAATACAAAATTCCTAGTTTTGCATGGTTAAGATTATAAAAATGTCCAAATTTTAATAACCTTTTCTTCAGTCAACCACTAATGGAACATGAATGATGAGGAATTATGCATAAATATATATTTTTTAACTTGAATTTAAAAAGGATCTTTATATTTATTTATATGCACAAATGTTAACTGTAAATTTGTCCAGATGCTTTTAAATACTCTTTATTTGAAGATTAAAGTTCAAAAATATAAGCTTGAAGTTAAAGTTCTCTTTGAATGAAATTAATGTTCAGACATTCAAAATTCAAATATAATTTGTTATCTGAACAATACAAAACAAGGGATTCTATGTAAGATGTCCTGAATACCTGGCTTTAAAATTATGAAAAACTAAAAGATTTAAATAGGGTTTTTTTTAACAATGCATAAAATTTTTTTGCAACTAATGTAATACAGAAGCTTAAAAATTATTCATGTTTAGAAGTGTCCGAAATTTTAAAAGATTTTAAATTTTGAACCTTTTTTTTTAATTTTTTTGACACATAACAAAATAATCATTTTTAAAAAAAAATCCCTGAAAGTATTGATTAAAATAAGAAAAATGAAACAGTAAATTATCCTCAATGTTTTAATATATAATTTGAATTTAAATACTACAGATATTTTTTAAAAACTTAGACATACATTATGAAAACTTAATTCCATTTGAGAATTTTAAGGTAAAGAAAAAAATGAGAATTCTCAACTCATTGACTTGCAATTATTTCTGTACACTTTAGGGTTTAAAGAAATTCTTCCCGATCAAATTCAACCCAAAGAAATTCAACCCGATCTTTTTGAGTTTCGTGATTTGTGGTTGGCAGCAACTGCAATGCAAATCGAGCGAGTATTTAAACTCGGCCCATGTTAGTTTTTAAGAGGGAAGGAGAAACAGAAATATAAGAAGTGTGTGAGTGGTTTAACTCTTAGAGGGAGAGAACGGCTGATTGGCAATGCAACTGCAGGTTGCATCACCATTTTCAGATTAGAAATTCATTTTACAATATTAGAAGACGGTTCGAATCGGATGTCTCTGGTAATGTTGCTTTTTTAGCTTATTGTTTTTTTTATCGCTCCAGTAACGAGCACAGTGACTTTATGATTGATTATTAAAGGCCAATTTTAAGAAACTGTTTTTCGTCTTCATGCCTCCTCGACACATAAATTTCACTGCTAGCTTTGCAAAATTTAAATTAGTTTACCAATAAGTGTAACAAATTTGGTTATGGGCCCAGTCCATGTACTGTGTCGAGACAGGCTAAGCAGTTGAACCAGGCCATGAACTTTGTCTATTTAAATACTGTTCCAGTCTAGAACTATTTTTTATGAACTCTGTTGCTAGTACGCTAAATTGAGTAACAGATATGGAGTTTAACAACCAGATATCAGTGTTGACTCCAAATAACTGGAACACGTGGAAGCATGATATGCAAGTACTCTTTTAATGCATTATGGTTGCTGGCAGTTTATAATACAGATCAAGCCAGAGCAACCTGATGAAGAGGCAACATACAAGGAAAAATTAGATCTACAACTTCGTAAGGATAGATGTTATACGTTGATCTATACTAATATCAGTTCAGATTTGAAAAATCTGATAACGGAAACAACTGACGGAGTAGCGGCATGGAAGATATTAAAAGATCACTTCGAACCAGTCACAAGAGCAAGAGTAATTCAACTATTAGATCAATTTTTTGGAACAAAATACCAACCAGGGGAAGATGTTGGAATCTTTATATCTCGTGTAAAGACAGTGGCAACCAGACTACAAGAAGCGGGTCATAAATTGGACGACCTGTACATAGGATTTCAATTAATAAGGTGGCTTCCTCAGGAATTCCAGTCTACCGTGCAACAAATCTACAGATGGAAAGAAGAGGACTTCAGAGTTGTCAAAATTGAAGCAGAGCTGATATTAGAAGCCAATCGTCTTCAGTTGATGAAACAAGATTTGGAGAAAGCGGAGAATGCTTACTTGAGCAGTTTCACTTCGAAGAAGTCGAAGACGTTACCTGGTGCTACGGCTGCAGCTCATGGAGATCCAAATGGCAAGAATGATTACCAAAGAAAAGGTGGTAAGGTATTTAACTGTAAAACTATTAAAAATGTTAAACAATCTATTAAGACTATAGGTCCGTGTTATGTATGTAATAAGTACGGGCATCTTAAAGTAAACTGTAAAGAGAAAAAGTCTACAAAAATCTCCTTCAACTGTAAATGAAACTTTTAACACAGAGTTTAATATAAATTTAAGATTTTGTGAAGCTGAATGTAGTCTTTTAGAACTAGATAAACAACTCGTAACTAGTTGTATCTTATTTGAGGAAAACTCTGATAAAGGTGTTTGGGTAATAGATACTGCTGCCACGAGTCATTTTTGTAATGACAAGAGTTTATTTTTAGATCTTAAACCGATAACTAACATGAAAATGTCGTTAGCAACGGAGGATAAAAGTTGCCCCGTAGATTTACACTTAGATTTCGGGTAAAATATAAGGGGAGTTTTCATGAAATAACTTTGTCTGATGTTTTATTTAATCCTAAGTTGAGGAGAAATTTGTTATCCGGTTCCAGATTAGAAAGTAAAGGTGCGCATTTTGTGGGTACTAAAGGTAAAAAATTAATGTTTTTAATAAAGACTGGATAAAATTGTTCTCGGCAACACGCCATGAAAATTTGCATTTTTTTAAGCCGGATCATTATATTATACCAAAGAGTAAGAAATTAGTTTTTTTAGTCATGTAACTGCTAAAACAAAAAACGGATCAATAGAAATATGGCATCAACGCTTTTGTCATGTTAATAACGATTACTTGGTAAAAACTAGTAAAAATGATAGTGTAAGAGGTCTCCCATGCTTAACTGATAATGGTAAGACTCATTGTATACCGTGTAAATTAGCAAAGTCCAAGAGAGTTTCATTCAAAAAGACAGGGGCCGTAAGATCAAAACGTCCATTGGAATTGTTGCATATGGACCTCTGTAGTCCAATGCCAACTGAAAGCCAAGGCGGTAATAAATATTTCTTGAGTATAATTGACGATTATTCAAAAAAGGTGACGGTATTTCCCATCCGAAATAAATCTGACGTATTTCATACGTTTATAAGATTTCAGAAACGAGCAGAACGTTTTCTAAGTAAAAAGGTAATAGAAGTTAGAACTGTTGGCGGACTAGAATTTTGTAATAAGGATATGGATAATTTCTTGACAGAACTGGGTATAAAGCATGAGGTAACAAATTCATATACGCCCGAAATGAATGGGGTCGCGGAGAGATTCAATTTAACCACTCTAGATGGCATCAAAACATTGCTTAAGTCTAGTGAAGTTCCCCATAAGTTTTGGGGAGAAGCATTACTTTGTTTCACTTATGCGTGGAATCGAATTTGTCACAAAGACAGTAACAAAACGCCTTTCGAAAAATATTCAGGTAGAAAACCATCGGTATTGCATCTAATACTTTTTGGATGTTTGGCATATGCTGGTGTGCCAAAACAAATTAGAAAAAAATTCGATATGCGTGCAAAAATGGGAATTATGATGGGATACGCACAACGTACTAAGGGTTATAGGATATGGTTGATAGATGAAAATAAATTAGTCGAGACTATTAATGTAAGATTCGATGAAAATAAGAGGGGAATTAATTTTAGACAAAAAGTTAATAGTAACCTTGGATATAATTTAAACCTTCCTGATTATTATGATGATGAGGATGATTTTGATAGAATAAAAGATTCATTAACGAGTCGTTTAGTTTCAAAGATAAGTACGGAAACACCCTTAACATCTGAAAAACCAGATGTATCTTACGATAATCATAGCTTGATCCCATGTACAGAGGTTAAGTGGATTCGAAATATAGGTAGGAAAGTAACTGGATCTAACGTATATTATAGTATAGAAGGGGAAGCAACCCGATTGAAATCTTTTAACGAAATAGAGAGATACTGTAAGAGGCATAATATTGAGTATGATCCTAGTTTATTTAATTTTAGAAAAGATAATACCGAATCCCAGGGATTTTCAGATTTGTCAGAGCAACAAGAAGCTCTTATGGTTGAAGTAACTATTCCTAATTGTTACAAACAGGCGATAAGATCCAGAGACGCATCTAAATGGCATGATGCAATGGATAAAGAAATTAACGTAATGAAGGAACGTAAAGTTTGGGATTTAGTTGATCATCCGGATAATATAAAAATTTTAGAAAACCGTTGGGTTTATACCATTAAATATGATGAAAATAATAAAATTGTTAGATACAAGGCCCGCTTAGTTGCGCGAGGTAACACACAATTACGAGGCGAGTCATCTGACGAGGTATTTAGTCCAGTTATTAACTTTACTATTGTAAGATTATTTTTCACTATCTGTGTATGTTTGTGGAAATGGACGCATATTCAAGTAGATATCACTAATGCTTATTTATATGCTAACTTAGATACTGTAATCTACATGAAGCAACCAACTGGATATGAAATTGATAATAACAAAGTGTGTAAGTTACGTAAAAGCAATATATGGACTCCACCAGAGTGGACGCCAGTGGTTTTTGGAATTAGAAAATAAATTAATTAAATTAAAATTTAAGAAGTTAGAGTGGGTTAATTGTGTATATATGTTTGAAGATAATGTAATTTTATTATTTTATGTAGATGACATGATTATATTTGGAAAAGAAATTGAAAACGTAAATTTTGTATTACAATTATTGCAGAAAAATTTTGATTTAAAAATTATGGGTAAAACAAAGAAATTATTAGGAATAAAATTTGAAGAAATAGGTAATATTCTGTTTATACATCAGAGATCTTACATTCGAAGGTTATGTGAAATTTACGAAAAATATAAATATCCCCTAAGTTCATTACCTATATCATAAGGTCAAGTTCTTTCCAAATTAGATTCACCCAAAACTAGCGAAGAAATTTTAACAGTTCCTTATAGAAATTTAATAGGATCTTTGTCATTTATTGCTATATGCACAAGACCTGATATTATGTATGCAGTAAATGTATTATCTCAATTCCAAGCAAACCCGGGAATAAAACATTGGAATTGCTTATTGAGATTATTAGGTTATTTAAAATACACTCAAGAATATAAATTAGAACTTTCAAAAGTTAAATCATTAAAACTAAGATGTTATTCAGACTCAGATTTTGCTACAAATAGGGATGATCGAGTGTCGATGGGAGGGTTCATAACTTTTATAGACGAAACTCCAATTTCATGGAGAACTTTCAAGCAAAAATCCGTTAGTCTGTCGACCATGGAAGCTGAGTATGTTAGTTTAACAGAAGCAGCTAAGGAATTCATTTGGCTAAAGAATGTAATTAATAATTAAAGTTTAAATTTGGAATTAAGTGAAAATGTAATGTTTTGTGATAATCAAGCTGCTATAAGTTTTTCAAAGTCACCAGTAGAAAAAATCATAGAACAAAACATATCGATGTTCGTTATCATTTTCTAAGGAATTTGATATACGACAAGGTTTTCCAAATTAAATATATAGGTACCAAAAATAATTTGGCGGACATTTTTACCAAACCCATGGTAAAGGAAAAATTGTTAGAATTTTGTAGAAAATTATTTCTTTTTAGAGAATAAGACTTTGTTTCTTTAAGATTAAAATATTGGTTTGTTTATTACAATAAAGATTGTGAATAAAATGTATTTTTTTGTGTTAAATTGTATAACATGTGATTATAGATTAAAATTAATTTACTGATTTGTAAGAGATAATGGTGCGAGATTGGAAAAAGGGGGCCGATTGTTAGACATTTAAAAAGTCGGATCCAAATTTTTATGATCTCCTTGTGTTGTTTTCCCAATCCCGTTCCATGATCTCAATGAAAGTAAGCACACCGATTCAAACCCGATCTTTTTGAGTTTCGTGATTTGTGGTTGGCAGCAACTGCAATGCAAATCGAGCGAGTATTTAAACTCGGCTCATGTTAGTTTTTAAGAGGGAAGGAGAAACAGAAATATAAGAAGTGTGTGAGTGGTTTAACTCTTAGAGGGAGAGAACGGCTGGTTGGCAATGCAACTGCAGGTTGCATCACCATTTTCAGATTAGAAATTCATTTTACAATATTAGAAGACGGTTCGAATCGAATGTCTCTGGTAATGTTGCTTTTTGAACTTATTGTTTTTTTTATCGCTCCAGTAACGAGCACAGTGACTTTATGATTGATTATTAAAGGCCAATTTTAAGAAACTGTTTTGCGTCTTCATGCCTCCTCGACATATAAATTTCACTGCTAGCTTTGCAAAATTTAAATTAGTTTACCAATAAGTGTAACAGTAGATTTATTAAAATACAAACTATTATTCTTTAAATCTCCCAATATATTTAAGATAAAAATTATCATAAAAAGTACAACAGAGTATTAAATATATTTAAGACATATTTCTGCTGGAATAAAATAGTTCTTGAAACTTATAAATTGAACAAAAACATTTAAAATTAGAAATAATTCTTTTTTCATAATTGGACCAAATTAGATATTCAAACACTATAAAAATGAAAGTTATTGCAATGAGAATCCATGAGCAATGTGTGTGTACATATATGTATGTATGCATATATATGAACTCTCAATATGAGAGCTATCTAAATTTTAATATTAAACATGCATGTTATAACAGTAAGTAAACTACGTAAGATTGGAAATGCAACACCAAGATGGTGCGGCCAGAAATTTATGCAAATTTCAAGAAAAACACATCTCACTAAATAGAGCAAATGAAATGCACAGTTTTCAGGCACAAGTTGAGAATTTTCAGGCACAAGTTGAGAACTATGTAAAGAAAGATATTTGCTGAATGGGCAATATCTGTGCCCAGGGTCATTTTTAACCTCCCCGGCACCCTAGGCACTTCAATAGTTATGCCCCCCTCCTACTTCCAGAGCACCCCTTTTCCTCTTTCAGTTCTTACTTTGTTTTGTTTTGAAAGTGATTTTCCTATAACTCTCTTAATTTTTTTCCCTTTCTTTGTTTTTGCTGTTTGAATAGTCTTTCCATTATCCACAACCTGTGGACTCATCATGTCCTGGACTGACAGCCTTAAGGAAAGGATAGTGGTATGGTTTGGCCACTTTTGCTCGTTTCTTACTTTATAGTATCACAGACCACCCACCCTTTTGTAAATTAGTGCAGTAAATTAATGAAATTTGCAATGACAGTATAGAAGTTACATTATAGTTTCAACAGTTTCAGAAGTTACATTATAGTTGTTTTCAACTTGTTAATTATCATCTTTTTTTCATCGCTTATTGCTTTACTTTTACTTTTTGACATCCTTATTCTTTGTTGAGTCACTGTCATTGTACTTATACAAAAATGAAGAGGGTTTTCTTTGAAAAACGAATTATTTTTTCGAGAAAATCATTAATAACACCATTGTAATGAATTTCCATTGCAATACTATTTTGAGTGCATAGCAACATCAAACTGCTAAGCCTTTCATTTTCCATAGTGGATCTCATTTCAGTCTTTACTCTCTTGAGAGCAGAAATGCTTCACTCATGATTCACTAGATGATGGTACATTCACTGTAATTTAATTAATTAATTATTATTATTTATCTATTCATTTATTTTTTTGCCCTCCAACTTTTTTGCGCCTTAGGCACATACCTAAGCAGAAAAGCGGCCCTGTCTGTGCCATTATTTCTGCAAGGAAAATCCTTTTGAAATTTTTCCCCCCCATCTTTGAGTACAGCAAGATATAGATGTCTCTCTGGCTAGCCTCCATCTCTAATCTCTCAACAATTCAACATTTCTGGGATCTGGTTGGACACTACTAGCATGCTCTATCACCATTATGATTTTTCTAAAAGTGTTAAATGTTGGACCTCTCAGATTTTCAAAGAGGCTAAATAGTAGGAGCCTGTCTAGCTGGAGCAAGTGTGACGAAAAATTCCCAACTTTTAGGTGTTTCTAGAGGTATGGTGTCTAAAGTCATGACAGCATACACACAGTGTGGCAAGACAAGCTCAACAAAGCAAAGTAGTGGATGGAAAGAGAAATTCAATGAAAGAAACTGATGGGTATTAAAGCAGATTGTAATGTCTAAAAAGCAATCAACTGCAGAGCTCAATCAGCATCTGGATTCTCTAGTGTCAATGATTATTGTTAGAAGGCACCTTCATAAACAGAATACTTATGGCAGAGCAACAATTAACAAGCCCCTTGTCCCAGATGTTAATGCCAAACATCGTCTCCAGTGGCATCACACTCACAAAACTTGGAAGATTCATAAGTGGAAGAAAGCAATATGGTCTGACGAATCATCTTTCACACTTTTCCCTACAACAGGATGGGTGCAGGTTTGGAGAACACCTGTACAAGCTTATGCTTGTGATCATCTCATTCCAATTGCCATCCATGGAGGTGGACGTGTCATGATATGGGTAGTCATGTTGTGGTCTTCTGCTGGACCAATCATAACCCTGAAAAAAAGGATCAATGGCGGAGGAGTATAAAGAAATTTTAGCTGACCAGGTCCGTTCTATGATGTAAACTTTGTATCCTGCAGAAGATGGAATTTTCTAGAATGATAATGCACCTATCCATGCAGTGGGACTTATCCAATTATGGTTTGATGAACACGGGATGAAGTTAAATATCTACCTTAGACTGCACAGTCATCCAACCTCAATATAAATGAACGTTATGGTCTATTTTAAAGCATTCAATATGGAATCGATATCCTCCCCCAGCATCTCTCCCAGAATTTTTACAGTATTTCCAAGAAGAACAGTACAATATTTCTCTAAATATTTTTTAACACTTGTATGAATCGATTTCTAGATTAATCTAAGCTGTATTATGTACCAAAGGTGGTCCTATACCATACTAATAAAGTATAAATCTAAGATGTTTCCATTATTTTGATAACCCCCTCTATATAATAGACAAGCGACTCCCTCCTCCCTCATGAGGTTTCTAGAACTATTCTATCTACTACAAACTTGAAATTTAGCAGTTAAACGGGGTTTACGTGGATGTTTCCGACAAAAATTACTGCTTTTTAACTATTAGACCTATAGATTTGTAATTTGACAGGCATGTTTCTTTTGTAAAGTAGAGATCTGCTAGGGACAGGTTTTGTAAAAATTGACTCTCAAGGAAGAAAGTTGAAAGGGCATCAAAAATAAATATACTTAGGTTTTTTAAATTCAAGTCCTGTTCTTTTTAATCAAGAAGCAAGTACTAAAAGAAGGCTTTTGAATACAATAAAATGTTTAATGTTATGATTTAGATATTGATAACTTAAAAATAATAAATAGAAAGGGTATTTCAACATCATGAAATACCCAGTGAAGCAGATGAATAATGGATAATACTAAGATACTTGCTAAGTTAAATAAATTGCTATTTTACAATGCTAATAATATAACTATCTGAAAATTACTTATTCTTTTCATGTATTAATATACACTGCTCAAAAAAATTAGGGAAGCATATGGATTTAATGAAATTAAATAAATATTTCTTTTGATAACTAATGTAAAACAAAACATCCATGGTCTAAAGTATAGCAGAAAACATATGAGAAAACTTCATATGGAAATAAAAGTTCATGACATAACAAACCAGAAAAAGGATACAATTGTAGGAATCATAATTTTGAAAACGTTTTTTATTGTCTCAGTGGTAAAATTGAACCTTTTGGCTGTTTTAAAAAAAAGAGGAATGGAAAACGTCACAATAACATGATCCATAGAAATCCATGGCTTGGCATATTATCAGGAGACTAGAATCTAGGCAAACACAAAGAGCCTGTAGCAGACGTTGTTGGCATGGCAGGAAGTGCCACTGCAAGACAGTGGAATTGATTCCAAAAAACAACGCATGTTCGAACGTCAGGCAGGACAAGGTTGTTCTCTTGCTACCACAGCAAATAACAACCGATATCCCCTGTTAGATAGAACAGTCAATGTGACGCCGATTAAAAGACAGTTTCTTTTGGCAACAAAATGAAGGATCTTAAACCAAACAATCCAAAATAGGCCTCATGTTAGTGGTCTGTATGCACGTAGGCTAATAGTGTGTATTTCATTCACAGCAAAAAACCATGGTGTCCATAGAAAGTAGGCTTCTCAACATCCGAAACTGGCTGCAAAGTGATTGCGGTTAAGTGCTGTTTATGGACAAGACCAATTCAGTTCAGAATGTGACACTAGACATGTTTTGATAAGGCAAGAAAGGACTCCTTAAAATAATTCTATATTCATTCAGGAAAGACAAGGTGGTTTGATGATAAGTGTTGGAATCTGCATATGCAAACTTAATGACTTGTATATCATTTGGAATGACAATTTGATGGTTCAAAGATACACAGACGATATCCTGAGACTCATGCCTTATGCTGCAGTCATTGGTTATTTCTCTCTTTATATGCAAGATAATGTCAGACCTCATACAGCTAGTCTTGTGGAGAGCTTTCTTGAAGGTGAAACAGTACAGCGTTTAAAGTGGCTAGCATGCTCTCCTGATCTTAATCCGATTGAGCATGTTTGGGACACTCTCGTATGATGCATTACTGCAAGATCAAGGTCTCCTGTAACTGACTTAGAGATAATGCTTCGACTACTCTTGAAGATCCCACATCAAGACTTAAAGACCCCACTTTGTCAAGAATGGAACAGTATTCCTCAAAGTCTCATAGATAACCTCACCGTATTCATGATAAAGAGGTGTGTGGCAGTCTTAGCATTTTGGGGGACCACACACCATATTAAATATCCTGTATTATTTCCAAAAAATCAGGTTTTTTTGTCATTTACATGTAACTAAATTGTTGCCCTGAAGCATCATTTCATGTTTTTTAAGCCATTCCAAAGAATTAAAGTTCCCATCTAATTGCTTTTTGCTTCATTTTGTCTATATTGCATTTTGACACTGTATTCTCCATTTTATGTCCAAGCATGGCTATTAAGTAACAATTTCTTCATTTTTTTTTTGCATTCTCCTCTAAATATTTTGGGCAGTTTATATACATTAATCTTAAATTTCAGTGAAAGATTTCATAATTTTTTAATTAATATTCTGAATTCATAAATGATTTAAAATCTTCAAATTTCTATTTCAGCTAAAATATCAACAACTACCTTTTAAATGAATATATAGTTGGATTACAAACAAGAAAATGCTAAACTAAAATTAAATGAGTAATAAAAGTTCCTACAAGAAAAAGCACCATACTTCCTTTTTTTTAAAATTCTTAACATACAATGAAAAAATCCAAAATTTAAAATTATAATTCAAATATACATCTTTACAGTGCCAAATATTCTTTGTATTTTAAAAATTTTAGTATATTTAAGCAAATGCATATATTGTACCCCTTTTTGTAACAATAAAGAAATACAAAATAAAGCAAACACAAATTGCATACAATCTAAGGTAGTGTATAATCACTGCAATCTGTTGTTTTCTATCTAATAAATTAATCCCACTTCGGTATAAGTCCTAAGGTTTAGAGTAAAAAAGAACTCTTGTGACTGGAGCAGTTTCACATGATCAAGATCATCAAAGAATTTTTTACAAAAAGAGTTGATCAATGCATGAAACAGCTGATAGTCATTAATTACCAAGTTAGAAGAATAGAGAAGGTAGGGGGTAAAACTAGCCAAACAAACCTTACAATTTTTTGACAAGTGATTATGGCAGTGTGGAGGCCCTCATAATTGTGGTGGAGGATAACACTGTGACAATTAACAACCCTTTGCAATCAGTCTTGATTGCAATCAAAAACTGATAATAGAAAGCAGTAATAATGGTTTAATTAAATGTCAAGACCTTTTAGTTAATTATATTCCCAGCACATTGCATTTTAACCACTCCACAACACCTTCTTTGAATGAAAGTCCGTTTTTGACATTGATGCACGAATTTCAGATGGCATACAGTCTGTTGATACTTTTCATTGTGGTACAAAATTTATTTCTCATCTTGTTTGTACCATGAAAGCAATAAAAAACAAGTAATGATTTGCAATTACCATTAATCTGCAGGAAGCTGATGTGGAGAATCCAAAGGTAATTTTCTCATAAAACCAAACTCTTGCAACCATTTTTTGAATATTTTCTGATACACATAAAAAGTTTCAGCTAATTCTGCCACAATTGAATTGTGATTGCTTATAATCAAAAGCCTCTTCTCCAACAAACGAAAAATGTCCCCACCTTGCATGATTTGACAGCATGTCTACTTTTTGGAATCATCGATAACATATGCTGTTAATTATGCTATGATCATGCTAAGGTGCTGCACTGCAAAAATCAATCTCATATAGCAGTCTTATGAGCACTTTATCTCTTGTCATGTTATACCAAGATGTTTTCACAACTACTCTACAATCAGAAACACCATATAATCATATGCTCACAGTACTGTGTGAAGTTCATTCAACTAGAAATTTATACATCTAAAAATAAATAAAATGTTTGCATATACCTGACACAATTAAAAAAAACTATAAAAAATGAAGAGATGAAAATTAAATCATTTCATCAATTCATAAAAGTATAACAAATGTAATTAAAAACATATTTACATACTACTACTTCCTTCTGTGTCTCCAGCATAGCTTTCACCATATGATCCAACATCAGTTATTTCTTTATCAGAAGAAGTAATTCCATCTATCACTTCTGTTGAAGATGTTGTTCTACCCTTAATTGTAAAAAATATATATCAATTTGTTAAACATGCAAAATATCGATAATACTGATTTACAATATAAAATGTGCAAAAAAAAAGCCTTTTTAATACATAAACATAAAAAAATAACTTTTTCAAAATTATATGAAAAAGAAATCATTACAATATTTTTTTTAATTTTTCAAACTTATTTCACTTAAATTTTATACAAATTAGGCTTTACAATCATTAATTAATAAATTTTAATTTAAATTGTAAAGACCAGCACAAATATATTAAAATACTTCATGAAATAATATCTTAATTAATACTTTTTTCAATATTTTAATTTATACTTTAAACATACCAAAATACTAGACTAAAAATGATAACTGCTCTTCTTTAAAAATAATTTTACTAATAATAAACACTAAATTCAAAGGCACAAAAGCATTTAAAAATATTACTTAATTGAATTCAATATATGTTACAGTTTCTAGAAAACTTACATTCAATATTTAAAAATTATGTATGAGATATATGAAATTAAAATAATTGACATGGTGGAAAATAATGATAAGATAAAAATAATTATCAGATATACAAAACAAAGGAACCGCATTTGAGTATTAATTGATGTCTTGAACATAATTGAAATAGTTTTTTCTTTTACATGATTAAACTCCATTTTTTTACTGCAATAAGAGAATTTCTTTCTAACATCTCCACTCCATTTTTCAGAAATGAACAGTATACTCATTCAAATCTGTGATCAATTACATTATTTAATATAGGTAGATGTAAGTATATAAAGGATAGACTTTACATAATTTTTGGTAAATCAAACATGCTGAATGCAAAAATAGCATGCATTTTTTTTGACAAGATACATGTTTTAAAAAATATCAGGTAATATGTTCATTTATTTAATTAAATAACTTGGAGACATTACAATTCCAGCATGATTCTACTTTGAATTAAACATAAACAAAAAAAATGCTTTATTCTAATGCATTCTAAGGTGCTCCATTCTCCAGCCCAAGGGTATCAAACTTGTCAAAATGCAATGTCCAGCACTAAATGTGCTACTAAATTAAATTTATATTACAGCATTATTTATTTTTTTATGGCAATGAAATTGTGGTAAAAGCGTGGGGTGTTCGATATCAATTGTTATAAATTCTTACTAGTTCTATTCTAAAATGCTGAGTTAGCTTAAAAGTGTAGTACAAAGCACCCCACACTTTTACCAGAATGACATTAATTTTCTTGTTTATCATTTTATTCTTATGTATAGAATTATTTTTTGCAGTTTTTTTATACCATAAAAGCGTGTTTTTTAGTTTTTTTATAAACTATAATTTATTTTTCATATTTAGTTCGATCAACAATAAAAGGATGTTTCTGTTTTTGTTTTTTAAGCTATCATTTATTCATTGATAAATTAATCTTAAATGCATCATTTTTTAGAATCTGGAATACCCACTGGCAGCCTACCAAAATGTCAATATGGCCTGGTTTGCAAAATGTAGGATCAACCAACTGAAAGAGTTAAGTTTGAAATATTTCATGCGGAAGGTGTAAAGTCAATGACATTTTTTATTAAAAAGAGCTCAATATTCTCTCTGAAACTTGCATCAGCATTAGACATAAAAGTACACCATTTAAATCAAAGAGTTTGTGAGAAATTATTTAATCCGGTGACCTTTGAATAAATTCTCAGTTGTTTTGGTAAAATGAAACAATGAATGATGTTTCATTCCACAGATACAACAAAAGTTTAGAAAAACAGACTTTATGTCTGAGTTCAGACGTTAGAACTCAATTTTTTTTCACATGCACAAATCTTTTTAAAAAATTTTTTTTTTTAATTTTTATTTTCAGAAAAACTAGACAATTGTTTATATTATAGTAAGAAATTGCTGATGCACTTTCCCCTTTTTTAAATAAAGAACACTTTTTGGGTTGTAATTTAATCTTTTACTCGCCAAATCTTGAAATAGTTAATCCTGATGATCCTGATCAGGACAATGGAACAAAGTTATGAAATTATTATCGGTCCTTAAAAAAAGTGCAAAATTTTGAATTAATCTGAGCTTTTAAAGTAGGTAAAAATCGAGTTCAAAGATTCTGTTACATACAAGTGAAGCTTATAAAAGTGTGTTAAAAAAAGGATAATTTAAGATTGCAACTTTAAAAAAATGGAAAAATAAAAAGAATGTGTTAGATTTTAGTAATCAAACACACATTTATAAATTTCTCTTATAAATACAGTGCAAAATTAAAATCAATAACTTTTTTTTTTATTTCCTGCTTTAATTTAAATATGATAAGCTCTTGTGGACAGGGAAGCAATATTCAAACACATTCAGTGATGAATTATCCCTCAGAGAGAAGAAAACTAGTTTAAGATACAAGTTAAATTTCAGTATAATGCAAACTTATTTAAGAATTCTTTTTCAATGAGTATTTTATTTTTTAACCTAAAAACTTTTATTTTCATTCATTCAGTAAATTTTCAAACTGTTAATACTTTATAGATATGTAATAATTCTACCTACAATTTAATAGTATCCATTTTATTTAATTCAATGAACTCTTTAAGACAAGCAAGCAATTACAAAAAGTCTTTAAAGTTTACTACATTTTCTCCCAATACAATATATCGAAATGAAAATTTAACAATTTAATATCTATGAAAAGAAAATAAATTCAGACCTTGCATTGATACTGAATTGATGAAATTACTGGAGCAGAATAAAAGCAACATTTCAAAATAAATTCAAATAATAATATTTGGTACTCAGGTGATTTTGGAGATTGAACTTTAAGATTATTTTTAACTGTTTCCAATACTGCAATTTTGGTGGAAATCTGAAACAAATAATGTACGAAAATAAAATTTATTATTTTACAAACAGATTAAAATTAATCATTTAACACAAATCAACATTTTAGCTATGTAAAAATTTACAGAATTAATCATATAAATAAGAGCAATTCTGCTTTACTTTAAATTATTACTCAGCATTTAAAATAATTACTGGGTCTTCTCAACTAATAACAGAGTTCTGTTCAAAGAGTTATAGATACTATACATACAACACAAAAAATCAATCCATGTATATATAATCTGTGCACAAAATATAAAAAATACATACCGTATTTACTCAAATCTAAGGTGCACTATTTTTCCAGTGTTAATGCTGCTGAAATTTGAGTGGGGCTTAACACCTTTAACACAATTTTTATTCCAAAAATGTGTAGAGAATTGGGGGTGTCGTGTAGAATCGAGAACAACACTTTTTCACAAAATGTTTTTTGAGAATTCGGGGTGCAACTTAGATTTGAGTAAATACGGTACATACTACCAAAAAAAGTTTGAAATTTTGTTCTTATGTAAAAATAGCTAGTACTAAATGAATTTCTGGATCAGACTTAGGAATTTTTTTTATACTCTATCAATATAGTTATCTTTCTTTATTTTTTGTGGTCACAAATGCATCTCAGTATTAAAAGTTGCATGATTAAAATTAAATATAAAACAATTTAATGAGAAAATAACAAAGTCCAATTTTTATTAAAACTGAAGAAAATATAAAATTGTTGTTGCTTATCCTTGAAAGATAATCTGGTTTGTAAAATTAAATTCTTTAAATAGTTTTAATTTATACATACCTCCTTTTGAGTTTTTATAGAAACAGTAAGCAAACTTTGTATAAGCAGTAATAAATTCTTTGCAACATCTGGTTCCTTTGAAAAGTCTTGCAGTGATAAAATACGATTTAAATTTTTAAGTAACGTAATAAATAGATTATATCCAGAATCAAATGCTTTTTCACTCATCCTATAAAAGTAATCATTTTTTATACTAGACAAAACTTCTTTATAGCATTTCCATAAATCACAAATGAAATGAATCCTTCCTTCTGAGTCTACACAGTTATTAATATTAGCAGTTAGAGAATTCACATTAGACATTCTATCTGTTTCAAATTGTTCAGCACCAGATAAAAGCACACCCAGATTTTCTGAGAATAACTGAGTATGTTCAAGAAGAAAGTCACAGAATGTAACAGAGGCTGGTAGATGCATCATTGTTGAATAAGAATTAGTAAAATCAATTTCTTCATTAACTTCATTTTCAGATGAAATTAAAATCTTTAATGCCCTGAGAGAAAGTGATCTGAACTCTGAGATTTGAAGAAATGGATAGAGGTTTGGTATCCCTCCAAAATTAACAAAAATGACAGATAATGAGTTTTCTGAAAGGACTAGTTGAAGAATGTATAAAAAACATTTGCTTTTTATTTTCTGAGAAGGTGATGAAAAATGTTCACTGGTTGATAAGTGCAAAAACTGAGGAAGAATAACTTTGATAAACAATTGCCTTTTGAATTCATTAGCACCATCAGCAAAAATTTGAATGAGATGTTTTGTAATGTTCTCTAATGTTTCAATAGCACAAGAGTTTAGTAAATCTCCATAAACATTAAAACTGTTCCAGAATGTGGTTCCCATATTCAAATTTATTTCTTTTACACGATGTGAATGTGACACATTATATTTTTCTAAAATTGGCAAAGTCATATTTTCACTTTGATTAAGACGTGTTGAGCAACATGAGCACTGATTTTGCATTCCAATTAATCCAAGTTGAGGAAATAAAGATTTTTCAAGCAGAAGCAAAGTGAGATGCTGTGTTTCAAAATCAAAATTGTTAAACCTGCTGAATAAAATGTTTAGAACAAATCCAGGATTCAAACAACAGCAGATACCACACATTTTTAATTGTTTTATAACTTCATTTGAAGTATATTTTGAAACAGGTAAATTGAAAATTTTCAACAATATGCAGCTCATTGAGCCAATACAACAAACCGGTTCTTTACTGCTATCGATATAGCTTGCACTGGGTCCAAACAAATCATTATGATGGTGTACAGAATCTTTGACAGAAATATTAGCACTGGAATTTCCAGAATATAATGCAGAAACCTTTTCATATTTGAGAAAAATTACAATACTTTTTATTAAGGAAATAATAGTACATACATCATTATTTTCTGATTTATTTTCACACTCTTTATCTAAAGATGAAATGACGTAATAACATATACTTGAACCATTTTCATAAAAAGTTCTAACAATGCATATTATTTTTGCATAATCTTCAGAGCAAATCGCAATTGTATTATTTATTAACATTAAACAACCTTTGATAACATCGGATATAAATACTGTGGATGTACTTCGAGACTGTAAACAGATAATTTCATCTGAAATATTGAGCAATGTTGAGATTACTTCATTTTCATTTGGGGCACCGGTATAGCCTAAAATGAGGAAGAAAAAAGGAGTTAAAAAATATCAGTCACATAATTCAGAGAAAAATGTTTACATGTTACTGTACATCACATAAAAATCAAAAGATACTCAAATTATTTCAGCAAGAAACAATCTATAACACACATACAAAAATTAATTCTTTTGATATAATTTTTACAATTTGGTATTTTCTTTAATTGTTGATTTTTTGCTGCAATTATGAAGGCTTACAGAAATATTAATGAG
Organism: Trichonephila clavipes; assembly: GCA_019973935.1. NCBI lineage: Eukaryota > Metazoa > Arthropoda > Arachnida > Araneae > Nephilidae > Trichonephila > Trichonephila clavipes. The sequence continues at coordinate 75,444 of BMAU01000848.1, read as the reverse complement.
AAGTGCAATCATTCAGAAAATTCAATTTCAAAAAAGTAGAAATGTGAGTAGAAATATATTGCCATATGTGCATATCCCTTGCTTCTATATCAAATCAAATATTTAGAATAGGAAACATAAATGAAATTTTAGATTAAACTTATAATAACAATTTCTGTTTTAAAAAAGAAAATTATGTAAAAACATTTCATATAGTAAAAAAATTAACAGTATTTTTAAGTCTCAAAACGAATTTTTTTTTTTTAAAAAAAATTGCTGATATTGTAGTTACAAAAAAGAACTATTCAATTAAAATTTTTTGTAACAAAAATAATTAGCAAAAGAAACATTTCAGACTAAAAAATACACTTTAAACTGTAATTGATTATATAACTACATATATATTTTATTTTTATTTATAAAAACAGTTATTGTTATATAAGGCCTGTTGAATAGAAATATACACTAGTGAATAAAGAAAAATTTACAATATGTGTGACTGGAAAAATATACAGAACATTGATGCTTGTTCGAGTCTATAAATAATCATCGCATCTTTCAAGCACTAATCCAAACAATGAAAAAAATTACCTTCTCAAAAAATAAGAATACTTTTTTAACTATTCTTTTAGAAAAACATTAACACTTTACTTATATGTTAAGGCTTAGTTTTTAGGTTATTGCTTAAAAGTTTCAGAGGTTGTTTGAGTTGACAAAACATGCATATCATGCAAAAGAAAATATCTGTGTTTAAATAATAATTAATGTATTCCTTCCCCCTTTTCTTTGGATGAGACATAAAAAATTATTCAGCTCTTCAGAACATTTAACTTAATTATCATCAAATTCTCTCACACTATCGTTTTCATTTTGTCAATGAGACTATGTACATTATATAATATATAAATGCCAAGACTTCATCTAAAATTAATTGAATAATTTCATTATTTATTTTCATATGAAATTCATCAAACATTTAAAAAAATTAATTATCCAAAAACTATAAATTAATTTTCTAAAGCATCAAATAGAAATTACAAAACAATTATGATAGATTTAATAAAAGTTATAACATTAATACGCAATTGACAAAAGAAAAACTTTAACATAAGATTAAAAAGCTAGAGTAAATTTTTATGAAATAATATTCTGGCACTAAAAACCCAGTAAAATTTACTATCACAAAAAATATTAAGAAAACAATCAAGGAGAAAATATTCAATTTTCAACTTAAAAATAGATCCTTGATAAAACTCTGAAATTACAAACATATTATTTAGTTGGACTAATATCATTTTTTTCAAGCTATATGATAAAGATAACATTATGAAAGAATAAAAATAATTAACTGTATATTTGAAAAAGTTTGATGCATTGAAACAGCATGATTGTCAATATCAAATATTTAATTCTGCATCAAAATGTTTACTTAATGACCTTAAACTGCTTTATTTAAATGCATTATGATAAGAAATATATAACTTTACTTACTTAATCCTGAATAAGTTACAGTAGCTGCCAAAAATACTAACTTCAACAGCTGGTCTCGTATACTATGTATGTCTTCTTTCAACCAGCCTTGGAATGAATATCGACCATTGTGAATATCTTTCAGAGTATTCAAAGAAAACTCTAAAATTAATGGAGCAGAACAAGATGTGTATTCAGAGTTTCTGTGATCAAGTTGTGCACTTTCCTGAAATAAGTTTAAAATGAAATGCATGTAGTCCATGACTGAAATTGTATAGCACTTAAAGTCTTGTAACTGAATGGGTAAAGAAAGATCCATTAAAGGAGGCTCTTGATCACTTTCATCCACCTCAGAGAGACTTTTTGGCACAGATGTAGAATTTATGCGATGTACTTTTTGTAATGTTCTGAGCTGAGATGCTGGTATAGCACAAGGTTCAAAAAGAACTTGATCATCACCAGAACTAGAGCTAGAATCTTTTTCCAAAATCTTAAGTCTTTTACGGCGAATACGCTTCTTTCCAAACAAAGTTCTTTTTTTTTTCGGAACACAATTATCTGGCCACCTCAAATCTATGTTATAAGGTACATGCTTAATTCTCTTAGATAATAAGAAACAAGAACTCAGAGGTAAGCACTTTGGTTTTCTTTGCAAACATGCTAGGAGAAAATATTGAATTGTTTGGAATTAATACAGTATTTCTGTCAGTAAGATACTTTAAATTTACTTATTTATTAATTAATTTCAAAATAAAAATTTTAATACAAGTAAATTGAATACTAACCAGGAACTGAGGAAATACACACAGGAAGAGATAACAGAACAGGAACATGCAATACTAAGAGTTTTATTAAGTCCTTTAAACACAATAGATTCTACAAAAAAAAGAATAAGAATGGAAATATAAATTACAATTGTACTGATAAAAAAATTGAATTACATTAACAAAATGTGATTTTTTAAATGATTTTGATAGATACAAACTAATATTTCACACACACACACACATTTACCTGTATTCCAATGTTTTCCAAAGTCCATAAAATTTTCCAACCTCGTCCTTCTAATAGGTAACGTTTAAATGGCTGTGAGACATTTGCATTGTCAATGTCATGAAGTGAATTTGCTTTTACAGTTTCACAAATCTGATACATGTCAGAAAGTAACTGATGAGCTAAAATATTTCCTGAACTCTTCCATTGGAAACTAAAAATTTAAATTAAATAGTTAATATCTTTTATAAAGTCTACGAAAAAAAATTGATAAAAAATGTTTATAAAAACAATAACAAACACAAATTATTAACTGTGCAAAAATGAAAAATTATGGTTTTGTTGGATAAATAAAAAAAAAAACTTTTTTAAGGAATATCAATAGAAACTTTTTTTTATTTTATAAAATACAATTGTATAAAAATGATACATTTTAAATTACATATAGCTAATGCAGCATATAAATTGAAAAAAAGATAATAAGATTTACATTGTGTTAAAAAGAACTCATAAATCTAATGTACATTTGAAAGTAAATTACTTATAGTTACAAAAATTTATATAGGGTATGTGTATGCAGATTTAGATACAACATATATACATACAATAAAACATCAAATAAAATTGTGTTCATTTATTGCACCTTAAATGAAAAACCTTGGTTACATATATTTGAAAGAGTATCTTGAATAGTATTTTAATTTAGTGTAAAAAGAAGAGGATAAACACAATACTTTAAATTAAAATTATTTATTGAAAGAAATATCTAAATGAATGAATGAATTTTTTAAAAATTGTAATAATAAAAAGAGCAACAGGAAAACATTTCAAAAATAATAGAAGTAATAAAGAAATTCACGGTTGATTTCTTTTAAAAATTGTATTTCAATTAAAAAACAGATATTTCATAATTTAAGTTAGAATATTACATATATATGTATAAATTAAAGTAAAATTTTATAATTTGCATAAAATTCAACAAAATAATTGGTTACTCAAACAACATAATACAAATTATTGTCTAATGTTATTGATAAATAGATCTATATAAATAAAAATAAATGTTTGTGTCTATATGTCACTTATGTCTTCTTAAACCGTTCATCCAATTGCAATGAAACTTTGGGGAATGGTTGGTGAAAGTTTCTGAGTTAGTAAAATTGACCCCTAAGGGGCATTGCAGGGGCTTAAGGGACATTAGAGATAAATATTCTCATTTTTGAACTATAAGACCTACAAACTTGAAAATTGGGAAATATATTCCTTTCAAGTATTCGAGGTCCACTACAAAAGAGGGGTTGGCGAAAAATGAATCCTAAGGGGCAGTGCAGGGGGTTATGCAATGATATAGATAAATATTCCCATTTTTGAACTATTGAACCCAAAAACTTGAAATTCGGTAGACCTGTTCTGTTTATAAAATTGAGATTCGCCACTCAAGGGGTTTTACGAATATTGAATCCCAGGGGTGTTGCGAGGACTTACAGGGCGTTACATATAAATATTCCCGCTTTTGAACTATTAGACCTACATGCTAGAAATTTGATAGACCAGGCCCTTTCATGGAGTAGAGATAAGCTTCAAAAAGTTTTTTGAGAATCAACCCGAAAAGTCATTGTGAGGGCTTAAGGGACATTAGAGGTAAATATTACTGTTTTTGAACTTTTAGATGCACAGACTTCAAATTTTGTAGGCCTGTTTATTTTTTTTTGTTGAATATAGATCCACTAAGAACAGATTTTATGGAAATTGAGTTCTATTGGGGGAAGGGAGTTTCTGAGATTCATAAGAAAATTTTCGTTATCCAACTACTACTTAACCATAATGAAATTTAGTAAGCATTTTACTTTTGTTGAATGAAAATTCACTAAGAAAGGTTTTTACAGAAATCAACTCCTATGGAGGAAAGGAAACCTTTTGTAGTATACTAATAATAAAAATTCCCGTTTACGAATTACTAGACCTACAGTAATGAAATTTGGTATGTATTTCTCTCATGTTGAAAAGAACAGGTCTTACAGAAATCGACTCTCAAAGTGGCTACTGGAGCTTATTGATAAAAAAAAATCCATTTTTGATCTATTAGATTTAGACTTGAAATTTGGCAAGCATGCTTATTTTATTGAGTAGAAATCTACTTGGGAGAGGGGGTAAAGAGAGAATAAAAGAGAATTATTTTCTGCAAATGGCTTTTCATTTTTTGCTCAATTTTCAATAATTGTATCTAATCTCAAAGTTTAAATTTTAAAATGCTCTGCTAAAGCATTTTGTGGTCCAATGCTATGGTCAAATTTGCATAAAATGCTAAGCTTTTCACTCAAAGAAAAACATTTTCGTTTCCAACAATTTGCTGTGCTTCAAAAACTTTCAAATATAAAATTTCAGGCAAAACCGTTCAGTTAATAAACCTCACTTCTTTCAAGAAAGATGGGAAAATGTTAAAATACTCCCTGGGGTGTGAAGTGGGATGAATGAAGAAAGAAATTTTATGTCCTATTAAAAACTCATGTGATCGGTTATACTCAAGATTCACATCTGCCCCCATAAAACCTAATGATGGGCTGTACCCTTTCCAGTTGAAATTTGCTGCTTGAAAGAAAAGTTTTTCTGTTCTGGATAAAAGGATGTCTTTCGAAAAGAAATCCAATTTTTTCTAGTCCAAAATAACAAAACAAAAAAAAAACAATTGGGGCTGCTGAAATAAGTTGTTAATTTGAGGTTTATTTTTCATAAAGTAGGGGGTTTAGACTTCAATTTAATTGGGGGGGAGAAAAATTTATTTAATCGCAAAATTCATTAAATAGGTTTTAGTAAATGGGAGTCTGGCCAACACCTCCTAGATACAAGGCCTAGCTACTGAAATGAGAGAGACTTGTGACGTCCCATATAGTAGGTATAGAAATCCCGCCTGATTTGAAGTTCACTTTACTCGCCTATGCCATTTTGATTGTTGCTGCTGTACAGTTCGCAGCTTTGTACATTTTTATTGTAGATTTTCAATTTATTTGTGACGAATTTGGATAAAACCATAAAAAAATGAGTTGAACCGAATTGCAATAGCAATTATAAAGATACTGGGACAGTACAAATGTTTGGATTCCCAAAGGAGGACTTTCTTCGAAATAAATGGATACAAGCCCTTTCAAGAAAAGATTTTGCTCCATCAAAGTATTCGAAAGTAAGTTTTTTAATTTTATTCCATTTATGGAAATTGCAATAATATCTTTATTTTAAAAGTCTACAAATAACTGTAATAGGTTGTTCAATAAGACCTTTGAAAATGTACTCATTTCTTTTTCTTCATGTGAGTTTCTTAAACATTGGCAATTCATTTTTATTTATCTATAATGATAAAGGTGTTTTGTTTATGAAATAAATATTGTGTAGCCCTAATAAAATTTATGTTTTTAAAAATGAGCCCAAACAAGCATAGTTAATGAGACAAAAACTGTCTAGTGTTTTTGCTATTGCTGCTTTATTTTTGTGTCATTTACCAAATACCTTTTCGTAGAATCAACAAAAGTACCTTAAGTATTGATAGTTTGTTAGCAAAGAAAACCCATTATGATACATAGCTTGCAGTCAATGCAAATATGGACATAAGCAACCATTTATTGTATATTTTGTATATTAATATGATGTGAGATACAAAATGCAAAACACATTCACAACAACAACAACAAAAAAATAGCTGGTTTTTGAACTATTAGGATGACTTTAAAAGTAAGAAAAATAAAGCTGTAAAAGTAAGCAGAAAACAGATAAACATGACTCAGCATTAACCTCACAATTCGTTAACTTCATTTAAAAAAAATCAAATTATCAGAGAAATTTTTGTTAATTCTAACAAATATTTTTTGTTGATGCAATACAATCTATATATATATTTAATTTTATAGGTTTGTGAATTACACTTTTCGGATGATGCAATACGAAGATACACCAAAGCTTACAATGAAAAGACTGGAGAGAAGATATGTGTGCCCTTAAAGGGTTTCAGACTACAAAATTTTGCTGTGCCAACTATTTTTACAGATTTCCCCACATATCTTTCTAACTCTGGAAATCCTGCTCGTGAATGTCCTGAGCAAAGACTGCAAAGATTAGAAAATGAACACTTACAACGCTCAATCCAAGCATGCATTATTTCCTAGGAAGAATTCGAAAAAAAAAGAAATCATTTACATCGTTTTCAGAATTAGTAGTGTTGAGTGTTTAAATGCAGAGGAGCTTCAGGACATATGGACTGTCATTTTTAAAAAGGATCTAGTAATAATTATGATGTTAGACACAAAAATATCTCCTGTTATTAAAGCATCAGTGATTATAAATAAAGACACATTTAACAATTCACATAGGTCAAACAAAGATAGATCAACTTGGTAAGTACAAATTTCCTGTAAAAGTTAATAATACTATTGTTGTAAATGAAATATTACAGGAACTGGCTCTCAGAATAGAAACGAAAAGCTCCCATGATTTTCCTACAGCATTTGGTTTTATTGTTAATCATTTAGAAAGTATGTTTTCAGATTTAAATGATGATAAAAAAAATTGCACTCCATTTCTTAATTGACCAACTCAAGTTTTTAACTAGTAACAAGTTTTCTTTTATATATTGCTCTAAAATGATTTTTTTTTTGTATATTACAATCCATATCACCTCATGCCAATAAATTTTTAAGAAATTCAGGATATCTCAATATTCCCCATCTCAGAACTTTGCGCAAAATTTGTACATCTTTAAAAACTAACCCTCAAACAGAACAATCAAATGAAAACTTTCTAGCATACATGGAAAAAAAAATCTAAATCCTAAATCTATCCTAAATCTGTTGACAAAACTGTCATACTGATCCATTAAAAAATTAACTAAATCCATTTAAAGCCATATTTAGATTTTAAAGGGGTAATATTCTAGGGATGGCATATAACAGTGAACAAGCTGCTACTTCAGCATAGGTGTTAATGACTCAGTCTTCTTTCTCCTCTTAAAGAAGTAGTTCATATAATGCCAGTGAAAAAAATCGATGGAGAAAAATTGTTTGCTGTTGTTAAAAAAACTGTCATATAGCTTGATGGTATAGGATTCAAAGTTATAGGTGTAGTTTCTGACAATTCTATAAATCGAAAAGCAATATGTCAAACTTTTCTGTTCCTCCCAAATTGAGCATTGTATATCCACATCCTTCTGATTCTTCCAATCCTTTATTTTTTGTTATTGATTCAGTGCACATTTTTAAATGCATTCGTAACAGTTGGATTAATTAATCAAAAAAATGCAGGTCAATGTTTTTATTTTCCAGATTTTGAAGATCATAGTAAGTTTTCATTATTAGAAGCAAATTTCTCTACACTTAAACAACTATATGACATAGAAAGTAATAATTTAGTAAAGTTTGCTTATGGTTTAACTTTGAAGGCTTTATGTCCTACAAATCTTGAAAAACAAAATGTGAAACTTGTGCTTAAGATATTTAATAATTGTTATTCAGGGGCTTCAACTATTAGGAGAGCAATATAAACTAATTAGTTATGAAACAACATCAATTTTTATTTCTTTAATTTATACATGGTGGAAAATAGTTAATGTTAAAACACCTTTAAAGGGACAACATTTGCTTGATCCTTATCAGCAACCGATTACTTTATCTCCAGAAAACCAAACATGTGAATTCTTGCCTAAAATTTTGTTATGGTTAGACTCGTGGAAGGGAAAAAATTGTACTACTGGCACCCTCACTAAGAAACACATCTTGCTTTTATTCATACCACATACGCTTTACTTGAAATGTCAAAATATTGCATTAGCGAATTAAAATTTCAATATTTTCTCCCCTGAAAATTTAAATAGATGCATTAGAAAGTCGTTTTGGGAAATATAGAACACTTTCAGGTTCTCAATATTTAATATCAATTCAACAGCTTTATGAAGTAGAAGCTAAACTAAGAATGCAAAATTTTTTACCTCTAACTTTGGTTTCAAACACATATGGCCAGCTGAACTTAAAAGACATTCATTTGGAAGATTCGTGTGATGAAAGTCCTTTAGAGTCATCAGTATTGCATAATTTTAATATTACACTATCTGAAAAATATTTTCATGATGCTCAGCCGTATCTACCTGTTTTAACATAGTTAGCTGATGTTTGTGCTAGAGCAGCACTTAAAAAATTAAAATGCGACTTTTGTTCCAAATCACTTGTTCTTAATAAATCTTTTGAACTAAATTCTAACTATGATTTAATACGTAACTTAGACAGAGGAAGTTTATCGTGCCCTTCTCCAGATGTTGTTACAGCAGTGCTCTACAATTATAAAATGGTTTAGAAACTTCTTTCTAATGATTATGAAAATATGTTCCTTAAACAAAATAATCAACGTTAAATTGCCTCAGAAATATCGATTAGCTTGATAAAGACGAATGAATTTACGCATGTACTATGCATGGTACCAATAAAGTTTTATAACATATTTAATTCACATTTGCAACAATGTATAACTGCTTTTGGAAGAAAAAGTACCAAAGATTTAAAGAAAGAAAAGTAACTGTGACAACAGTTAAATAAATTGTATAATCTATTTCTATGTATGTATTTATTTTTCCTGTATATATCTATAATTATATAGTACAGATTTTTGTCTAAAAATATATTTGAAATTTATTCAATAATTCTTAATGCTGTGATTGTATTTGATACCAATAAAGCTACTGTTTTTAAATTTATTTGTCTTTTTTTTTTTTTTTTTGCTTTGAAAAAAATACCTGCTTTATTAGTTAAATGAATTACATTTTTACATATGGGTGTATTACATTTTCTCTCTACATATACATTTATTTTAGGTATATATCTATGCTTCAATGTATGTACAATTTATCTAAAAAACATATATTTTTAACTTATTTTACGATAACCTGTTATATTGTTATTAAATGGGAACTTTATTTTTTGGTAATTTTTATTGCTGTTATTGAAGAGAGTGAAGAATTTTTGCTTATTACTGTGCATGATACCAATAGTTTTAAAACATTTAATCTAGATTTTTAACAATGCATAATTGAATAACTATTGTTGGAGGGAAAATATAGAAACATTTTAAGCAATGAAAAGTAACTGACAAATAGCTAAATAAACTGTGTAATCTGTTTCTGTGTACATATTTAATTTCATGTATGTATCTGTAATCATATATGTATGGATTTAATAAAAAAATATTTTTGTCAACTTATTTTATGGTAATTTTTCATGCTGTTATGTAGACAGCAAACTTTTGTTTATTAATTTGATACCAATAAAGTTTTAAAACATATTTAACTACTTTTGAGAGAAAAAGTACTAAAAATTTAAGGAAAAAAAAGTGACAGACAAACAGCTAAATAAACTGTGTAATCTATTTTTAAGTATATATTTATTTTCCTGTATATATCTATAATTATACAGGCGTAGATTTATCTACAAATATATTTGAAATTTATTTAATACTACTTAATGTGCGATACCAATAAAGTTACTGCTTTTAAATTTGTATGTCGTTTTTTGTTTTGAAAACTATTTCTAATTTTATTTTCCTCTTTGTAACTATTCTGAAAAAAAATAAGAAGATAAATTTTAAAATTAAGAAATAATCATAGTTATGTAAAAAAAAGAAATATACGAATACCAAAAGGCTCTTATTTGCTACAATGTAATAAATGCGTTTATGTTCAATGCAATGCATTCGTAGTAATGGATAATCATATACTTGCAATTATTATTTAAATTGGAAAACTAATATTAACTCATATTTTAAGTACATGAAATACAATTTAATATGATTAATTTACTAATTTTTTTAATCTCCTGTAAAAAAAAGACTATAATTAGTTTAATAACAAAAAGGATTAAAAAAAATGCATCAGAGAAGCTCCGTAGGGGATGGATGATTTCTCCCTACTAGTAGTGACGTCACAAATCAGTGGCCAGGCCTTGTATCTAGGAGGTGCTGGTCTGGCTGCATTAATATTTCCATACAGAAAATTTATAGCACAGTGCTTAATTTAAGCAGGTTTTGTATTAATCCATATCTCTTCTGCTCTTTAAGCCAATGAATTTGTATTCCATATTAAAATAATATGCATAACTTTAATTGTTTTTAACAGAATTTTTACTTAAACAATTTAGCATCCTAGACTCAATGCCTCTATTAACCTTATTAGAACTCACAATGAATAAAATATCAAAGATTACAAACAAAAGAAATTGTACTATACTTTCTAAATGTAATAAAATATACCATTTTATGGACAATTTTCAAAATGACATTAGCAGCATTAGCTCAGGGATTAAAAAAATAAGTCGATTAAATAATATGTTCAAAATATTTTTTATAATAAGTGTAAACATATCTAAACATAAAAACAGATCAAATGTAAATGTTATATAAAGTACCTGAAAGAATTATTAATGTTCACATTTGGTCCACAAAGCAGACTTAAATATTTAATTAGGAAAATATCCAGCCAATTTTCTCCATCCTAGATTAAAAGAAAAAAAAAACCTATCATTAAAGTGAAAGTTTAAAGGAAGTATTCATTTAACCAATATTGTTAAAAGTTGTATAATACTAATTTTAAAAACTTTCTGAAATGTCTGAATTTTTGTCTGAAAAATGTCTGAATTTTTGTATGCTTTATCTAATATATCTCCCTTTACATTTTCTTAAAAACTTCCTTTGTTCCACTAAGGATATGGTGTTAATATATGCATTACTTAACATAATCACAAGTTATCACATTTCTTAAAATAGAATTCGATCAATAGATTCTGCTATCCAATTTTAATAATCCAATTATGATACACAAACCTTGTTCTTATTTAAGACAGATAAAAAAAAAACTAATTTTAAAATAATAAAACTATTTTTCTTTTTGAAAAACTTTCAGTTCACTGATTCTCTTCTGATTTCTCTTTAATAAAAATATCTAATTTTTATTTTTATGTAAATAATACAAAAAAAAATAAACTAAATTGAAATGGTCCCAACTTATGATATTTGTGACTGTCCAAAAAGTTACAGCGAAAGATTGAATTGGAAATAATAGAAATATACTAAATTTTCAATAAAAAAAATACCCTCTTAAAAATTTTTTTGTAATAATTCATAGAGAAAATTGGGTATTTATGTATTATCATAACCATACTGACAACATTATATGAAACGAAGCACACGCGCGCGCGCGATTGCCAATTCAGCGCATACAACCCATGCCAAATCTGTGTTGACAACTTGAGAAGCTATCTTCAACATTAGCATTGTTGAGATAGAACATTAATTTTGAAAACTGATTATTTTTAATATTCATAACACATACAAATATTTAACTGAAATCAGTTTCAGTTTAACATTTTGGATGATATACATTTAAGATAAAAGTGACTGAAAAATACTAATAGAAAATTTATTGTTAAAAAAAATTATAAAAAGATAAAAAAAAAATTTATCTGCAATTTTAACAGTCAAATTATCCTTTGCTCGCATCTTTGTATAATACGTATTAATGTATTATAATTTCATAACAATATTTTAAAAGAAAATTAGATGATTTAGCAATTGCTATGCTGTTAAATGGTCAGATTAACTGTCAACATTTTTCTAAAAAAGCAGGCTGAATATTTTAACTATTCTTTACAATATAAATAAATTTTATATATATAATATTAATACAATAATTACTGATCTTTGTTTAAGCAAAAACATGCCTACTTCAGTTTTAGTGGTATTCAAGAACTTAAGCCAAATTTTATGCAGATCATTGATATCTGAAGAACTCATGATGAATCTAAAAATTTTAAAAATATTAACATAATCATTAAATAAAGTTATAGTTAAACATTTACATAAAAACAAGCATAAACATATATATGGTTTACAAAAAAGGATAAAGGAAAAAGCAACAGCCAACAATAAAAATGTACACACATACATTTAGATATATAATTTGCTAACCTAATAAATATACATGCACATATTTAGACATATAATTTTATAACCCTGTTTATATATCTTATATGATTTATATTATCCAACAAACCTTTCAATGCAATCCTTTATGGTCATCTATGGGTAATTACAAGATTAAAAAAGTTAAATATTTTAATATATTTCCTGTTGGCTTCGCTGGTGTATTTTTCTCTTGAAATCCTGGCTTTCAATATCGATCCGGAATGATAAAATAACATATTTAATCATTTGATAAAATGAAGGTAAATGGAACACACTCAACAAGGAAAAATGAACTTAAATTAAAAGGAATGAAAATCCCATTCTAACAAAAGGATATCTATGTAATTATACAACTGTTTATGAATAGAGGTAATTCATATATCTAAATAAATTTGGAGTGCTTTTCTGTTTCAATGGGAGCGGGTGTTGGTAAGTTAAATTTTTTTTTGCAAAATTAATCACCAAACACAAAATAAGGTAATCTAATTCCAGATTCAGTTCTTAAATTATTATTTTACTAAGAAACATGAAACTTTTAATGCTTCCAACACTGAAGAAAAGTAAGTTTTTTTTATACAATCAAATGGTGATTGTTTTGTAACATTTTTACAGCACCCCAAAATGGAAAAAGTACCTAATTTTGGATGAACAATCAATGGTACTTTTCTGTTTCACCAACACATGCCAAGCCAGGTTTATTGGTGACAAAACACAATATACACGTAAAAATTTTTTAATAAATGTTAGTTCTCATTGTTTTTACATTCACTTTTTATATATTATGAAAAAGACAGTAATGATAAGAAAAGGCAGTTATTTGTTTTAAAAATGTGACAGTACACAGTTATCAGTGGGAATATTCCATTTGACATCAGTTGTACCATTTTTGGTGACATTATCACTTGCACCACTGAAACAGAAAAGTACCCAATTAATAACCGATAACTATTTCTATTTTTTTAATGAAGTACTTATGTTTATAAGTAATCATTCCTAAAATACACTATATATAATTTTATAAATATGTAGTATTTGTAAACGTAACACTTTATGTATTAAATTTCAAAAAATGTACTTTATAAAATGCTTTAAAAATTTTAATTTTGTATAATTCTAATTTCTCTTAATTTTTTTATAGATATTGTGTAAAATCTAAAATTTGTAAATATTTTTTTAAAAAATTACATTTATTGTATTGGAAATATATAAATTTTACAACAGGGGGGTGGGCCACTCACGACCCACCTTGAATAATTTTGTGGCCCAAAAGATTAATTACAACTTTACAAAATACAATTATTTTGTGCAATCTTTTTGTATTTACTGTAGTGTTTTGTAAAAAATATATCCCATAACTGTTTTTATTTTATTGCATTTGTTTTTATACATACATAGAAGTGAGCAGTATCGCATTGCAGTGACCCCTCCTCCCCGCAGCATCATGCTTGATTTTTATAACTTTATTACACTGCTTATTGCTATAGCTAGGCATAATTGATCATTGCATTTTTTTAAAAGTTATTTGTTTGTATACAGGAAAAATAATGAAAACAATAATAATTCATCCCGTTTTAAATTTTCACTCCAATAAATGTTTGTAAAGGGTCCAAAACTAATGTAAAGCTAAATATTTTTATATGTGGCCTGCTGAGATTATAATGTTCTTTTGAAGTTGCCTGCAAGGTCATTTGGGTTGGCTACCCCTCATTTAAAATCAGCACTTCAGATAAAGTCGATTTTGACAAAAATGTAGCAGAATCCTAAAAAAATTCATTTAGAGAAATACAGATATTTCTCATCATGATCAGAAATATATTTCTCATCATGATCAGAAATATATTTCTCATCATGATCAAAAATATATTTCTTAAAACAATGCAGCATTCATTATAGTTAATAGGATTATTCTGTATCATTTCATCATCTTTTTATTTCTTTCATTAAAATCTAGATCTTTTTTAAATGCATATGTTGAGAGTTACACTTAATAGTAAATGAATACCCTCAAAATTAAAAAGATGAAAATTGCACATCATTCATAGTTTAACTCATACACTTAAAAAAACTGAGATTTTTTTAGATGCATTAACCATTAAATACAAAAATTGTAAGGAAACTCATATTATATAAATATTACTAATGTTCTCTATACAACAGTTAAGATCAAATTTAAAAAACTTATGGCAACATTCTCTCAAAAAATGATACCAAACCAGAGAGTTTTGTGCTGTTCAACAAATTTCAAAGTAAATTAAAAAAAAGTCAAATTATTAGTTGAAATTCAGAATTAATAACTTTACTTGCAAAATATTTATGTAATTCAAAATCATAGAATCCAAATTCAGTCCTTTTATATACAAAGTTACAATTTTACATGTTAACCATTATAAAAACATATTAAACAATTACATGTACAGAAAAAGAAATCAAAACCTTGTTTTGAAAATTAATTTAAAAAAATTCTGTTGTGACTTAATTGTTATGATACACTTAAATTTGATGCAAATATCAAAATAAGTAATTTGGATCTAATTCTTTTATAAGGGTTTTATCTAATTATCGTCAAGTTTAAGTTACTAATAAAAAAATGACAGTAGGAAAATAAGGAAAGCAAAATGTAAACATATATAAGTGGAACAAATAATGGAATCAACAAAAATGCATCAGATAAAATAGTTATACAGTTCTCCAATAGGTTTGATTTTTTTCTTGATGGTAAGAGGGATCATCCGAATTTATTTCAAAACAATCAACAAACATTTATGTAAGACATGCAAATTTAATCAAGCATCTAGAACAAGCAAAAAATGTGTCACCTACACGGCAAAAGTAAATTTTATTTAATTCCAGTAATATTTGAAGTAAGAATTAATGAGCTATTAGTTCTATTTTTCTTGTTTGGTTTACGGACTGAGGAATTTCAACACTCAACCACTTCTCATGATTGCAAACACAAACATTGAAATAAGCATGTCATTTGAATCGTTGATAAAGCGATCACGTGCTGTTTTGACACGTGATATGAGCTGAGTGATGATGCCTAAGATAAATGCAAAATATTTTCCAACAGAAAGGTATTCACAGATCACCACGGCGCAAAATCACGAAGTTCCAAGAATAGATAAATGTTCATTCTCTCATCACAATTTAGTTATAAAAAATTCGCGAATAATTATTTAAAGCTCCAGTAATTAATTTGTAATCACAATTAAATAGAAGCTGCAATAACGTCATAAAGTTTTTACAGGGTGAGGAAAACTGGGGAGGGAAAAGAGAGATAAAGAGAAAAAGTTATGCATCTTTGTGATTGGTCTCGTTTAGCGTAGAACGCCCAAGGGAGGAACTATGAGAAAGCGGTATAGCTCATTCTCTTAACGAGAGGAAAGTGCAATTTCGACTACCTTTAACTATATTGAAGCTTTTATTGCTTATGTAAGCAATAAATGCATGTAGTTAAATTCACTCAATTTTAAACGGTGTATCGGATTTTCTGTTTTTATTTTGAGTATTAAACGATGAAATTAAATAATTGCATGGCTGTATTTAGTCGCTTAAATGGTTGTCTTTTTAAAGGTGAAAGAACAGCTTGATATGTATACTAACATATTTACATTTTATAAAAATGTTTCAATAATTACTTACACAAATCAGAGAATGAAAGAAATTTTTCATTTTAATTTAAATAAAATTTGTTAAAATAATTGCTATTTAACTACTGCTCAGTATATACATTTAAAATTGTTTGCGGTAGTATTAGATTTAGTTGATTTATTATAAAATGAATATATATGCATATATATATATGACATAATGCAATGAACTTAGTAATCTGTGTGAAACATAGAAAACCTTACTATCGTATAATTTTAGATAAATTAGTAGGAATATTTATTTTGACTAAAGAATTTATTGATTTAGTTTCTTTTCTCCTCAGGTTACTTATGTAATTTGCAACAATCGGCTATCATCGTATTGAAACGACACTTTACTGATTGGCATACTGTTGGTGCTATCTGTCTGGAGAGAAAGCCTATCATCACACAGCCTTTGATTCCATTGGAACAAAAATATTTGCAATATTTACAAAAGTTGGAAGTAGAGAAAAGCTATTTAAGTGACCATGAGAAAAGGCACATTGAAGACTTGTAAGTAAAGAATTGTGAAATTTTTCTTCTCTTATTTGGTAGTATTTTAAATTGCATTATCACAAAATTATGGCTTGCTTTACCCCAATCATTAATCTGAAGATTTCCACATGTTATAACTGAATGGTATTAGTTATTTTTATGTACATGTAATAAAACTATATGTAATATACATGATTAATGTTATGCAATCTGTAAAAATCATGCTTAGAAGTTGTCTGATTTATTTAGTTGTAAAATTTTAGAAAAAAAAAGGAGAGAGAATCTGCAATGTGTTATACATATTTGATATAAAAAAGTATTCAAATGAAAATAAGTCTATCGTATTAATAAATTCATGTGGAATATTTATTACTGATAATTCTCAAATTACTCCATAATGCTGAAAATTTAAACAGAAAAAATTGTAATTTACAGATATAACTAATTCATTTATTCTTCATAAATTTACGCTCAGGATTAAAAAAAAAAATAATGGGGTGGTTGAAAACCTTAAGAACTTTCAGTGAATAGATATCACACAAGTGTAAAAGATAAAGACATCCTAAATTTCTGCAAGTTCTTCCATAGCTGGATTAAATTAGCATAAATGTTATGACTTAAAAAATTTAATTATGGTGTTAATGGATTAATTACTAAAATTGAATTTAATTTTTTTTCTAAATTAAAAAACTAGAACTATGTATCTTATGCTTCAAATTTCATTTGAATAAAATCTTTTGTTCCAGAAATATTTAGAGATAGTTATAAACCAGCCATTGTCTAAAGTATTTCATACAAATGTTTGCTATATTTTCCTTATTTTTTAATACAGTATGATGAATTGATTGATGATTAAAGAGCTTAAATTAGTATATGGCCTCATATAACTTCTTGGTTTCCTTCTGTAATTTCAAAAGATTGTATTTCTTAAACTGCTGAAACGACCTTCATGAAATTTTAGGATTAAAGAGTTTTTTCTAATGATAAGAACAAATATATAAAATTTAGTTTGTTATAATTACTTTTTTCCTTTGTAATTGTATTTAATAATTGGTATTTTTCATACAATATTTTTCTCTTCTCCTCTTACTTTTTTTAGAATTTGGAAAAAAGTTGTTTATAGTTAAGTGTAAAAAGTTTGTAACAATGGCCAAATACTAATTGCTGAATCACCAAATGACATTCTTTTGAAATTAGACGATCCATTTTTTTACCCCTATAACTCATAAACTTATAAGGCAAACTTTTTGAAATTTGAGCTTATTTCATAATGTGGAATCAAATAAATAAAAAAATTGGAAAATTTCATTTTAAAAGTTAAGCATATTAAGTCATCCATTAGCATCATAATTGCACTCCTTTAACCTATTAAAAAAATTCGTCTAACTGTGAGGAAAATTGCAGAAGTTAATGAGAATATATCCCCCTTTTCCTTTCTTTGGCAATTATGTTATGCGTTTATTTTTAACTGCTTTAAGATATGTTTCCTTTGAAACTGAAGATAAATGTCCTAAAATGAATACATTTTTTAAAAGTATATAAATTGGGATAAACTGGGCTATGAGACCATGAAGGAGGAAAGGATTTTGGATGCTTTTGAATACCAGGTCATGAGAAGTGCTTCGGGAGGAATTCAGAAAAATGGTATCTGGTGTAGAAGATGCAGCATTAAATTATATCAAATGTTCAAAGAGTTTGCTATCGTTCATTATATTATATTATGCTCATTATTATTACAATCCTCAATAATGAGTCTTGATTGAACTGGCATGTTATCTGTATAAATGACTAACATTCTAAAAGAAAGATTTGATTTTGTAACACTATAAGAAAATCTAGACATAGATAGATAAATTGATAGATGTAGTTAAGAAGGATTGTTTGGTTTTTATAATGAAGAATTGGAGAAATTTGGCTGCCAGTAGAAGTGGTTGGAAACATGTGGTTCTTAAAGCCTTAGCCCATCCTGGTCTGTCATGCCATGGATGATGATAATGAAATTGGAAAAAAATGTTTTTGTTAACTTTTCAATTTTAAGATTTTTACTCTGAATTTCATTTTAGAACATGTTTTTTAGGTTTTGTTAACCTTGTATAATATATAAGTTATATTTTTACTAACACTTTTATTCAAAATATAGTTTTGATCAGTGGCATAACGGAGAATATTAGCCCCCCCCCTTCCACCTCTCCCGCATGATGTGGGGTTGTATGTTATACCACTGGTTTTGATGGATTGTTATCTTTGTGCAGTATCTTGAAATTCTGATTAGAGAAAATGATTTAATAATTACATTTATTAATTTTTTTAGAAAAATAGCTGATAAACTTAAGAAAGGTGATGTAGAAGATATGGATGTTGTATCAAAACAAACTGCTCAAGATTTTGAAGATACTTGGCTTGAAGAATTTAATAAATATAAACCTAATTCAAGGCAAACAGGTAATTACCATTATTTCTTTGTTAAAATTGTTATTGTATTATTTGATTTTAAAGCTTGTATGGCA
This sequence comes from Trichonephila clavipes, assembly GCA_019973935.1. NCBI lineage: Eukaryota > Metazoa > Arthropoda > Arachnida > Araneae > Nephilidae > Trichonephila > Trichonephila clavipes. The sequence goes on along the minus strand of BMAU01000848.1, from coordinate 56,384 downwards.
TTGTTTTTTTGAAATAGTGATATTTTAATGTTTTGTAATGTAATTGTACATAATATGAGTTTTTCTAGAAAAATTACTGATATCTTATGTTATCAAACAGCTGTTGCTATTTTTGTCTAGATATTTCAACAATTCTTTTTCTGTCATTAAAAACTATTTATTTTTATGTACTCTTTTGTAGAAGCAGATAAAACTAATGATCGTCATTCACTTCAACGCAGATTAGATTCCTCTCTAGTATTAGTAATAAAACAAAAACTAGGAAATGATTATAGATGGATTTTACCGCAAGCAGTTCATCAAAATGGGGAAACCCTTCGACAGGTAAACTATTGACACTATTTATCTCTGTGTGTGTATTTTAATTTCATATTTGTTGCATTATTGCTGCCTTAAGATTTTATTCCAATAGAGTTTTAAAGTTAAATTTTCCTCTGGATCTATAAATCTTAAAGCATTGTATTGTAGTATTTTCTTAGGTAAATATATATGATGTAAATCTATTGTTATAACCTTGAGTATATATTGTAAATTTTCCTCAACTGATAAATTTCCAAGTGATGGTGAAAAAACAATTAACAGATGTCAAGCTGCTAAAACTAGTATTGAATCCACAAACTTTTGCCTTGATACTTAGAACCAGCTTTATGAAACTTCTAATCTTCACTGTGATACATTTATTGAAATTTGCTCTATGAGAATTCTAAATCAATTTTTAATCAAATCGATAAATTTTCTCACCTTGGCATCCAATGAACTTGCAAACTCCTGAAAAAATGATTAATTTGGATTTCTATAAGAAAGAATTGAACATTCTGGGTCCAGTCTTGTATATACAACACCAAAATATTTAGACATACAATTAATTATGCATCATTGATATTTCAATTTTCCAGTTTCACTTATTTAAGCACATTCATATCAATTTTATCAGAAGACTGCTGATGTCCTGCTCTTATTGTTAATTTGTATATCGATTGTTTTTCTAAGTGAGAATTATCCCATAGTGGACATCACCGCAGAAACTGCTGCATGCTTGCTAGTTCATGAAAACTAGATATTTCCCTTTGATACCCCTTTATGGTTAACTACCATACAAATTCTGAAACTTGAATCATCATTATTTAGATCGCTATCATCCATTTCAGATATAGAAACTGCCACAGATCACCTTATCATCCTTGTAACAGAATTGTTAAACAGTTTCATTGTAATTTTAAATCATTATTTATTTGTCATATATTAATGTGGATTGAGTAGATGCCTTTCCAATCATTCTAATGTACAAACTTCTATAAAGGAGGACCTTAATGTCCTCCAGCACAACTACTGTACAGAAACAAGCCTCAAACTACCCAATAAATTTTTCTACTCCAACTAAAATTGTAACTGGCCCTGTCTGCTATGTAGGGTGGTTACAATGCCTTATAGAATATGATTAGTTCACTATCTAAAATTTTTCATTCTGTTTTAGATGAGAAGGATTTTCTTTTAATTAATGGTCAAATAGTGCATGAAACTTGATGATACACATATTTGAGTTTTTTTTTTTGCCAGTGATTTTGCTGGAATAAATTAAAAAGGAAATGCAAATATTTAAATTGATATTTTATTCAGAGTGATGAATTGAGTTGAATGATGGTGCAGTTATCCCTTCTATAAATCTCAAGTAATAATGTAATGAATAAAATCATCCAATGACTGGTCCAGAGGAAAATTCATTTTTGTCTTAGTTGTCTAATATATGCACCAGGTTGCTAGCAGGTTGATGGTTCCAATTAAACACTGAAGCAAAGGTTAACAGCTTGCACTGAAATAGGTTCTGCCTTTGAGAGAATAACTTAAAGTACAGTATGATAACATTGCAATACCTGAAATGTGAACTATATATTCATCATATGGAATAAAGAGTATTACAGCAATGTGTATACGACATTCCAGAAACATCGCTTTGAAAATTTTATTTTACTGCAGCTATTTGAGGTATTTTGTTGTTATTCCTTAATGAAATTTAATATAATGCTATTTCAAATTGATGCAACATTTCTTTTAATTATGTAATTTAAAAAAAGAATTTTTAATTATTTTAAAATTTAATAATGTGTTTATTTAATTTTTTTAAATTTTTAGACAGTTGAAGGAGTTTTACATAACATATGTGTGGATCCAGTAAAAGTGCAATTTATGGGCAATGCACCAGTTGGTTACTATAAATATAAGTATCCTAAAGCAGCAAGGGCAAATGGAATTTGTGGTGCTAAAGTAATTATATATATTTATAGTAATTCACACATAATTTTATGATTTATTGAAAACTACATTTTATAAGTCAAATGTAGAACCATACAGAAAAGTTGTCATTTACAGCAGTGACATTTCATATGAAATACTACAGAATCAGTATTAATAATGTATCTATTTTCTGAAAGGATTGTTTTAATATATATTTAAAATTCCTTAGTTGGTTTTATTTTTGATTTTCATTTATTTACATATTAATAATATCCCCCCCCAAAACATATCTGTAGTGAAAAAAATCTGCCTTGTATCACTTTATGTTGACAATATAATTACACCCAGCTCTTTTTTTACTCAGTCTTTTTTTACATAATTTTGAAATAACTTGGTACATGAATTGGAGGATTTTTTTTTTATTTTACTCAAATTTTTTGTTCTAGCATGAATTCCCCCAAAATTTTGGGATTTTCGACCCTTTTGGATGAGGACACTTTAATCTAATTTTTGACAGTTTATGACAATAAAGAAGTGGACAATGCCAAAGTCAAAGATGAAGTTCTGCTATTAACAGTTGATTTAATTTGGGAGGGCTTCAAATTTGATACAAGAATGGAATAGCATTTTTTTACTCATGATTCAGACACAGAGCATGCATTAAAATTTCAATGTAATCTTAGGTTTCATGTAGCAGGATGTCAAGAATTATATCAACAACTTGAGAAATAAAAAAACAGCCTCTAATAACAGATTTTATAACAACAAAAAACTAACTAATAATGAATAAAGTTCTTCAGTTGAATCAAAACCAACAGTATTTTGATTAAAATTCTTTGACATTTCATTTTTATGAGTAATAAAAATGAATTGTTTTTGTTTTATAAATATGCAACATGGATTTCATCATTATTTTTTTGCATGTCTTTTTTGGAAAATATTTAGAGATTTTCATCTTACAGGATTTTTTAAAATTGAGAAACATATCTCCAAATATCCCATATGTCACATGTATTTTTTTACACAATTTTCTAAGGAATGTATCTATTGTGTAAAAAAAGAGTTGGGTATAAATCAAAAATTCAAAATTTACTAATAAAAATAAACAGCTAGGATATGTTGATTTTATTCCAAATATTTCTGTTTCAGTTGGATTCTAGAAATCTCTCTAAGAAATTCATTTTTATTTAATTAACATGTGAATCATTCTTCAACATAAATATTTTTTTGCTTTTGTTTTTTAAAAAAAGATTTAGAATTAAATTTTATTTATTGTACTTACTAAAATTATTTATTATTAAGTATAGTAAACACATTTTTACAAGAAAATCTCTAATTCAATTATATATTATGTATGATTTGTTAACAATTAGTACAATCAGTGGCGCACACAAGAGGGGGGGTCCGTACCTCCTCCAAAGCCCTTGCTTTTTTCCAATTGATTATAATTGTAAGTATAGAGTACGTAAAATTTAATTAATTACTTGTTATTAATGATTAATTTTATTAATTAATGCAAATTATGTATTCAAAAATTTGTTTTTTCTGTGTTTTGTTCCCGAATATCGACAAAGTCAAAAGGAGCATGGTATAAGAATGGTGAACTTTCGACCCCAGACCCCCTTGAAAAATTCTTGTGTGCACCACTGAATACAATACTAAATAAATATTTAAAAAGTTGCATTTAATTTTAAAATAAACCAATATTGTTAATTTCTGTTAGATAAATATTTACATTATAAAAATGTTTAACAATATGACATTAAATGTACAAATGATTTCTTTCTAGGTTTTCTTTTTCAAAGCACAACTTCTTGAAAAGAATCCAAAATCTCTCAATATAAAATTATCAGACACCGTAAGTGATGCAATATGGCTGCCTCATTCAGAGTTGAATGAAGTCTTACAATCTGGTTATGGAAAGACAGTTCAGTCATTTCTTTTTCCTGATACATTTGACATAGATGTTAGTCATTCTTTAGCTGATAATTCATTAGAAGACAATGAAATTTTATTGAAAACTTCAGTTTCAAATTAAAATTTAGTTTCTCATACATTGTATTAAAGTATTTATTAAAGTTGTTTTTGTCTTTTAATGTATTTTATTATTTGTGTAACACATTAGGATGGATCAAAAAAATTTTTTGGTTTCTTGTTGTTCTTTCATCTTATAATTGTTATTCTCTCTAGGACAATTGCCTTTCACCTAATTAAATAAAATAGGAAGAAAAAAATTGGATTTTTAAAAATATCTTCCACTCATATATTACACTTAAAATTTTGAAAAATTCAGATACTATACTATTTTTTTATATAATTTTTTAATGTACCAAAGCTGATTGCTATTGTTCTAAATGTGAAGATTTACTAAATATCTAATGTGGATATGAAGTGGAAGAAAAGGAAATTTAAACTTATAAAGTCAAAATATCTTATTGTTAATGCAAAAAACTTAAAATTCTTCTTTGTAAAATTAGCAGTATTTTATAATGTTGTTCAATTTTATTTTTCCACCATTAATAAACAAAACTTAGTAAATGGTAAGCATTTCATATTTCAGATATTTTGACACTATATGTGAACCTACTTTTAAGCACAATTTATAAAACCATCCAATATTTTTTATTGAAAGGAATGTATTTTGAAGTTTGATTTTTGAGAAATTCGGGTATTATTAATCTTCGGGCGGAAGCGGGACACGCCAGAGAATAAAAACTCTGGGTCATTCTTTAGTGCATCCATCTAGATCAGTGATACTCAACCGGTGACCTTTTCTGAGAGGTCTGGTCATAGCCCATTGCACTAAGAAATTCAATTATTTAAGAACAATTTACTGAAAACTAAGCTGGATATTCTACCAATGAAACAACCAAATATATCAATTTTGCCATCAGATTGTTTTAATAGTAGAATCTAAACAAGAGTCTTAGTCAAGAATGAAAGGAAATGGTAACTACCCAATAACTTAGTAAAAAATCCTTTCAAGTAAATATTTTGTATATGTATTTGATGTTAACGTATGTGTGTTTGATGTTAAAAGCCGAAAATATAAGAGTATTAATATTTTGATCAATTTTGCTTTGGTCTTATAGTGGGTTTTCTCATTATTCTCATGTTGCAGCCCGCGTGAAATACCTGTCATGTGAGTGTGGCCAGGCAAGAGAGAAAAAAGGTTGAGTACCCCTGTTCTCGATTGTCAGCAATCCAAACAGATTAATTGTTTATGAACTTCGCATTTAGAAGCAGCACTAGAGTTATTGGAAACGAAAATAATTTTGAATCATGGTCAAGGATGGCATTTGCGCTAGTACAAATGTCAGCAGTAGTGTTATAGTCAATATCACTCTTCTTAACTAACGTCATGAACGTAAGCCGCTGGCAATAAATCGGTGAATCATGCTCCTGGCCGAAATAGGAGCATCCATTGCCGGACATGTTGGTCTGCAACACTTGTTGGCGAATGCGTTGTTCCATGTGCATTGACGCCTTTGTGGACACATTGGCACGTCTGTTATAAGGCGCATTTTCTTTCTCCAATTACCTTTGTCATAAACAGTATACCATAGATTCGCATAAGTGGCTATCCGCTCCTATCACAACTTCCCACTTCTCAATCTAATCATATAAAGCCTCTTTTTTACTGTCTGTCGGCTGAAACTGCCTCTGTTGGTGGCTGTTGATCCTCTTTGGAATGATGTATTTACTGAGTGAAGATAAACAGCCCCGTTAGCTGCAGTCCTTTGACCATCGTATGACTATTGAAATAGTTCTTTCCCTTATATATACTCACCGAGTGTGGAACAACTGTGCATTTTTGATTATAACCCAGTGAGCTGAGTTTTACATCTTTTTTCCCAATTTTTGATGTTGTATATTCACTGCCATTTCTGTGGATATCTTTAACATTTCAAAAAGTAAAGTGGACTCAAAATTAAATAGCAGCGTTAAACATTATTATTTTCTTCTTTTTTGCAAGTTTATCTATCGTTCCCCCCCCTAATATATTTTTTTTATTGAAAACAATTATAAAATCCCCGTGCACCACAAAGTATCACACGGGGCTTACAGAAGTAAGTATTAAACACACATTCAAGGGAAATAAACAATTAAAAAAAATGAAGTTAAGAAGGATTACAAACAGTTACAACAAATTTACAAAAATTTTTGAAAGCACTTCTGGTGGAAAGAAGTTGGTGAAAATTCGGTGGCCAATTAATGTTGAGTCTCTTGAACGCCAGTCTTATGATCTTTCTCTCTCTGACATACTTGGAACACAGAAGGATCACATGTTCTACATTTTCCTCGCCACCAATATTACAGTCACAGAAAGATGAAGGAGCTAAATTAAATTTGTTCAGGTAGCTTTTGAAATTACCATGACCAGTGAGAAATTGGGTTAATTTGTAGTTTGTGTAAAAATGATGACATGATAGTCTCTTATTAATGGTGAGAAAAAATTTCTTTGTTATGCTCCCCTTATTAGAAATGAGATATTTTCTTGGTTCCAAGACTTCATTATTCTTTCATTCGTGATCTTGTAAAATGATTTAGGAATATTAACGTCAATGTCAATTTTGTGCTTGGTTGCAGCTTTTGCAAGCCAATCGGCTCGCTCATTTCCAAGAACGCTCGTGTGTCCGCGAACAAATGCAAAATCTATTGAGATGTTTTTATTTCTTAGGCTTTTAAGTTGCTTCTGGATCTCGACGATTATATTGTTAGATGAAGAAATACATTTAAGAGAATCCAAGGAGGAAAGAGAGTCAGTACAGATGAGATATTCTGAGATGACACTATTTTTCTCAGTGATCCATTTAACGGCGAAATTCAAACATAAAAGTTCAGCTACAAAAACTGTGCATTCATCACGAATTCTAAATTGAAAGTTCTCGGATTCAACACCACTCCTGAACACAACAAATGCGAAACCAACTCTTCCATCAATTTTACTGCCATCAGTATAGCAAATAACAGGGAAATCTGTGCTGTTGTCACTAAATTGAACAATATTGAAGGCATTCCTCTCTGAAGGATGAGGGATAAAAAATGGAGACAGAATACAATCATAATTAGAGATGGAAGAAGCAGAGAGATTTTCCCTAAAAGCAATATTATGAAGAATAGTAATGTCGATTGGAGGGGGAAGCCAGAAATAGCATAAACTGAGTCGTAACTTATTGTGCGATAACCACATATGACCCGTAAAAGTATCCTTCTTTGTATGCGTCGCAGATACTTAGAATTCATCTTTCCCCTAATATTACCTATAAAAACATGAATTTCTTCATAAAATCAAAAGAAATTAACTATATAAACGCTGCTGTCCACCAAGAATGTCTTAAGACTTCTTGAAGCCCTGAGCCCCTACACAAATATAGGCCCCACCTATAACCCTTTAAATTAGACAGTGAATAGCAAATGGTGTCAAATACTCGTACAAACATTAACGCGAAGTAAATAAATGTTCATGACTTACAATAACACAAACCGATTCGACTGACTGCCGTCTTTTGATTTAATGAGTTATGATTGTGTATGGTGTTAGGCCTAGACCCATACAAGGACAGACAATCGTTATCACATAATAATGTAGTCTTGCCACTGTTACCAATTAACATATAGTCCGAAATTCTCAGTTTTTCTAAGAATACAACAGGAAATAACATTTGACAGTTAAAATTATTCGAATCATGATTTTACTAAGGCTGAGTGTAGAACGAGACAAGACCCTCGTTCAATTGGCCCATGCCTTAAGTTGGCCACACAAAATGCAACACCAAGAGGGTCCAGAGATATCACAGCAAGTTTATTTGGCAGATATGTTGTACAGAGATCAAACGATTAAAATAACAGCCTCTTGTGATGTGTGGACGATGACAAAATCAGTAGTTAGTGTAGCCGCCATTGTTGACTATAACCGCTGCCTTACGCCTCGGCATAGAATCAAAGAGTCTTTGGTTGTACCCTTGGGATTCAACAGTCTATGCGGCTTCCACATATTGCCAAAGTTGATCTGGTGTCGCAGCGGGTGGTGTATCCCGAGACAGTCGTTGTGCAAGCATGGACCACGCGTTTTCGATTGGTGATAGATCGGGAGACCAAGCAGGCCAAGAAAGCAATTTAATTTGATGGGTGAAGAACTCTTGAACATTGCAAGCGAAGGGGCCTGGGGGCAAATAACCATTTGGAGCTTATAAATTTTTTGAAAAGCAAAAAAAATTTCAACGAATATATATCTCCAATGCATGTTTATTCAATGCCTAATATTCTTTTTGCTAAAACATAAATTACTTCTGAAAAATAAAAAGTTGCAATTTTTTTTTCGATGATTAATATAGCGAGTGCATTTTAGCATTTTGCACACATGCTTGATCGAAGTTAATTCTTTATTAATTCTAGTTTACTGATAGAGCACTCACCACTTGTAATGTAAAGAAAGTGTAATTGGTAACGTATAGAAAAGTTTTAAAACATTTTAATTATTATTTAGTAAGTATTATAGTATGTCTCTCGTGCGTAATTTACTTCCTTTTCATTCAAACTTAATTCCCGTAGCAAACCATTTTCCTGGATTAGGTTTTAATCTACATCTTTGTTATAAGACCTTACAAAGTTTTTGGAACATTTTTTTAAACATGTTTTTCTAAGGTTTTTATATCAGTTTTTAATTTGAAATCAGAAATTATATATTTAAATCTGTCTTCTATTTTTACACTAACAGTTTCGCACAATTGCAGTTTAAAAAAAATAATAACTAAATTCCTGCACCGAGTTTTCTATAATTTCATTATCTATTTTGAAATGTGAGCTTTTCTGAACTTTTTTTTCAGGAAAATGTTACGGAATATTCAAATTACGTGCTAGCGTTTATGCTTCGTTTGAATGCGTTAAATTTGCGGTGACTAAGTGTTTTAACTCTCCACTCTCTGAAATTCCTCACCACGCCAACGGTAGGAGTTTCAGCCCCGACAGGTGTAACGCGCATCCAATTCTCTACACAACAGGTCTTCAGTGGCACAAGTGCTCGAACTCAGGACACATTGGCTAAGAGTCCACGGCCATGACCAATGAACAATCTTGTGTGTCCACTCTTAAATTTCAGTTTTAAATTTATTTACAAATTAAAGGCCGTCAAGACCATTATTTTTAATTGAAATACCGTATTTACTCAAATCTAAGCCGCACCCTAAAATCTCGAAATGTTTTTGTGAAAAACGTCGCCATCAATTCTAAGCCGCTCCTCCAATTCTCTACACGTTTTTGAGAAAAAATTAAAAGTTGTGTAAAAGGCTCATCAATATCCGATACTTAAGAAATTTTTTAAAAAAATGTATTGTGAAATAAGGAGTTAATAATTTATTTATTTTAAGAGTATTAAAAACTTTCAAATATAGACAGGAACCTTTAATTATTCTAATCGTCAGTATCATGTTTGTTTCGAAAAACATTCGTAACTCCAGTGCCGGTTTATCCATTGGGCGCCCAGGGGCCCGTATAAGCTGGACTTAACCAGATTTTCTGGTTATAAATTTCGATCCGCCAGTTCCAAGGGGGCCCGTAGATCTTCTGCACCCAGGACCCGAAATGAGTTTAAACCAGCACTGCGTCATTCCCATTGTCGCTGCTAACTTCGGAATTGGTGACGGTATCGTCTTCTATGCCCTCTAGTGCATTTGTTAAGCAACTTTCTTTTATTAATGTATTATAGAAGAATGTAAAAGAATCCTTAAAGAGAGACTGTTGAACATTTAAAATGAAAAATTATACCATTTTGCTTACGCCATAGAAGTATATTTGTTTCATTTGTGTCAAATTATCAGTGGCCATTGTTCTGTTTCCGTTTTTTTCTGCAGATAAAATTGCCTTCCTTATCATACTTGCGTCATAGTCAACTCGTCTTTATGCTATTACCGATATATTTGATGTTGAGGTGATTAAAAGAAAGAGCGTATGCAAAGAAATTTTCTAAATACGAGCTGACAACGATGCTTAGGATAGAATAAATACTGGAGATAAACTGCGGAACGGGGATAAGTAATCGAAGTGGCCAGAATGGACAGGTTACATTTTTTTTTAAAGGAATGGAAGCTCAATTTCACCATCCAACAAAAGTTTGGCCTTCGCTTCTAAGACGCACCCTATTTTCAATAGCATCAAAGCTGCAAAAATAGTGCGGCTTAGATTCGAGTAAATATGGTAGTTTATTGATAATGTTAACTTTAAAGGATATTGTAAACCAAACTAGTAAACATAAAATAAGTGACATTTCTGGTGCTGAATCCAATAAACTTTTAGCTTCGGATATCGCTGCATTATCACACATTTTACTTACATCAATAAATTCTTCTAGGGTGTTACAAGTTTGTTCACATTGTATATGCACAGCCTTAAGGAATCTATTATGGCTTCTTTCGCAACGAGTGTCTTATAATGATTTAAGAGTACTTTCTAAATGCTTTTGTAGAATTTCCCATCTTTTTGTCAATGCAGAATATAAACAATATAAATTTTGCAATATCCTCCAGAATTTTTAAAATGTATACTGCTAGAAGCGACACCACAAATTAATTAAGAGTGTGACAGGCAAGGCACATAATTGCATGATGTGACTTAAATTAACTATTCTATATTGTTAGCCTTTATAGTTTTCTTTCTTGTTGCTACCGTTGTCATAAAGGGTGTTTTTTTTAGAGGTATAGAACTTTAAATTGCAATAAAACAACGATTTATTATTCGATTAACATGAATTTTTTTTATTCGAAAGATAATCTTGAGTCATTACATTTTAAATATGATTTCTGGCATGGGACTGCCACGGCTGACTCGGATGTAGTCCTATCTGGACGTCCAATTTTCGATGACTTTTTCCAACATTTGTGGCCGTATGTCGGCAATAACACTGCGAATGTTGTCTTCCAAATGGTCAAGTGTTTGTGGCTTATCCGCATAGACCAATGACTTTACATAGCCCCACAAAAAATAGTCTAGCGGTGTTAAATCACAAGATCTTGGAGGCCAATTCACAAGTCCAAAACGTGAAATTAGGCGGTCACCAAACGTGTCTTTCAATAAATCGATTGTGGCACGAGCTGTGTGACATGTTGCGCCGTCTTGTTGGAACCACAGCTCCTGGACATCATGATTGTTCAATTCAGGAATGAAAAAGTTAGTAATCATGGCTCTATACCGATCATCATTGACTGTAACGTTGTGGCCTTCATCGTTTTTGAAGAAGGATTCCACCAGCCCATAAAGCGCACCAAACAGTCAGTTTTTCTGGATGTAACGGTGTTTCGACATACACTTGTGAATTAGCTTCACCCCAAATGCGGCAGTTTTGTTTGTTGACGTAGCCATTCAACCAGAAGTGCGCTTCATCGCTAAACAAAATTCGCTTATGAAAATCGACCATTATTTTCGAAATAAAATTGCACAATTTGAAAGCGTTGTTCAGGCGTGAGTCTATTCATGATGAATTGCCAAACCAAACTGAGACTAAATCACTTGACAGCTGTTAAATCGGTCGCCATCTTGGAAAGTAATGCCAACTTAAACTTCTATACCTGAAAAAAAAACACTCTGTATATGCCTGTCTTCTACAGTAATTATACCAAGCTGGTTTATTCTTTCCAGCAAAGATTTGTGATGACCCCCGTGGGTCACACCTTGAACACCAAGATTAATTTGAGGCAAAGAACCACTAAGAGCCATTTTGAATAATAATAATATTTATTTATTATTATAATTTTTCCTCAAAAATCTCTGATAACATATAATACGATAATGTTACGTCTCTTAAAGGGATTTGCCTTTATATTAAATTAAATTACTAAGAATACAATTAATTAATAATCTAGCTCAAACTCAAGTAAAGTTTACCGAAATAGGAGATCCGAGAAACACACGTATTCGAATTCTTAACTTTCATTAACTTTAACTAAGTCGCTCAACCTGACGCTTACTTTAAGCGTACGTGAATTATATTTACCGCTGGCTTATATCAGCTTTCTGGTACGTCTAGCAGCACGACGTCTTCACGAATCTAATCTCCTTGAATCTTCTAGTAATGCGTTTAAAGTTACTGGCTCAATAGCCTACCATCATCTCTCTTGCTATCTCGCAACTCTCGATTTAAATACCTTATCTAATTTAAATATCCCGTACATCTTTTTGGAGTTGATTGGAAATAAACGCGAATTTATATTCCCCAGAAAGACGCCTAAGAAGATTAGTGGAAAGGTTCCATACAGATTCGTCACAATCCCCTCCAAAAAGAAAACGGGATTTAGTCAAAGGTCACAAACGGCCTGAAAATAAATTACGTAACCAATGCCTAGACTTAATTTATAGTCCCGACGACTTTAATATATATATCTATCAATCGGATACTAAAAATTCTCCTTCCTTAAGGGAAAGAAAAAAAATTACGACCTAAAACTACACGTTAAAGGACGTAACATTTACAGAATTAGATTTCCCAACAACACGGCCATTTGGCTCTGAGGCGAGGGAAAAACCACCGAAGTGGTAAAAAACCTGCCTGCGTGGTTTACTTAACTTCTTAAAAATCTACTTAAATATTATAAAACATATTCGGACTTGCATCTTGCTTCTTTTGTTGAATCACAATGCTCAGGGTCAGCTACTCTGAAATGAGAATTTCTTTGTGTTTAAAAACAAACATCTATAGTACATACAGATTCCTTCATTTTTTACATAACATTTTCATATACATCAATTGAAGCATCTGGTTCCTTAACATTCCCATTCCATATATGCTGCTCTTGTTAGTATTAAATGTTAGCTCTACCTAATTACGCTGCGTCCCAAGTCACCAGATGTGAGATAAAATATACACATATATATATACATACAATTTCAAACATTTTTCAAAAAAAAAAACAATAAAACAAACAACCAAAGGAATTGTCGCATCTTAGCGAAGTCATACATAGAAGTAAACAAATGCATTTTTACAAATGTTTTCTCCATATTTATACAAAAAAAATTAATACAAAAGCTGATTTTTCTCATCAAGAAAAAACACACTCATTGTAGTGTCCACTTTTGCTTGGCTTCTTAAATTAAAAATCCTCCCGTGACTTGCTTCATTGCAATAATTCTTCCGACCACTTGTTCGAAAGGAGAAAAGAAAGAAACGATACAACCTGATATTTTTCTTTGTCCTTTATTCACTCCTATCCACTGGATCTCCGTCTAAGGCTTCTATACTGAGGCTCCTTCTCCTGATGTTGTTCTGTGGGATACTTTCCCTTCCGATGTTCCTCCGCTCCTCTGGAAATCCTTTGGGTTGTCTTACTCGGCTGCGTAGGTAGTACGAACAAGGTCTCACTGCTGTCGCCTGTTTAGACCGGACAGGCCTCCTCTCCGCTGCCCTGTTGGTTCCGTTTTTCGTTGTCTTTGTCTCCCGGACCTTGTTGTATTGTCCACTTCCTTCGTGCCTACTCCCTTCTGTAGGTGACTTGTCCTGCCTGGAATCTTGTTGATGAGAGGGACCTGCAATGGACTGTAATCCCTGGGAGGGATTATTAGGTCTTCTATATTTATAATTTCTAGATGAAACCGAGAACGGAATTGCTCTTTTTATCCCCTGTTTTGGTTCAGGGGTTGGTCTTTTCTGGTTCCTACGTTCGGACCCCTGCAGAGAACGTTTTCTGCAAATTTTGGACCTCTTTAAATCCTTCCTGTCCCCTGATCCATTTGACTCTACTTTACGTTTCAATCTCGGATCCTCCCATCCGGCATTACCCTTACTTGATTTATGACCGTTTCTCTCCTCACTCGAGGTTTTCCTAGATCCTTTGAATTTTCCTGGTTGCGATCTACTTGACCTATCACTCGACCTCTGTCCTTCATATAGTGTCTCAAGATGACTGTCCGAACTAATATTATCGGATTGTCGTGGACGGTACACTCGCACCTGGTCGATATTAACTGTTACCCTTTTACCCCTCTTCCAAATAATTAAATTGTTATTTCGAACCTCCAACACTCTATATGGCCCTTCAAACTTAGGCATAAACTTTCCAACCACTCTCCTACCCGCAGCACTTATAAAATGAGTTTGTACCAACACCAAATCATTTACTTTGATGTTAAGAAATGGATGCTGAAGGAAATAAATCTTTAATTAAATATATCATTTTGCGATCTGTTCCAATTTAGAAATTAGAGAAAGAAAAATAACAATAATAAGTAAGTAATATATATTTCAAGTAATTTTCTTAAAATATATATTACTTAAAAGTTACATATACAAAATTTAATATACTTATCGTATTAATTTGTACGGTTTATAATTAAGATCGTATTGTAACTTTAGCGTCTCTCTCTCAAAGTGCATTTTTATAGCAGTAAATACATTACTGTTGTACAGGGGGGGGGCGACAAAAATTATGATTGAAAATTGGGTCGCCAGTATTGAAAGTTTGAGAAACACTGTATTAAATAGTCACTCCTATCTTAATGTTGATCTACCGATCCAATCTTACTGGAAGCTGCGTATTTACTGGAGTGCAATGACATGCACCTTGACCTAATGGCTCTATGTCGGGAATAACTTCTGTTAGCTGTCACTCAATCTTTCCAAAACCTCTTCACTCTTGAATCATTGATTATCATAACATTCCTCAAATTGTCACACCGCTTATTCTAACTTCTGATATTTTAAAGCTTCATAATTTGCATCTTTCCTTCACGCTTCACTTCTTGGGTTTGGTTGGAAAAGAGTTGCCATTAATTCTGGCCCCAAAGAATCCAAAGGACATGTTAATGAAAAGACACGTGAGCCCGTCACAAGATCCGCATCATAGTTACTTGGTTTCCTCCTACACGTTGACTGAATTCTTTGAAGAATAATCTGCAATCTCTATGGGCTACTATTCTTTCTCGGTCGATTTCAGAAACTTTGTCAAAAGACGCTGGATGTCTTCCATGAGGATTAGGTAAACAGCTTAAGCAATAATAATAATAAAAAAAATTGCCGTACTTCAAATCGCCAATCAGTTTTCCCCTTATATAGCACTTGCGGGTGGCGCTACGATCGCCTCTTATGTGCATCTGTGCTATAATGCTAATTATTTGCCTATTTCATCGCCGCCAACGCATGATGTAAATTTCACATGATTCGCATGCATTCTTCAGGGTGTTGCATTTGTGTGGTCAGTAGTGTACATACACAAATGAAAAACACTGGACTGGGATGAAAGAAGTCTTAAAAATAACGTGTGTTTTTTATTATTTTAGAATGTTTTAATTACTGGAAATTTTTTAAATAAAAAATACTTAATGTGTGCAGTTTTATTACAAATCACAGGTTTAATATATACAGGATAATTCTCTATCAAACCGACAAATTTGCAGGGTTTGTAGGGGTTATAAAGATGATCGGAATCACATAGGAATGCAGGGTCGCAAATACTGCAGTTGCGAGCTATGGAGCAAAGAAGATGAGAAAAAGAACAGGAATAGCAACATATTAATGGAACAGAAAACATTTTATTAAATGGTTGCACGACAACAGGTGTTTGAAATTACGACCAGAAGTCGTCTGGTAAGTCTGGAATTCCTGACGCTCTGGAAGATCCTTCAAGGCAGTCTTGTAATAGATGGCGCTGAACGGAAAGTTTAGGGAACACCAATCCTGCTAGAAGACGTCGTTTTCAATCCATTTCCCTAGGTAGTAGGATGTACTCGTATTGAAACGAGGAACTGCTGACATGTTGATTGTGTAAGGAGATGCGGATTTTAACGGGCATGCCACTCTGTGGTTGTACCAGGAACGTCAACCGAACAGGGGCGTGTTCCATATCACGCATCCTTTGCGTGTGTGAACAGAAAGTTACAAGAGGCTGGTTCTTTAACGAGTTAACTGGTTCTTTTTGGTATACGAGATGCCTGTTCCTTCAGTTGAAGTCACCACTCTAATATCTGACACGCCAAGAATCTCCCATGGAGTTCCGTGTCGCGCCGCTGTCAGGCCAGCTAGACGACTACTGGTTGTAATTTCGCTCACTGTTGAAGAAAAACCTTTTAATAAAATGTTTTCTATCCCGTTAATATGTTGCTATTTCTGTTCTTTTTCTCTGATTCTTCGTACCATAGTTCACAACTACGGCATTTGCGACCCTGCAATCCTTTGTGATTCCGTGTCATCTTTGTAACACAGTGCTTCTCAAACTTTCAATACTGGCACCCCCCTTTTCAATCACAATTTTTATCGCGCCCCCCTTATACATTAATAATGTTCTGAATGCAATAATAATGCACTTTTTTTTACGCTAAAGCAATAATCTTAATTATAAACCGTACAAATTCATGACATAAGTATTAAATTTTGTATATGTTGCTTTTAAGCAAAAAAAAAATTAAGTAATAGGATAATTATTATGTTATTTTTCCTTTCTCTAATTTTTAAATTGGAACATATTGCAAAATGCGGTGGCTGCTTAGAAGACAAAATATAGGCATCAGCCTTTTTTTAGAAAGAACTCAGGAGGTCAATTTCTAATCATAAGCATTCCTTTGAAAAATTTGCTCTGTAAGACAAGCCCATGCAAGTTGCTACAGTCGGTCGAAAAAATAGCTGAGTACCGTGACCCTTTCAAAAAATGATTAGAAATGGAAAACGACCTTTTTTGAAATGTATACTACGTCTCCCACAGGATTTTTATTTACAAGGTTGGTAATTGTGTTATTTTGTGATGGATACAATGTATTGCTCATTCATTCGGCCCCAAATGAAATGTATGCATTTTGGTGAGAAAACGGGGGATCAGCCCACTCAGCGAGACAAACCCTAACATACATCTCGGTGAGAGGACATGCCAATTCAACGAGACAAACCCTAACATGCATCTCGGTGAGAGGACATGCCAATTCAACGAGACAAGCCCTCCAATCTGGGTGTGATAAGAAGACGACAATAAGTAAGTTTAATCTATATTATTCCAATCTTGGTGTATTTAATACTCTAATGAGGTCATGTGAATCGAGTCCTATTGGCTGGTGCATGTCGTGATAAAGTTTTAAAAAAGATGTCATCCAATGTTGGCATATTGTGTGCCTTGAAAAAAAGGGGACCAAGTCGACTCTTGTGTCGACTTGTCTCATTAAGATTGAATTGGGGACGGGAGAGTCTTGGACATGCAAGACGGGAGAGGTTTTAAAACTCTCCACAAACAGGTTGCTAGGGTTCTCCACCAGGGCAGACCCCGCATTGAGACTGATGGCAAAACTCGTGGCCAACGAAGACAGTTTGGCATTCAAAATGTTAAAGACGACATCGGGAGTCACCAGTTTTGACTTTTGCGTCATGATAGGATACGGTTTGTGGGCCGGCAACACAACTTTGCCTTGAATGACGAGGGGATCGAATCGTTTGGAAAATTGGTATACTTTGGAACGACCGAGAAGGGCTCCAACATCCACCAGTCGCAAGTAGAGCTTGCCATCCTTTCCAACCGTAGCAGCTAATGGATAGTGTTGACGAGACAGAAGAAGTTTGAACCACATGATGACTCTTAAGAAACACTGAGAGTGAATGAATCGCAACGGAAGGCTGTCAAACTTTTATACTCTATAAAAAAATTTTTTTTACATGGTTCAACATTTTACAGCAGGCCAAGCATGTCCCTGCTTCATCTTGCATTCCTTGAAGAATTTCCTTGGTGTTGGGGAAAACCATTTTTGACATAATTGTACATTGTCTGCCAACGTACGCTATTTTCGTCCGTCATCAGCATGGCAAGAAGTAAATATTCTTTTCCATTTTTTAAAATTTCCTCCAATTTTGCTTCGTTGGGTTCGCCGTGCAACATTCATTCTTGAAACACCATCGATTCCAACAAAACGTGGATGGCACAATCATGGGGGCTCTTCTCCCTGACCACACACGAAGCAATCCGATTGACAAGAGCACGGATCCAAAACGACTGGCATGGTGGCACGATCAATGGTCAAAAGGGACGATACAATGTTCAAATGGCACACATGCAAGAGGAAATTTGAAACGGCACACATGCGAGATGAAATGATTATTAAAATAGAGATGTGTCATTTTCCCACATTGACAATGGGCTTTTCTCAAACAATCCTTGTGATGTATTGATCCATCCCGAACAACGACGTGATAAAATTGTTTCACAATAAAATACTTTTCGGGTTCTTTAAATAAAGAATAGCATTCACAAGTATCTGGTCCTTCAGTGCAGTTTTCCGTACTCCAGAGGCAGTCCGTAATTTGAAATCCATTTTCATTTTTTACCACTTTAACCGGAACGGGATTACAGTTTCGAGAGTTTTTGAAATTTCAATATATCGGCTAAACGTTCCAATCTTCGTCTATGATACGACAAATTGAAGACTGTTTCTTGGAGCATACCTGGGACAATATTTTCTTCCAATTCAGAGATTAAAGTTTTCATGGAAGTCATAATTATGAATGATTTCAAAACAGCAAATGAAGTTGCAAGGAAACTATAAAAATAGTTTAGAGCTGCATAGTTCCTTATAAGAATGTAAAAAAAAATTTTTTTTTCTTTACACTTTATAAGCGTAACACTTTTCTACAATAATCATTTCATCTCGCATGTGTGCCGTTTCAAATTTCCTCTTGCATGTGTGCCATTTGAACATTGTATCGTCCCTTTTGACCATTGATCGCGCCACCATGCCAGTCGTTTCGGATCCGTGCTCTTGTCAATCGGATTGCTTCGTGTGTGGTCGGGGAGAAGAGCCCCCCATGATTGTGCCATCCACGTTTTATTGGAATCGATGGTGTTTCAAGAACGAATGTTGCACGGCGAACCCACCGAAGCAAAATTGGAGGAAATTTTAAAAAATGGAAAAGAATATTTACTTCTTGCTATGCTGATGACGGACGAAAATAGCATACGTTGGCAGAATATGTACAATTGTGTCAAAAGTGGTTTTCCCCAACACCAGGGAAATTCTTCAAGGAATGTAAGATGAAGCATGGCCAGCTGTAAAATGATTAACCATGTAAATAAAAATTTTTTTAGAGAGAGTATAAAAGTGTAACAGCCTTCCGTTGCGATTCATTCACTCTCAGTGTTTCTTAAGAGTCATCATGTGGTTCAAACTTCTCCTGCCTCATCAACACTATCCATTAGCTGCTATGGTTGGAAAGGATGGCAAGCTCTACTTTCGACTGGTGGATGTTGGAGCAATTCTCGGTAGTTCCAAAGTATACCAATTTGCCAAACGATTCGACCCCTTCGTCATTCAAGGCAAAGATGTGTTACCGGCCCACAAACCGTATCCCATCATGACGCAAAAGTCAAAACTGGTGACTCCCGATGTCGTCTTTAACATTTTGAATGCCGAACTGTCGTCGTTGGCCACGAGTTTTGCCATCAGTCTCAATGTGGGCTCTGCTCTGGTGGAGAACCCTAGCAACCTGTTTGTGGAGAGTTTTAAAACCTCTCCCGTCTTGCATGTCCAAGACTCTCCCGACCCCAATTCAATCTTGGTGAGACTGTGGATCCAAACCTTTATCCAAAAGGTGAAGACATGCGTCGGATGCAAAATGGATCCAAACCCTCCATACAAATGGTTTATGAGGCCTGCTTGAGAGCTGAGAGACTTGCTCTACCTGCTCAAAGACCTGAAAGAATGCCTACTCTACCTGAGAGACCTGAAAGAATACCTACCTCACCTGTTGAACCTGAGAGACCTGCCGAACCTGAGAGATTTGCCGAACCAGAGAGACTTGCCGAACCAGAGAGACCTGCTGACCCTGAGAGACCCCCTTTGGTGGATTCCTCTGTTTTCATGTATAATGTCAAAGTGACTCCACCCCTCATCCCTCGTTGTGACAAGGGTACCCAGACCCTTTCTCCCTCCTTCCACGTCTAACGCCTCGATCTTGGAAAGAGACGCATCTAACCACCCTTGGCCCCTAAAAGACTCAAACAGGAACCCTCGGAGGGTTCAAACCATATTGTTTTGTGGGTGCCTAGACATCATCCTCTCATGACCTTTGGGCAACAATTGATTCCTTATTCAACCCACCAATGTAAATGGTATCAATAAATGATTGATGGTTCAACCCTGTCTGTTTTTATTTTTTACTTGAAAGCCCTTATCACACATTTCCTTATCAGTCGACTTCCTCCTTCTGTCTACTATAAAAGCAGGGCTCAGAAGCCAGCTGCAGAATTTTAGTCAGAGACATGGAACACGAATTAGCCTTCACACTGCATCTTGCCATGTACCACACACACACACACACACACACAAGAGGCAGACCTTGGGGATTACATCACCTTCATGATGAACTTTCGGGGCGTTTTAATTCGTTTAAAACCTTCCGAGCTGATTGAACTGGAAACCGTCTATGCCGTCAACATTATCGATTTGATGATGGAAATCCTACCTTACCACGACCCCCATGACGTGTCTTGGATTGAAAGCTTTTCCTATTTTGAGACTACTGACCTGGACAGTGAATTTATGGAGCAAGAGGCTGCCAAAGGGAAAGGCGCCTTTGTCCAAGCCCTATGGACTCAGTATGCCATCCCCAAACTGTATTTTTTGGTGTACAAGGCTTGGAGACGCTATGGTGCTCAAAACTTGACCACCTGGACTCGATTGGCGCAAGCAGTGTTGGACGGGTGTTTTGGGCACAAATGGCCCGATTGTGTCTTCCAAGTGCCAGACTCGTGTTCGATTTGCCTCAGCACGATGCACTGGCCGGAAACGACGCAATGCGGCCATGCATTTCACTTGCGTTGCCTCCTCCGACACTTGGATGTGAGCAACACGTGCCCCCTCTGCAGAACACCCAACCCTCTGCTGACCCGTTAGACACTGCATTGAGCCCCAGAAAAATGGGAGAATGATTACTGGAAAGGAGCATAGCTCGGGACCAGTAGTCGTTCTCCCATTTTTTTTGGGCTCCTCCTCTCGCCAACGTTTGTCGAGAAGAATCAGTTCTTTGGAAAGAATCATTTTAGAAAATATTTTTTACACACATTGTTGAAATTTTATTTATTATTTCATTTGTATTTTATAAAATTATTTTTATTTATCCAATTATTTTTAATTTTTTTATTCTTTATATTTTCATCAAGACACTCACCTTATTATTACATAAACTCATGACGTCATACCTCAGATACCCAAAGATTCCTTATTAAATAATAAGCCACGTATTCGGGCAGGGGTTCGTGGGCATGGGTTGAGCAGGTAAATAGGCAGGTAAAGAGTCAAATGGTGTGCCTTTTTCAGGTAAATACGAGAGATGTGAAACAAAAGACAACCATGTGGAAGGATGGAAAGGGTTGGACAAAAATCATGAAAAGGATCGAATGGGACCAAGGAAGACAGACCAAAGTATGCAATGAGCCAAGCATAAAACAAATCATTTTCTTTTTCATGCTTTGAGAATCAAAGAAAATATTCGGGATTACATTCTTCACCTCGCAAGAGTTGAGGAATACATGTTTGATTCAAGCAAATGTGAGGCTCATCACAATCTTTTGTCTCTTCCCGAGGTTGGTTCAATCCATCCTGCTCAACATTCAACCGCATAGAATGGTTGAAACATGGAAATAAGAAAAGGGTAAAATGGAGAAATAAAAAATGTAAATAAAGAAACTAAACATTTTGTGTGTGTAGTGTCTTTTGTGTGTGAAAATATTTCAAATGAAAAAGGAAATGGACTGTTGAAACTGTCCTCTACAATATATATATATATATATATATATATATATATATATATATATATATATATATATATATATATATATATATATATATATATATATATATAACATATATTATATATATTAATATATATTATATATATTATATATATATATTATATATTATATATACTATAAAATTTTTTTTTTATAGTTGTAGAGTTTAAAAGATCTGGCTCATCTCATGATATTCATTCCTGTAAAAATGAATTCACCAGACTATGATGATTTTATTGACATGTTCAGTGTGCCAACACCAGTTTCACCTTTGCCACCGACTCCAGTAGCTTCTCCCTCCCATGAAGCATCTGAAGATGTCATTTATGATTCGTTACCCCCCATGGAGCAATCTACCGTTTCCGAATTACCTTTGAAGGATCCCATGGAACCATCTAGGCTTTCCAAGTCACCTTTGAAAGAACCCGTGGATTCTAAACCACCAATTGTTTCTAAATCACCTGATCCACCTGTCAAGAAGGCCCATGTCAAGAAGGTTAATTCAGTCATTCATCGTTCTCCGCGATCCAAGGAACGAAGGAATGAGGAAAGATGGCACGAAGAGAATGAAGAACGAAGGAATGAGAAACGATGGCACGAAGAACAAAGGCCACGAGATCCCAGATTGTATAAGACACCCAATTTCAGGCCTCCGTATCAAAGGCATCATTTCAAACCCAGAGTGTTTCAGAGACCCCCTTATGCACAGCAATTGATGCCCACTCCCCAGGAAAATGCCCAAGTCTTTTTCCACAGCCAAGGTTTGGCCGTGTTGTGTATTAGAAACAGTGGTTTCACGCTGACCAACGGAGTCGTCTCGTATGCCATGGATCGAGAATGTCCCCACGAACTCTTTAAATTTTTACACTATCTCAATGTCGGTACCATTTGTGTCACCGACCAACATTCTAAACAAACTTTCAAGGACATTCAAGCCAGTTGGAGCTCCTCGAGCCCCTTCAAGCGAACCCCTGTGATGTTGTTAAATTCCAATGGACGCGAGCTGGGGCAATGTCCGTTTTGTAATCAGACCACATGTCATCGTTGGATTGCCGTGCAAGGCATGTGTGCCATTTTGCATCAACCCATCAATCCCATTTTTCACTCGTGATTGGCTACTGATGACTCCGCCCAGATCCTGTTTTAATGTATAAAAGAAGACTCGTCTCGACGCTTCTCATCAGTCGACGCTTCACGTGAGTGCACAATGGACCAAATTGATGCCTTTCCCGAGCACATTTCCACGACCGTGATGCCAGTGACGCTGCCTGAGAAACCCGACGCCTTGGAATATGCCGCTCGGCAGGGACACGTCCGTGCTTGCATCATTTATCAGGAACCCAACACGAAACGAGCGTTTGTCTTGTTTTGCAAAGACAATTGCAACCAAAAAAGACGTTGTTGGATAATTTCAAGCGTGCCATCCTGGAGGCCAAGCACGTGAACGAATTCAGGCCCGATGATGTCTTGTGGGAGAAAATCTCCAAAGGACTGTTGAGAAATACCGATCGACCCCTGAAAAATACCGACAAGAGGATGGTCTACATTTACAACAACATGTTTTTTGTGAAAAAAGGCTTTACTTTTGGCTTCCGAACGGTAAAGTCTGGCGAGATTGACCTGATTCAAACAACCCACGTGCCCATGCTGATTTATGAATTTCCATCGTCCAGTCTCAGGTGTCGAGCCAATCCCAATTTGTTTAGAAGGAACTTTGAACCCTATGATCAGATGCTCTATCATCGAATGGTGTTGGAACCCCACACGGCGTACCCGATCCCGGCTGGAACCAGTTACATCTTGTTGACTGTGCAAAAGACGTTGTTTAGTTTGGACATTATCCCCGAAATGATTCTCCCCCAGCTCATGGAGAATGGATTTAACCTGGGGGATTTTAGAAAAAAGAAACGCTTCGATCAAAAGGCCTACAAGCTACCACCTCCGACTCCGGCTCATGTACCTGCCGAGACAAACAAACGACCTTTGGAACAACAGTCCGGGCCTTTTTCCAAAAAGAAAAGAGTGGTTATCGCACCCGTCATCACACCGCCTGTGGCTCCTGTGTTGAACACCAAAACTGTCACGGCCTTGTCCACCCCTTAACCCGTGAGTATTCTAGAGCCACCTGAGCAGACGACACCTCAAATCCCAGATCCATCACCTGAGCTGACGACACCTCAGATCCTTCTACCAGATCCACCACCTGAGCTGACAACATCTCAAATCCCAGATCCACCTGCGCTGACAACATCTCAGATTTTTCTTCCAGATCCACCTGTGCCGACGACACCTCTGATCCTTCTTCCAGATCCGCCTAAGCAGACAACATCTCAGATCTTTTTACCAGATCCACATGTGGTCGAGACTTTGGAGCCGACCCTTACGGATGACTCTTCCATAGATCAAATCATGTCGTCTGTATTTGGAGACTATTTGCAACAAGGGATTCCCTTGGTGCATACCCAAGAACCTCAGGTGCTGGACACGGTGCCTTCCCTGTTTGACAAGAGTAATGATCTCATCTCGTTCTCGGACCATTTTGAAGCAGGGTTGGCCCTAGAGCAACAAGAAGCCTTCATGGATTTGACCATGCCCCGAATGAAAAAAAAAAAGAAAAACACTACTGGGTTTAAAGTGATTGAACCGTTGAATCTGTCTATTCGCAATTGTTTGCCTTGCATGTAAATATTATTTTGATGTAAATAGTGTAAATATTATTTTGATGTAAATAGTGTAAATATTATTTTTTTGTAAATATTGTAAATATTATTTTGTAAATAAATTTAATGTTTGCCAGAAAACAGTCTCATTTTTTGTCCAAAACATATCAAGCTTGGATACAAGAGCATGTAAAAAATGGTTTCGGTACAACACTTGTTGGACCAGTGTCGACATTGCACCACTATCGTATTTGGAAATCTGGGTCGGTGGCCGGATCGAGTCACGTATTACGAGCCAGACTATCCTTATACCATCCTTTTTGAACCCACCTTTGGGGTGCACATTCCTCGGTCGTTTGGAAAAACGGTCATTGTGTTTACGAGTCATTTGGATCTGACCTGGGACAAAGGGGTCGAGTTGAGATTCTGTCAAGTGGGTCGTCCTCCCTCTCACCGAGTTTGGGAGGCGTATCAACCTCACATGACGGATGCGTATAGTGTGGATTTTACAGACTGCCCTCGAGTCGCAGACGTGTACGTGAAATGGTTGACGTGGTTGGACGATTGGGAAATGCATCGAGACGACAACCTTCCTTGGCGCATCGTGGGTCTCCAACCTTGGAAGCGGGCTTTGGAAAAACACGTGCAGCGCTCGCATGAAAAGGCTTTGGCCCATGGAATGCCCTCTGACGTCACGCTCCTCAACCATATATAAAGCGAGCCACTCGCCGCTCGAATCATTCTGCTGCTTGAAGCAACATGTCTGTGTTGAATAAACCCGCCTATTTTGCGCATGCCAACGTGTTTCATCACGAGGGCAAGCCAGTGCCCATCGAATTGTCCATTGCCACGATTCCCAGGGATGGCAGCGATACCGAGGTAATGTGCATCACCTTCAATCATGCCGGGCAAACATCCAAGCCCAAAGATGTTCGATTCAACTGCCAAGAGAATGCCCATCTTCGTCTGGTACACCACCCATTACCCAAGAGTGTGCCCGTGGAATACCTGCCCTTTTGCATGAAGGGCAAGTTTAGTCAGCTGGCCCGAGGCAACAGGGGTCTGATGGTGGTCAAAGGATTAGAACAACGAAAAATTTTTCAAGAGCTCGGACTGTATGCCATGGCCCTGGAGAACCTGCCGAAATTCAAAGACATTTGCGATGGAACCTTTCCCGACCTCGTGCATGAGGGTGTGCACGAGGAAGAAGACATTTCGTGCTGCACCATGATAAAATCCTTCCAATTTGCCAAATACCTGCAGCAGTTTAATAATTTGCATGCTGAATGGAGCTACATAGTGTCGGTATTGACACAGTAAATGGATATTGGCCCGGAAAAAGGGGGTTCGAGTCGACACGGTCCCCCTTTTTTCGGGTCACATAATGTAACAAGATTGAAAGGCACATTTTAAAAACGTGTGCTGTTGGATAAATTAATCCGTATTTTAAAACCTTCTGCTGTTGGATGCACCAAGATTGAATTTATCCGTATTTTAAAAACGTGTGCTGCAGCAAGATTAAATTCACCTGTATGGTGGAACCTTGGCACTGGATCGTGCTGTTTCATTCATTTGTATGGTGGAACCTTGGCGCTGAATCGTGCTGTTTTATGCAATAAATGTCTGGTGATTCATAGTTGGAAAACATCAGCCAATAGGAATCGATTCACGTGACCTCAGCAGAGTATAAAAGGCGAGCGCTCATCCACCAGAGGCATTCTCACTCAGCAACATGTCTCATCTAGCGTTTTTTGCCCATGCCAACGTGTTTCACCATGGTGGTCAACCTGTTCCGATCGAATTGTCCATTGCCAGCATACCGGAGGATGGCACAAATCCAAAAGTGATTTGTATCACGGTGGATCAATCGAATCTCCTCCCGACAGACAAAGACAGACGAGCAAACCGGTACATTAACGAACGGCTCAGCCTGAAAAGCCACCTGCCCGGATCCGTGCCTCTGGAATACCTGGATTTCTGCGTCCGGGGCAAGTTTTGTCACCTGGCGCAAGGAAACAGAGGCCTCATTGACGTCAAGGGCTCGGATCAGAGAAAATGTTTTGAAATGTTGGGACTTTTTTTACCATCAACCTGGAAATATTGCCCCATTTCCGGGATTTGAATGACCGCAGCCTGCCTGACCACCTGCACGATGAGGTACACGAGGACTTTGACATTTCCGAGTGCACCATGGTGAAATCGTATCGATTTGCACGATACCTGCAGCATTTTAACACGCTGCAGGCTGAATGCAAAAGACAGACGGCTCATCTAGTAGAGTGAGAGAAAAAAAATTTTTACTGAAAAAGGGGGATAAATTTCGAGCCCGTCACAATAGTCGACTCGATCCCCCTTCCCATTTCAAATGACGCCACTTGTATGCCAACTTTGCATGGCATATCCCACAGTAAAACTTTTTAAAAAATTTTGTTCAGCTAATAGGAATTGTTTCACACGACATTATTAGAGTATTAAATACAACAAGTATGGAGTAATATATAGATTAAACTTACCTGTTGTCGTCTTCTTATCACACCCAGATGAGAGGGCATGTCTCGTTGAGTGGGCATATTTTCTGTTTTCTCACACGAAATTGGAGGGCTTGTCTCGTTGAATTGGCATGTCCTCTGTTTCCACCAAAATGCATGTTAGGGCTTTCTCGTTGAGTTGGCCGATCCCCCGTTTTCTCACCAAAATGCATACATTTCGTTTGGGGCACTTTTGAGAAAATAAATAACTCTCCAGCAATATGCTTGATATATAAAATGACTACAAAAAAAAAAAAAAAAAAAAATTTTTTTTTTTTTTCTTGATAGACATTTTCATTTGGAAAAAATTTTAAATAATATAATTTTTTTAATTATCTCTTTCACAAAGGTATCTCTTTCAGATTCATCTCTCTCAGCTTTCCACTCATTTTCCTTGGATTGTAAATCGTTTTTATGTCTCGTTCCGACTTTAAATCTTCCACTTTGCTTTTCCAATAATTTTCATTTGCACAAAAAAAAAAAAAAAATGACTCTACAACAATATGCTTGATATATAAATGCTACAGACAAAAAAAAAAAAAAAAAAAAAAAAAAAAATTTTTTTTTTTTTTTTTTTTTTATTATTTTTTTAATATGATTATTTTTTAATATATTATATTATCGTCCAACAAGATATTGTTTGGATGTAGTTGGTATACAAATATTTTTTTTTTTTAATATGATTACTATTATCATACAACAACAGATGTTGTTTTGATGTAATGGGTATACAAATATTTTTTAATATGATTACTATTATCATACATGATGTCGTTTTGATGTAGTTGGTATACACATATTTTTTACCAATGGTTCTTGTCTCGAATCATGAGAAATACCTTTTGGTTTTACCATACACATATCCTCCTCCATCCTCTACGTTGTCCCCACAATTCATTTAAACTAGTCACGATTCTTTTGCCCCGAGCGTGTCGCAACGGTTTCAGTTGCAGATATGCCTCCAATGTCCAACCGCCTGGAACAATTCCTGGAAGAGTCCAAAACCATTGACCTCGGGCCCTAATGGAAACCCTGGTCGTGTTATACTTTATTTTTAAACTGGGAAACTGTTTGAATCCATGCAGGATAAAGGCGCGTAGAGCATCGAGAGTCACCATTTCACCCCGGTTAAAATAGGGAAACCTGTTTGGTTTGTAAAGGAATCCAGCCTCGGTCCGTAGAAATTGGACATTGGCAAAGCGATCGGAAGCGTATCCATGCAAGGTCAATCGCGTGCCCACCGGACAAGGTAAAATGTGATTGTCGACAAAGGAGGGAAAGGTAATGTTGGGAACATAATATAATATGCATTTGGACTTGATTTGTAAATTTCAATCATGACTTGATTCAGGGTGCCAGAGAGAGAGTCATTTGGAAGGGCACGGGACCTTGGCATCGAAATGAAAGGGTACTTTGTTCATAGTTCATCAAAAGGTTCACCGCTGCCATTCTTCAACAGCTCACGAACCCAATCCTCTTCCCCCAACAGGTCGTTTAAGCTGGTAAAGACTTTTTTGTCTTGACAGGGAGAATGTCTCAATGGCTTCATTTGCAGATAGGAATCCAATTTCCAATGGTGTGGATGTCTTCGTTTCAGGGTCCAAAAGGTTTGAGTGTAGGGCCAAACACAAAGGAGGGTGTCGTAATATTTCAGGGTCAATTCGGGATAATGAGAGAGGATTTCAGGCAGGATCAAGTCACGCATCACCTCATAGGGCACAATGCCCTCCTCCGTGACATGGGGAGTGATGAAAGGATGGTTCTGGTGGTAAACGAATCCAGCCTCGGTACGTTCAAATTGGACAGTGAGAACACCGGGTGCATCGGTAAAAAGGCAATTGGAAATCCATGAAATTCCAAAAGAGTGCCAACTCGACAAGGTAAAACATAATGTTCCACAAAGGTGGAAAAGATTACCTTGGGAACAATAATGTAATAGCGTCCGTGGGATTTGTAAATTTCAATCATGATGCAATTGAAACTTGCAGAGCTCGGCAAAGTATTTAAACTATGCTTACTAAAAAAAAAAAAAAAAAAAAAAAAAAAAAAAAAGAGAGAGATAAAGAGACTCACAACTCCATGGTTTGAAAATTTAAATTACAAAATTTATTTAGATTATTTTTCAATGTTACATAGATGACACTACAAATTACATAGACATTACAGTTTGGCAGCGTACAATACAATTTGGCAGCATACACAATGCAGGTTGTTACCTTACAGGTTGGCAGCGTACAATACAATTTGGCAGGTTACACAATACAGCATACACAATGCAGGTTGTTACCTTACAGGTTGGCAATTTACAGGTTGGCACTTTACATACAATTTGGCAGGTTATACAATGCCTTGGCATGTTGGCATGTTATACAATGTCTTGGCAATTTGGCAGCATACACAATGTTTTTGGCAGGTTACACAATGCAGGTTGGTAGCCATTACTCATGGACGGGGTGTTCCTCCCTCCAGCGGTACCGTTTCATCATGTCGTGCACCACTGTTTCCGCGTGGTGCTCTTTTCCCACATAGTGCATCACCTCGGGAATGATGCGGTCCAAATACATGTAAGTGGCCTGATCTGTGGCTCCAATCACCACACCCCAACCGTGGTGTTCACGTTCCAAATAGTCTTTTACCAGGTGGGTCTTGATAAAATGCTCCAATTCATCATGGGGCACACGTATAATGTCATTATGATCCCAATTTTCGTCCTCTTCGAGCAGGGAATGGGAATGTTTCAAGTTTTTGATAATGTCCTGGTACGAAAAGGCTCGTAGGCTGTCCAGGCTCGGACGAATTTCCACCTGCTTGTTATCAAAGGGACTGGCGAAAAAAATACGGAAAGGCACCCATTGCCTCTGATACCTCATCCATTCAATCGAAACGAGATAGTCGATATTGGGTCGGGTCGTCATCTTGATTGAAACTCGGCTGGAATACGGCTGGGGAGGAGAGCTTTAATCGAGCTGCTGTGAAGGAATGACTCTGTGAAATAGGAGCCTCGCTTATATAGCTAGAGGACCGGAAATTAAATTTTTTTTTTATTTATTTTTTTATCCATGGTTGCCACTCGTTGTATTGTACCACTTGCCCCATCGAATCCAAGGTTGTAAAAAATTTCCAACATAACCCAAATCCTTCTAACCTCTTGGGGTGGATTCCAGTAAATCTTGTATCAATTGGTCCATCGTGCCTGGTATAAACTCCAAGCTTGATTCGACAAAACTGTCAGAATCCGAGTCACTTTCCATGTCCGAGTCACTTTCCATCATGTCCGAGTCACTTTCCGTGTCAGACATTAAATCTTCCAAGTCGATGGCATCAATCTCGGAGCCATATAAATCTCGCAACACCTGCAATGCAAAGGCACCACATCCAATGTTTATTTTATCTTTTTTCAGTAATTGACCCCGACAGTAGGGACATGTATTTTTGCCACTTTCCACCCATTGTTTTAAGCAAATGGAATGAAACCTGTGTTTGCATTCAATCAGGGCGTACCGTTCAGAATCATCATTGTTTAAACATATGCTGCATTCGGTGGCATCGTTGCTTCCCTGTGGGCTCAGGGAATCCTGATGCTCAGATTGCATTCTCCTTCAGAAAGGGTAGAAACCACGGAGGCTTGGCAATCTCGGGAAGCCAACTTGTTTCAATACACGGAGGGCGTGAAGGGAGTGTAATGACCCTCGAGACATTGAGCAGGGAAATTTATCGGGTGTCACAAGACATTGATTTGCATTCAATCAAAACGTGCAGAAGCTTGTGCTGAGCTTTAAGCAAACAACTCGTTGAAAAAAAAAAAAATATATATATATATATATATATATATATATATATATATATATATATATATATATATATATATATATATATATATATATATATATATATA
The DNA here is from genome assembly GCA_019973935.1 of Trichonephila clavipes. Classification (NCBI taxonomy): domain Eukaryota; kingdom Metazoa; phylum Arthropoda; class Arachnida; order Araneae; family Nephilidae; genus Trichonephila; species Trichonephila clavipes. The sequence continues at coordinate 25,324 of BMAU01000848.1, read as the reverse complement.
TATATATATATATATATATATATATATATATATATATATATATATATATATATATATATAGTTTAACTGTCCATTTCCTTTTTTTTCATTTGAAATATTTTCACACACAAAAACATGACACACACAAAAATGTTTACTCTCTTTATTTACAATTTATCCAGATGCAAGTCAACATGGTTTGTCCCTTTCATCTGGTCTCTTTATTACAGAGTACATCGATGACGATTCATGCCCTCTAGTATCTTTATGACAGAGTTTATTGATGGTCGTCAAATAAATGTCTCTTTATTACAGACCTTGCCAAGGGGTCGCTGAATGGTTTGACGCGATGATTCAACCCCATAGCTTGTACAAATATCCTCCCATGAGGGTGGCCGAGATGCCCAGTATCGCATAATAGTAGAGACGTTGTCTGGATCGTGCTATGCATTCATCCAGAGCATCCAAAAAGGATTCGGCCACTTTGAGAGCGATAAATTTAATTTCAAACATTTTCACGGGAAACTTTTCATAGATGAAGCGTAGATGCAACATAAACAACAGGAGGAGGTAGGATTCCGTGATCAAATCCACGTTTCCCTGGGGTTTCAAAGCATTCAACCATTGTTGAATGTCCTTTTCCAAGTGCTTGGGGGCGGATAATGTGTCCACATTCTTTTGTATAAGGGCCACGAGTTTAATGTTGAGACGAATGTTGTTGGAGAAGAGAATGTAACGAATCCATTGAGATAGATGCAATTGCCGTTGAGAAAGGGGAATTTTTCCAAAGGCAGACGCAAAGCCTCCAAATCTTTAGAAAACTGAGGAACCATATCTTTAAGCATGGCTTTGTTTAAAAGAGATGCAACTTGACAGGAAGAATGAAATGATTCAACCGAGAGCAGCAAGCTTATAAACCATTCACTAAAAAAAAAAAAAAAAAAAAAAAAAAAAAAAAAAAATTTTTTTTTTTTTTTTTTTTTTTGAATAAAATATTTTATCGAGTCATGTTAAATTTATTAAATTCTTTCCACATCATTTCTTTTTATTACAGAGCCAATTTATTTTTCAGATGGTATGGTAGGTTCAACCCTCATTATAAAATCCATACAAACGTTCCGCTTGAATCGTTCATTCCGTTTACGTGCAAAAGTTTCCAAAACACTCTCTGGTTCATCGAGGGAATCTTTTAATCCCTTTGGGGAAGAGGCTTCATTCTCTGGAGTACAACTAAACGACATTGAGTAATTTTCATACACTATGTGGTTTTCAGGAGGCAGTGGCAAAAAGACTGGTTTCATACCTTCCATGGGCCGGGGCAAGGTCTTTACAGGATAAGGTGGTGGATTATTAAACAAACAATCTTGAATAGATTGTTCAGACAAGGGTTTGCCTTCCATACATTCAATCATGTCGACATGGGTGAAGGTCTCGTTTTCTCCAACGCGAAATATCCTCGTAATGGATTTCCACAGCCTCTGGTACCAGGGATCCATGATCAGGCAAATATAAAAGTTGCAATGGTATAAAGAGTCGCGAGCCAATCTTTTAAACTACAAGCTATAAAAAAAAAAAAAAAAAAAAAAAATTTTTTTTTTTTTTTTTTTTTGTATAGAATAATTTTATTTCAAATATTTTTTGCGCACACACACATGGTTACATTTTCCAAATGGCACATCAAGCTGCATTGGGTCCATGCATCAAATTACAGGGTTCTCGTTTAGTCAATCGTCTCCACAGCAAATAGGCTTTGGTGACGGCACAGCTTTTTCTGTTACACATTTTGCAAGGATATTTCAATTTATTTGGTTCTGGATCCAAATACACATTCATTTCTTCGGGGGCTATTCGTTTCAGAGACATTAACAACCCCGCCACATACACGTCCATCACTTTACATTCGACGAGGGCAGCCATCACACGCGGTTCCCATTGAGCCACGAGAGGGTATCGAAACCAGTATGTGTCCATGACCACGACACATTCAGACTCGTCCACCGCCAAGGCTGCCAAGCCTCCTGGTTGGTGTCGAGAGGTCAATTGCAACGGAGTTTCTGTCCAAGATGTGGATTCCATCGTGGTGTCCATAATCTATCCACCTTGTTTCTAGCCGCGATTCAATGTCTAGGGATGAATGAACCACAAAAGCGTATTGCCAATACCTTTAAATGACTATGGATGAATGAACCACAAAAGCGTATTTCTAACCACAAATGAACGTTAAAATATTGCGTATTTCTAACCACAAAGCGTTAAAATGTCTATGGGTTAACGAGCCACAAAAGCGTATTTCTAGCCACAAAAGCGTTTAAACATCTATAGGTTAACGAGCCACAAATTAAACATCTATGGGTGAAGGAGCCACAAAAGCCCTTTCAATCCTCTGTGGCCACTTTCTTGGCTTCCCGAGCGTCTTCTTCCGCGGGTCGCTTCTTTTTCGTCTTGTCCAGCTGTTCTCGACGCCATTCGGCCATGTCGGCCACCTGTCCTTGTACATGCTCCACATACATGTCTTTATACTCGGTGTCGGTGCACGTTTCATCGAAAATACTTTCCAAAAAGGATCGACACTCTTGAGGGGTATGGACCACCTCTTGGCGATACAAGAGACGTACGGCTCGGACGTGTTTGCCACGAGCATCTTCGGTATCGAAGCGAAACAATTCGACATATTTCTTGGGATCGTCACCCTGATAACCATCCATGGCAAAGAATTCATATATGGCTTTGGGATCAGAGATTTTGTGTAGAATGCTGACCAATTTGATCAAATCCGAGGATCGCACATTGTCTCGACCCAATATGCGTTCCACGCAATGTTGCTCATCCAAAGTGACATTTTTGGAGCGTTGGGTCCAGATTTTGAGCAAATCCTGGTGCAGATGGGAATCCATCAAATAGGGAGCTTGGCGAGACAATTCCAAGACATGGGACCAGGGCAGATGAAAGGATTCAGACACGTTTTTCAAAACGCGCATGACAATAGTCTCAAAAGTCAGATGGGGATTGTCATGGTTCGATTCAATCTCTCGTGAAAAGAGACTCATCCAGAAGGGAGAAAGTTGCATGGCCATGATACTACTTGATTATGGCTTCACCACGGCTGTGGCTTTAAACCATCTCTGTAAAAAAAAAAAAAAAAAAAAAAAAAAAAAAAATTTTTTTTTTTTTTTTTTAAATATATATTGCTAGTCAAAATATTTTTCAGAATGATTTTGTCGGTCAAACTTATTCGGGTTACTCCAATTTTTTTCAAATGCCATTGCTTGAAAGGCCTTGTGGCATTTTCCCCACTTTGTGCAAATATTTCTGGATTTATAGCTCATCTCCATTTATCCATGCCATGTAAAGGGTAAGCTCAACCAATATCATTTGGCAGCTTGCTCAGAGCCTTTCATCCCTTTTCACTGGATTATATTGGTTGACATGGATGGGTGGCGTCTTTCAAGTGTCAGATAATCCCTTCCAGCGCATTTCACTCGCGGTGCCTTTTGCAATACCTGTTCAATCTTCAGATCCCATTGAGGGTAGTCCTTGAAAAATGAAAGAATGGTCGGATCCAATTCTCTCATTTCTTGGGTCTCGCCAACGTTGGCCGAGAAAAGTTTGAAAAATATATTTTTGTAATTTTGATCACCACCAAGAAACAAGAGGGATTCTTGTGACTCACGACTCCATCCACTCTAAATAAGAAGCAGTTTAAAGTAGTAGCTTTCTCTCTCTACATTCTTACTACATTCCTACTACATTCTTACTACATTCCTACTACATTCTTACTACATTCATACTATATATACTATATATATACTATATATAAGGTAAAGTTAACTTTATTCAGTATCAACAGCTAAAATCGAAACGTACCTGCGAGACACACTTTAAAAGGGCACAGGACGGGGAGGCATTGAAGGAATCCCTGTCGTGGGGCCCTGCAACATGTCGACACGGGCATCCTTTTACAGGCATCTCAAAAAACATGTAAAGGATCGCGTGTGCTGTCCTGAATGTCGCGAGGGAATGACAATGGAGCACTTTTACTATAAACATGCCTCCCAGAAACATGGACTGGAGGCTCGACAGCAATGCGTATTTTGTTCGGGGCGTTACCAATGGGCCTATGGGCAAAAGAATCGACCCGACCATGTCCATCATGTCGTGTCGTGCTTGGAACGTTTCGCCCAGGACGCCAAAGATGTCTGGGCCTTCTCAGAGGACGAGGAGGAGGAAACGGAGGAGGTAGAGGAGGAAAAAGTATGTGAATGTAGGCACTTTCAACCCATGCCTCGGGAAATGTATGGTCGTCGCAAAGGGGAGGAAGCTTTTTACGATGCCGTGTTTGAAAAACCCGACATGTGGGAAGAGGGAATGGACAATGGGGTGGGAAAAGATGTGTGGGGTATAATTCAACGGTACTTGAAGGGAGACTTGTTCTGGTGTCACATCATGGTGAAACGCAACATTTTTCATACATTTTGTAAGGAAATGGAAGCGATCCGGGATCAAGTGGTCATTCTGCCCTTTTGGTGTCTGTGCGATGGGTTAGAGACGGAAAAGGGTAAAATACAACATCGGCACATGATCTTGGCCTGCGAGCAAGAAAGGGCTTTTGAACAGATTTGGAAGGGAAAAGTGCGTTACGAGTTTCCCTCAAAAGGTCGGGCCAAGAAATGTGTCAAGATTAAAAATGCATTTCATCTGGTGCGCAGCATCGTCTACATGAGTCAACCCAAATCATCGTGTGATGGCGGTAGAATTCCCGAAAATTTGATGGATCCGGAACAGTTGTCTCATTTTCACATCAATCGACCGTTGCATCCGCATAGCATTGCCTTTCTCTGTACGCTCTTTCCAGGGGGAATCGAAAAATTACTGTGGGAGCAGCTGGGCAATAAAAATGTCTCCAGTTGGGAAAAGGTGACCCAAGCGTTACCAGACGCGTGGGGTCATTTGAAATGGAACGTACCGATCCATGTGACGGGCTGGAAATTTTTAAAGTGTAAGATTCCTTTGCGAGGCGAGAGGACAGAGATGCCCTTTTATGTATACCGTAACAAGAAATGGTATTTAAACGAGGGTGTGTTGCAACAAATGAGAGACGAAATGTACGTATTGTCCCGCAAACAACAAAATATGATGAATGAAATTAAAAAAGTAAAACAAGTGTGGAGCATGGATCAAAAAGTCCTGCTCAAGTCCAAACTCAACGAAATGAATGCAAAATACGACATGATTCAAAGGGAAAGAGACATGTTGAAAGAAGAAAGGGATTTGTTGAAAACCAAAGAAAAAGAGTGGGAAACAAAAGAACACGAGTTGAAAACTGAAAACACATCACTCAAAATTAAATTGCAAAGTAGAGCGGTGGTGGATAAATTATTGAAAAGAATGATAGGGAGCAATCGAAAACTCAGAGGGGTGAATCCATGGCGATGCAAAAGAGTAAAAACATTGCCACGACGAGCCATCGTTCAGTCATCATGAGAGACTGACAAAAAACTGTATGGATTAAAGTTGCTTCATCACGGCTATAGCTTTAAACCATCTCTGTAAAAAAAAAAAAAAAAAAAATTTTTTTTTTTTTTTTGTATGCTGTATAGATTTTATTTTCCATCTTGTCGAGTAGGGTGGAAAATTTTTTAAACATGCTTGAGCATTGTTTTAAATTATTCATCAGGAACCACGACCATAATCCTTGGGTTTAATGATCTCGTAATATGAATGGTTTGAGGCAACTGCATAAAACTTTCACCCAAATCCTGTACATTATTGAAATAGTTTTTAAATGCAGACTCGTTCACCACTTGAAATAAATTTTCCCAACCCGCAGCATTTTCATCTTGACCAACAGCTATGCCATTTTCTTCATCACCCATTTCATTTTCACCGGCAGCTATGTCATTTTCCCCATCAGACATTGAATCTTGACCAACAGCTATGCCATTTTCTTCATCACCCATTGATTTTGACCAGCAGCTATGCCATTTTCTTCATCATTTGATTTTGACCAGCAGCTATGCCATTTTCTTCATCACCCATTGGATCTGGACGAGCAGCTATGCCATTTTCCCCATCCACCATTGGATTTTCTCCAACCTCCATCGTCTCGTGCATTTCTTGCGTACACTCCCTATTCATTTCTTGCGTAGACTCTATATTTTCCCTAGCAATTTCTCGAGTGGCCTCCATCGTTTCGTTGTATCCTGGCGATTCTGAGGCGACAAGCCTAAACAATTCAGTGGCTCGCTGTCGTTCCACGTCCAGCATAAAGTCTCGAATCCAGTGGGACACTTTGACCGTATTTTCATGCGGGGTATTGACCACCAGCAATCGAGGAGAGTTTTTGTACGTCAATTCAAAGGTTCGCTTACCTTGCACGTAAGCATAGCCAGAATCGAATGCGTTGGATAATCGTTCGGCCAGTTCACGATGTTCACGGCACAAGATACGATAGGCAATGTCTTGGGTGACCAAACGAGCATTGGCGGTATAGCGAGGATAGGTTTGGGTCCGAGGCAGCACATCTTTTCCAAAGACAATGTCATAGGGAAATTGTTTGCCAAAGCCATACTTTTTGCCGAGGAGGTGGCCTAAATCAATGGTGCGAAAATACAAAAGATTATCAGAGCCAACCATTATGCCCAAAAGGGGAGCATCAGGATAAAGGGCCAGTTGAAACCACATGGTGACTCGGAGCTAAAAATGTTGAGAGCATGAAAAGGCTAAAGCCTTATAAATGTTTAGTAAAAAAAAAAAAAAAAAAAAAAAATCGACCAAACATTTTTTTTTTTTGCATTACAGTTCATACATGTTTCATGTCGTGACCCTCATTTGATATCGACCAAACATTTTTTGCCATGTCGAGATTGGTTGCATTACAGTTCCATACATGTTTCATGTCGTGGAGACCCTCGTATGGAAGGTACAACTTTGACAAGAGTATCGTTTTAAAGTACAAAAGATTCTGAATCCTTCGAGTGGTAACACGACTACCTTACGATCAATAGATGCAGAGATATTTCAATTTAAAACACATTTCGAGTCGCGAGGACCCTCGTATGGGGGGTATGATTTCGGGATGGGTATCATTGAAAAGTACAAACCATTACGAGTTGTTGGAGTGGTTAGACGACCACCTTAGGGTCATTAGATTCAGAGATGTACTACATTACATTAAAACTCATGTTTTTGAGCTCTAAAGACCCTCCTATGGGGGGTAGGCTATTGAAATGGGTATCATTCGAAAGGATTCATCATTTCAAACGCATGGATAGGTGACACGACTACCTTACGAGCAATAGATGCAGAGATATTTCAATTTAAAACACGTTTCGAGACCCGAGGACCCTCCTATGGGGGTATGCTTTTGGGATGGTGATCATTAGAATGTACAAACCATTACGAGTTGTTTGAGTGGTTAGACGACTACCTTACGACCCTTTGTTCACGAGATATACTAGGTGAAAGTGTAATACTTGTTTTTGAGCCCTCGAGACCCTCCTATGGGGGGTAGACGATCGAGATGGGTATCGTTCGAAAGGGCTCATGATTCCAAACAAATGGATAGGTGACATGACATGCTTACGAGCAATACATGCAGAGCAAGGTCCCTTCAAGGGGTCGATACGTTTTGGAGCCTAGGGCTCAAACCAGGCCTCGAAATAAGACGCGGGTTTCAGGATCGGATAGTACTTGATGTATACTTTTGAATCCCGTAAACATTTTGCCGATGGGACTTTTAGATGAGGAGAAAATCTAAAAACAAATTTAACTAGGCCAAATGGCCTTTTCGAGTCTAGTGCCTCAACCAGGGGGTCTAGCATCCAACCAAAAATATCATTGGAATCTCCAAGCGATTCTGAATCGTTTGAGGGGTCACACGTCTATAAGGGGCCCCATAGGAGCCGAGATATGGCCATTTCCGGTTCACCAGGGGGGGTCCCCATGACCCCCCAGGGAAAAAGTTTGGACCCGATCGGACCGTAATTTACCGAGATACAACGTTCGAGCTCGATTCCATAGCATTTTGTGCATGAGGGAGTGAAAAAAAGTTTAAGTCCGTTAACATTAGGTCTATGGTAACATTAAGTGAATGGGGAAGGCGGGGTCAGTTGATTGACAGCATCGAATGGAGGTCACTGCTTCGGATTGGTTCGTCGCATTGAGGTCAATGCATCCGATTGGTTAATCATGCTTTATAACCTCGATGCACGCTCGAAATCTCGCAGTCTGGCTTTGACTGCCGAAGAGGAAACATCCTGCCTTGCCTTGCCCTGCCGAAGAAGAAGCATCCTGCCTTGCCGTGAAGACTCGAAGCTTGTCCGGCATGATTGAAGACTCGAGCCGTGCCTTGAAGGCTTGAAACCGGGCTCGAACCTGCTTTGAAGATGAAAGGCTCGAGACCCTCCTATGGGGGTAGAGCGTCGAGTGAGGGATCGTTGGAATCCCCAGACAATTTCCAATTGTTTGAGGGGTTACTCGACTACCCTACGAAGATTAAATACCGAGACGTAAATATACGTCTCGATGTGCTCGATGACCCTCGTATGGGGGGTAGAGCGTCGAAATGGATAGGGCTGTCATCCCCAGACAATTTCCAATTGTTTGAGGGGTTACACGACTAGCCTACGAAGATTAAATACCGAGACGTAAATATACGTCTCGAGGTTGTAAAGACCCTCGTATGGGGGGTAGAGCGTCGAGAAGGGTATCGTTGCAATCCCCAGACAATTTCCAATTGTTTGAGGGGTTACTCGACTACCCTACGAGCCATAGATGCTGAGACGTAAATATACGTTTAAAATTTCTAAAGACCCTCGTATGGGGGTAGCTCGTCAAGAAGGGTATCGTTGTAATCCCCAGACAATTTCCAATTGTTTGAGGGGTTACTCGACTACCCTACGAGCCATAGATGCTGAGACGTAAATATACGTCTGATGATCCTGGAGACCCTCCTATGGGGGGTAGATCGTCGAGAAAGGTATCGTTGTAATCTACAGACGATTCTGAATCGTTTGAGGGGTTACACGACTACCCTACGATGAAAAAATTTTGAGACATAATTTTATGTCTGATGATCCTGGAGCCCCTCCTATGGGGGGTAGCTCGTCAAAATGGATATGGCTGTAATCCCCAGACAATTTCCAATTGTTTGAGGGGTTACACGACTACCCTACGAAGAATATATTTTGACATGTAATTATATGTCTGATGATCCTGGAGCCCCTCGTATGGGGGGTAGATCGTCAAAATGGATATCGTTGTAATCCCCAGACAATTTCCAATTGTTTGAGGGGTTACACGACTACCTTACGAAGAATATATGCTGAGACATAATTATAAGTCTTCATTGAAATATAGCCAATGCAGCATCGGATGGCTTTGAATGCTTGAAGTCGCTTCTATGTGAAGCGAGCAACGCTGCTCAGCTTATAAAGCTTTGTAAAAAAAAAAAATACTCGACAGCCTTTGAGTGAAGCTTCAGTCTGCTCTGGAAACCTCACGGTGCCAACGAAAGAGTAGACTCTTTTTCTCTCTGCTCTGGAAACCTCACGGTGCCAACGAAAGAGTAGATATTTTTTTTTCTCTCTGCTCTGGGTGCCAACGAAAGAGTAGATATTTTTTTTCTCTGCTCTGAAACCTCACGGTGCCAACGAAAGAGTAGATATTTTTTTTTTTCTCTCTGCTCTGAAACCTCACGGTGCCAACGAAAGAGTAGATATTTTTTTCTCTGCTCTGGAAACCTCTGTGCCAACGAAAGAGTAGATATTTTTTTTTTCTCTCTGCCTCACGGTGCCAACGAAAGAGTAGATATTTTTTTCTCTCTGCTCTGAAACCTCACGGTGCCAACGAAAGAGTAGATATTTTTTTCTCTCTCTGCTCTGGAAACCTCACGGTGCCAACGAAAGAGTAGATATTTTTTTCTGCTCTGCCTCACGGTGCCAACGAAAGAGTAGATATTTTTTTTCTCTCTGCTCTGGAAACCTCACGAAAGTGCCAACGAAAGAGCCAGATATTTTTTCTTTGCTCTGGAAACCGAAAGGCTTATAGGCTTTCTGAACCAGTTGTCCACTTTTGCCAATTCTTTGAGAGTAAGAACGCTACCCAAACGTTATTCCCTGACGAACGCTACACGAGGACGCTGATGGCATGGTTCCGATAGCTCCGAACGTGTAGCAAGTAGGCTAAGGTGAATACGAATCCAGTCATCTGGTGGTTGGGTGTGTATCTCTTACAAGCATTGGCAAAACGGGTGACACTTGGAGTCTTTTAAGCCCATTTTACTCTTAAAGACTGCCTTTTGTATAACATCAACATGTTTCCCATTTATGAAATGGGACCAGTGTACAGGTCCATGTACGAAAAGGAGCATGTGTACATGTTTTTGCTGCCAAATGGCATTTTAAAGGATTTTACCCGCACAAACCTGTTGGATTGTCCAGTTGGAACCAAAGTATATGTACACGGTATAATGACTGGGGATTGCACAGTGTGTCCCTTTTTACGAACCAACGATGGATTTCTTTTTGATGTAGACGACAGTGAGGAGGAAAGTAGGCAGTTGGTGTGGAAATATGCCTATCCACACAAATCGTGGCAGTTGGATCCTAAATCATTTGACAAACTGTTGGCAACTGAATATGGTTGCTATCCATTCTTGCAATTAAAGACAGTGAAAGCCACCGTTCTCATTGGATCTGAACGGTACATGAAAAATGTCATTGAAGGAGAGCCCAATCTCTTTTTCAACAAGAATGGCATTCGAACCAAAATAAAAAGAACGGTTGCAAGCCTGAGTGACTTATTGCTTTAAAAAAATGTATATAAAATAAATCTACAGTTGCCTCAAACTATTCATACCACGAGATTATGAATCCCAAGGATTAGGGTCGTGGTTCCTGATGAAGAATGTAAAACAATCATCAAGCATGTAAAAAGTTTTTTCTCGGCAAGCTGAAAAATAAAATCTATATAATCTACTAAAAAAAAAAAAAAAAAAAAAAAAAAAATTTTTTTTTTTTTTTTTTTTTTTTTTTGAAAGTTTTACAAGCTTCTAGCTAATATCATTTGTCGAGCGGCTTCGACATTAGAGTTTGCTCTCAACATATTTCAACAGCATCATGCTTCCAATATACCATTTGGAAACTCATCATTTGATTGTTATACATCGAAAAGTGTTTTGTTTACCATTGGATGCACGGATGCTCTGTAATAAAGGGGTAAAGAGAAGGTGGATGAAAAAAAGTGACCTTTGGTATCCCTTTGGATCCTGTAGCAGAAGAAATGTCAATTGTAAATAAAGAGAAGGAAACAAAAAAATTTTTTTGTAAAATATTTTTCAAATGAAAAAGGAAAAGGACAGTCTAAACTGTCCTCTACAAATTAAAAAAAAAAAAAAAAAAATATATATATATATATATATATATATATATATATATATATATATATAAAATTTATATTGATATATGCTATATATATATAAATATATATATATATATATATATATATATATATAATATATATAAAGATATAGGAAACAAAAAATTTTTATAAAATATTTTTAAATATAATATAAAAGGACAGTTTTTTTTTTTTTTTTTTTTTTTGAAATGTTTATATAGCTCACTGCTGCCGAGCGTTGTCAGCTTTAGTTGGTTTTCAAGATATTATTTTGCTGTCAGATTCAGTGCTTCAACATATTTTGTTGTCAACACATTAGTTGATTTACTTCAACATATATTATTTTGCTGTCAGTGCTTCATTATATTTTTTGTTGTCAACCCATTTTGTTGTCAACCCATGATTCCCATCCTCAGGAGATTAAATGATCCATTTTATAGGGTCATGGTCCATTACAACACTTTTCCTGACTTTCTGACCCAGTACGTTCTCCATTGTCCTGTGGGCACTCGAATTGAATTGCAGGGTTGCAATTGGAACGATGGTATTGTGGAGATTGAGTTTACCAGGACCCAGAGTGGGTTCCTGTATAATATGGAGCAGGCATATAATGACTATGGACGTGCTTTCATGTCCAACTACGTCTCGGAAGAGAATGGATGGACCCTGACACCCGATGCTTGGTTCGATATGGTGATTCATCCATTTATTCGCAACTTTCCCATGTTAAAGGTGCATACGCCTCACACGAGTGTTCACATTGGGACCACGCGTGCAGACGACGAGAGAGTGTGGTGTCCGGAACGGTTTTCAACCGTAGCCTACCTGGAAATGAAACGGGTACGACACCCCCGAACCGAGGGTAGAAGGATCTTTAGAAATTTGATGGACTTGCCACCCTTGGAGAAGAGAGAGGAGGCTTCACACAGGACACTGGGGAATCCCATGGAGAGGGTGGAGGATTCTTTCGAGACCTCAGAGAAGAGGTCTTGTGGGGCTTCCAACGATCCCAGAAGTGTTGACGTAGCTTCAAAAGACTTTTCCATCTGCAAGAGAGACCTAAAGAAGTATTAGTTATTGATTTACTCTCAGGAATTTCGAGTAAGGGTTCTCCGATAAGGAAATGCCCTGGTGTGAGAGCTCGTATATCTGCTGGATCACTGGAAAGTGGGACCAGGGGTCTAGAATTGATTCAAGCTTCTATTTGGCACAACAGAGCCGATAGTTCTTCAAAACTCAGAAGATGTCCTTAGCAGGTTTTGATAAGATGCCTCTTGGCTAACTTGATTGAGGACTCCCAAAAACCTCCAAAATTCGGAGCATAGGGGGGTATGAATTTCCATCTAATATTTCTATCTGTAGAATACTTTTGTATTGAGTGTTCTTTCACTAGCATATAGAGTTGTTTCAAGTAGTTGTTGGCTCCTATGAAGTTAGTGCCATTGTCCAAATGGATTTCAGACGGATGACCATGTCGAGCAATGAATCGACGCAGTGCGGCTAGCATGGCATCAGTTGATAAAGTGGAGACGAGTTCAAGATGAACTGCCTTTGTAGCTAGACATATGAAAAGACAGATATAGGACTTAAATTTGTTAGCCTTTCGAAGGTGTTGACATTTAGTCAAAATAGGTCCGGCAAAGTCTATGCCGACGATTTCAAATGGGCGAGTTTGGGTGATTCTTTGTTTCGGTAGATCTCCCATTTTAGGGTACGATGGGTTAGAGTTAAATCTATAACATTTGATACATCGTTTTATTTCTCGTCGAACAGTCGATCGTCCATCCGGTATCCAATAGTGTTGCCGAATTAAAGATAATGTCATTTGAGTTCCTGAATGAAAACCACGAAGGTGGAATTGTCTAATTACTAAAGTAGTAATAGGATGATGTTTGGGAATGATTATTGGAAATTTTTGATCGAATGAGAGAGTAGGCTGTTTGGTGAGTCTGCCACCTACCCGAAGAATTTCATCTTTATCTAAAAATATATTTAAAGATAGTAGTTTACTGGACCTAGGTATGGGTTTATGATATTTTAAATGACTTATTTCTTGCGAATATTCGGCTTGTTGAATGGTTTTCACAAGAAATTTATGTGCCGACTCTACTTCTTTTGATTTTAATTGTCCTTTTACCTTAGATCTTGATTTGCAATTATTGATGAATCTTTTACATAGAGCAATAACTCGAATAAGTTTGGTAAAGTTTGAAAATTTACTGATGATAGGTTCTAACGGATTTGACTTAACGACCAAAGGTATAGAATTTAATACAGAATCAGCTTCGACTGTGCAAGTAGTTAGAATTTTGGCTGATGCTAATTCTTCTTTTAAATCCTTGTTGATCTAATCTGGACCCTTCCACCAATACTCTGCATTCATTAACTGTTGGGGGGATAACCCACGAGTCGCACAATCGGCGGGGTTAAGTTTTCCTGGAATATGATGCCACTCATCGGTTGAGGTTAGATTTAAAATTTTAGTTATTCTATTTTTTACGAAAATGTTTTCTTTAATGGGGGGTTTCATAAGCCAACTTAAGACAATTGTGGAGTCAGTCCATAAAAAACATTTAGCTGGTTTAGTTCTGAGTGCTTTTTGAATCACTGATATGAGTTCTGCTTATAGTAGGGCTCCACAAAGTTCTAATCTTGGTATCGTAAGTTGCTTGATTGGAGCAATTCGGGTTTTGGCACTTACAAGATGTATTTCTTGTTTAGATTTGAGATAGACGACTGCGGCGTAAGCTTTTGTAGAGGCGTCGTAGAATCCATGTAATATGATATCAGAATTTTGATCAATCCCCATAAAACGAGGTATTGAAATCGAATTTAAATATTTACTTTCTTTAGTGAATTTATTCCAATTTTCCAGAATGGATGAGGGTATAGGATCATCCCAAAAGGCTTTAGATTTCCACAACTCTTGTAACATTATTTTGAGAGTTATAACCGAGGGTGAGAATAGTCCTAGAGGATCAAAGATTTGCGCAATGACGGAAAGTAATTGTCTTTTTGTTTTTACAATTTCTTCATGTACTACTTTAACTTGAATCGAATCTGTTTTCAAGTTCCAGATTAACCCTAGCACGCGTTATTTAGATTCTTCATCACCTAGAGAATGTAACGGCTTCGAAGCTAAAAGTGATGTATCTAGATCTTGAAGAACCTTTGGGTGACTACTTGACCATTTTCGAAGAATAAAACCACCCGATTTCAGTAAATTTTGAATTTCAAAGATAATCGATTTTGCTTCAACTTCTGTGTCTGCACCCGATAACAGATCGTCTATATAAATATTTTCCCGAGCTATTTTTGCAGCTAAGGGAAAGTTTTGTTCTTCGTCTTGGTATAACTGCTGCAGCCTTCTCAAAGCGAGAAACGGTGCGCATGAAGTACCATACGTGATAGTTTGGAGTTCAAAGGACTTTAATGAATCAGAGGGAGTGGCTCGCCAAACAATTCTTTGATACTTACAGTCTTCATCCGAAATTAAGATTTGGCGATACATTTTTTCGATATCCGCTGCGAATGCTACCCTGTACGATCGAAATTTAATTAAATGATTAAATATTTCAGTTTGTAACTTAGGCCCTGTCATCAAAACATCATTTAATGATTTACCATTTTTTGGTTTAGACGAAGCATTAAAAACAACACGACATTTGGTTGTGGTAGATTTTTCATTTATTACCATATGATAAGGAATGTAGCAATTAGGTGTTTCGTCATCCCGTTTTTGAGATATCCCACGCATATGTCCGAGTGCTAAATACTCGTTCATGAAATTTAGAAAATTGTCCTTGAATTGTTTATTTTTGTGAAATTTATTTTCTAAGGCATACAATAATTGTACGGCTTTTTCTTTGCTTTCACCGAGAGTATTATTTTCTTTAAAGGGAAGATTAACAATATATCTACCTTCATTATTTCTTTTCACCGATTTTGAAAAACTTTCTTCACAAGGATCAGGAATTTGAATTTTATCATTAGTTTTAGGAACTTCTTCGAGTTTCCAAAGTTCTGACAGTTGGTCGTTTAAACTAAAATTCACTATGGATTCTTTAAGAGGAGGTGCATAGATTTTTCCAGAGAGGATATATCCCAATTTAGTAGGTATAGCTGTTGGTGTTCCAGCAGGTCCAAAAATAGGCATTCCTTCCAACAGATCTGCATAAATTTCCGCGCCTAATAATATATCTATTGGTTTTGAAATGTGAAAATTTGGATCTGCGAGTTTCAGATTTTTTAAATGTGGAAATTGGCGATTTTTAAATTGAAAATTAGGAAGAGGTGATGTAACTTTATTAACTACTATAGTTTCAAGATTAAATTTTAGAGACGAGAAATGGGGAGTGAATTCGATTGTACAACTATGTAGTGAAGTTTCTGCATTTACCTCTTTGATTCCCGAAATTTTATGTTTTTCCGATTTTACAGGGATGTCTAATTTTTCTTTAAGCCTTCTCGAAATTAAAGATAATTGCGAAGCGTTATCTATTAAAGCTCTGCATTCAATGCATTTTCCCGACTTAGACTTTATTTTTATGATCGCGGTCGAAAGAAGCACGGGACTGGTTTGTTTATTTCCCTTCAGCTGACAACCTCGAGAAACCGCCACTACGTTTTGACTATTTTCACTCAACGCGGAACCGTTTACGTTATAAACATGCAATAAAGTATGGTGGCGATCTTTGCAGACTTTACATCCGATGTTTATTCTACATTCAGGTGTGGTGTGATTTTTTATGAGGCAATTTGTACAGCAAATCCCTTCAATGGCTTTTATTCTCTCTTCAACTTTCATTCGGTTAAAAACAGGACATTTATATAACGGATGACTCGCGTTTTCTTTACAAATCGCACATGAGAATGAATAGTTTTTATCTAAGTTTGCATTAAATACTAACGATTTCTTTGGTTGATTGAAATTTCTCTGACTAAACCGGCTTCCTTTTTCAAACCCTACATTTTTTCTACTCTCTGCGTACGATTTGTTAATAATTTGATTACTTGTTCCGAGTTTCGATTTGGGAGCGTCTGCATTTCTCTCTCTCCACTTAATAAACCTAACGCACGTGCCTCCGATTCTATAAACATACGAAATGCTTGCAGTGTTGGATAAGTATCTGGGTTCAAGGTTAACTCCCAGCGATGAGCAATTTCTTCGTGTAGTTTAGAAGTGCAGTGATTTATGATTATTAGCTCACTCAATTGATTTATTTCCAACCAATACAATTAGATTTCTTACACTTTCGTTACAATTATCTAGTATTTCAAACAATTGTTTTAGTTTGCTTTGTTTGTACGTACACTAAATAATTTTTTAATTTGGCAATTTGCTAACTGATTTTTATTTTCATATCTCTCACATAATAATTCCCAGCAATTTTTTAAATTTTCTTTTTTAATTGCGAAACCTCGAATTAATTTAGCAGCGTTACCCTTTACTGACACAAATAAACATTGCAATTTGTCTATTTCTGTTAAATCTGAATTATCAATTACCGTCGCCTGAAATAATTCTTTGAAAGTTATCCAATATTCCATTTCCCCATGAAATTGTGGCAATTCAAGTTTAGGCATTTTTTTTGCAACTAGATTTTTATTTTCCAAATTTTCTTTTCCGGTTTCTTTTTTGAATGTATGTGTCACCTTTTCTAACGATACAGAGCAATTTAATAATGAATCCTGCATATCGAGGTATTTTTCCCAATTTTCCTCACCTACATCTATATTCAATTCGGAAAATGTCTCTTCTAATTTTTTCTCATATTTCTCGATTTTAGATTTTAATACATCAATTAGCGCAGCCGAGCAATCCGGTTCAGCAATTGCGTCACGAATTCTCTCCTCGAATCTCTCGATCTCTTTTCCAACATTATCAAAATGTTGGATTGATTTTAAGATTTTTGCTTTAGAAGCCATTATCCATCGGGCTCTTCGGCAAATCGACGGACCAAAAAATATGTATGTTAGATTAGATTAGAATTAGAGTTCAGAATTTTGTTTTTAAACGATTAGACTTAAATATAGAATAGTACACATCAAGAATTTTCATACAAAAGGAATTCAACAAAAGAAAGGACTCACCTCTTCCAAGTTTTCTATTTAATGTATAGTCCAATTCTCACAGGATGGTACAAATCAGATATTTGATTTCGAATAAGAATTGATTACAACTTTCGAATAAATGAATTACATTTGCTCAATGCAGACAGTAAATATCGTAAAGTAAATGTCTCAGAATTAAGAGTCCGAATTCGAATGGCGAATTTTTATTCTCCTCCAGGAGTGCCTGCTGAAAGTTTCGGTTTCGATTCCTGGAGCCCTCTAGTGTTGGATTTCTGAATCTCTAGAGGTTTTAGATGGCATGTCTCCAAATAATGCAGATAACGTGACCTTAAATAACATAGAGGTGGACACTTTACATGCTTCAGATTGCATGGATTGTTCTTCAAGTGATGGAGTTTTAGAGACCTTAACCAACATACAGGCTTCTTTAGATAGCCTACATGGGACCTCAGATGACATGGGACCTCAGATGACATGGCTTCAGATAGCCTACCTGGGACTTCAGATGATATGGCTTCAAATACCATGGCCTCAGATAACATAGGGGCAGATCAAAGATGAAACAAATTTGCATAAAGGAAAACTTATCTGGGTTGGGAGAAACATGCAAACACCCTCAAGGATTAGGCGGGTGCCCACAGTTCGCATCGACATGGCAAAAAAGAAGCTTTTTTGGGTAAAGAGGAAACTGCAAATGATCAACAAGAACTGAAAAGAGTGCTTTTCCCAGGCATGTTAACCCTCTAACCGGATAGCACGGAAAATTCCGTCAGTGTAAAGATGCCTCGAAAATGGACTGCACGGATTTTTCTGCCTTCAAGTAACGTTTTCAAAAGCGAATTAACAGCACTTTTCTGAAATCCTTTCCCCCTTTTAAGGTTTAACAACTTGAAAGATAATGAGGGACGGAGGAAGCAACACAGCAGGAGTTTTATGGCTCGCAGGGAACCTCGTGTTTTGACCCTGGGGGAATCGTAAAAATCGAGGGGAAATTTCTTTAGACCCCAGGAAGTGTTAATTTGTTACCTCGTTTTTTTAAAGTTTTGTAAAGTCCCAACGCATAAGTAAAATATGTTACAATTCCCTTTTGGTTTCATATTAATTTCAAACTGTAACAAGTTGGGGTGTGTCAGTGCAATCTGCTATTTTATATAGTTAGACAAATTATCTTTTTTTAAGTATATTCTTTCGCTTCATTTTTTTTTATTTTAATCAAAGCTTTCAGTTTTTGAAACATGATTATTTTATTATAAGATACCGAAAAAATTAATAAAACACCAAACTCTTTAAAATTTGGAACCATTTCAATTTTCCAACCACTAAAAATGAATAAATTTAAACTTCATCAAATCATTTGAAACATTTTCTTACACTTTGATAAAAATAATAACGAAAAAAAAAACTAATTAATATTTATTAGTTTTTTTTTTTTTTTTTTAGAATTCAAAGCCTAAGTGTTCAGGGAAGTTTAAGTACATTGTGTGCCTGGTTATATATTGTTAAAATACACCGAATTATATTTGAATTTTAAGTGCTTGAACTTCAGTTTACATCAAAGACAACATTAATGAAGATTTTCACACATTTTTTATAACTTGAATGTTTGAATAAATGGTAATCAAAAATATACGGAAACATTTACAGTAGACATTTATGCATATAAATAAACATAAAAATCAATTTTAAATTCGAGCTATTGAAAAACATTCGAATTATATATTGTTCAAAAATATCTATTTATACAAAATAACTCAACATTTATCTTTTTTTAAGGCTAACTGAATAAGTAATTAAAATCTGGATATTTTTGAAATCTCGACCTTATAAAGCTAGAAATTTTATGTTAGAAATTCCATTTGAAATTTCGAAAAAAAATGCATCGCGCAGTTAAAAATTATTTACCATAAGTTTTAGCAATTGTTTGAGTATAATAAAAATTTCAAATTTTATTATATAGCTTGTTTGGTATCTTTTAATATATTTCGGCCGCGGTAGCCGAGTGATATAGGTATCGGAACTTGGCTTGCTTTGTCACGAGTTCGAGCCCAGTACCACTAAAGACCCGCCGTGAAGGGCAGCGATGCACGTTAAATCTGTCGAGAGCTGAAACGTCCTCCCGTTGGTGTGGTGTGGTAGTTAGGAGAGGGGGGTGCCAGCTCAGGTGTCGTCCACGTCACTTGACCATGGTTCAAAATTACGTGGTCCGTCGCCAAAAGCCCTCGTGTAGCTGAACAGTGCGACGTTAATATTCAATCATTCATTTAATATATTTCGAAGATTTCATACAATTCAGTTGAAAACCGCATGCTAAGAGCAAAAAATATACTAAAAAAATTGATGAATATACAATTACAATAAATTCTTACATAGAGAAGCAAAACTGAGAAGCTAAAGCGTAGGAAGAAAAAATTTTGAGTATATCTGAAGTAGTTTTCGAAATATTTATTTTAAAGTTTAGAAAATTTGTGTGCGTTATGTTATACTTAATATTAATTAGATGGTTAAAATAATATATGTTAATATTAGTCATGTAATCGTTTGATGACACATTCATATACTAATAAAAATTATCATGGTCATTGATGCGAATGTCAAGAATTTTATGTAATTTTAAATTCAGACATTAAGATATTGATGTAGAAAATATAAAACGACCATCTAAAATACATGAAAAATGCATTCTGCTATAAAATGATCTTGACAAACAAAATCTGGCATTTTCACTTACTATGGCAGAGCCGGCTTAGTCAGGGGCGATCTGGAAAAACAGAGAGAGAACCACGGTTTTGATGGATGCCGCTCTAGCTTTTAAAGCTCCCAGGAAAAATTATATATATATAAATTAAAAATACAAAAATAAATCTTGTAATTTTCCATACATTTTTATAACAACGAATTGTGGAATTGGCTTCCAATACATTGTTGTGTTTGACAATATCTAAGGTAACCAACCCTACTTTATATAGATTTGTACTACTTTTTCGTAACCGTATTCCTTTTAAAATTAATTCGTGCAGCCGGAATACACCTTTTGTACCCTTAAAAATTTATGTAAACTATAACGGTTAATTTTAATTTATGCAACTTGTGAAATGTTCATAATTAACTATTTCCGTCTAAACAGTTTACATGAAAAAAAAAGTTTGGACTCCCTCATTCATTAGGAATTTATATAAGATTCTAACATTAAATTTTATTTTTCACCGAATAGGATTGAGTGGTAATGTATAGTGCTTCTACACCACAGGTCTGGGGTTCTATTAACGGGCTGCGCAAGGTCGACTCTGCCTTTCATCCCCGCTACATTGGGTCGATAAATGAGTACCAAGCTTGCTTCGGGTCTTAAACACTGAAGGTCTCTCTTCAGACAGACCACCAAATCGGGACATCTGTTCATGCACCTCAGCGTCCAATGATCACGTGTATTATGATGGGCACAGTAGTTCCTGGCCCTCATGGATTGTTGTGCTTCTGAGTTTGAGTCTTAAGTTTGAGGATTACCTCACTTTGTGGATACCCCTTAGATAAACATATATTTCCACTCATTTGCAATTAAACATTTTTCTTTCAATTACGTTTATTTCAGAAGGAAGTTTGATTTTTCAAATGTATTTGCTTAATAACATGTATATTTGTGTATTATATTAAACATTTTATCAATCCAAAATTACATGTTTTTAGCTCCTCTAAAAGCTTTTAGGATTTTACAACTGATCTTACAATCCATATACGTTTTATAGTAGTGTACTTAAAAATGATAAAGACATTTTTACGACTGTGTGAGCTTTTATGCCTCGTTTATAAATATAAAAAATTGCATTCAGCTACAGTTTTTAAAATGTACTGAAATAAGTGGAGGAATAGGATACTTACATATTATGAATATTTTTGACTGCAGTAAGAAATATTTATATTTCAGTTTCTTTACAATTTGAATAGAAGTTGTAAGCCATTTTGCGAATCGTTTGATGTTGAGTATAAACCCATAGGCTGTTTAATATTGTAAAGTGTTTTACTTTGATACCAGCACACACTAAAATAAAGCTCATTTGCAGTTATATGATCAGCTTCAATGATATTTAATTTTTCAAAAATAGTCTACACGTACGAAAACATTCTTTCCCAACCGCACACCACATCTCATACTATATCTTTCCTACGGCAGGAAATATTTGTGTATACTGAAAAATTTAATACAGGATACATTTTCAAGTGTTAAATTTGTTTTTTAATTTGGTATGAATACATTGTGGAACTGTCGGTTAACTTCACTGAACAAAATTGTTTTAAGTGTACTGTTTTGAAAGACAAAATTAATTAGGGAGAACTTTTCTCACAATAGAATTTGTAATGACTGAATTGTGTGAAAATGTAGTTATCGATGTGTGACATTTTTCCTTGTAATAAAAGAAACAGAAAGATTATTCTGTTGGGTAGCATGTCTACCGCTCGAGTCATCTTTGATCATGTGGCCGCTGTTCGGCCCGATGTATATCGACAAATATTACACACCATTCAACCTCATTCCTTGGAGGCTATTTTGGAATTGTTTCAACACCATCTCGAACAATCGGTTCCTGATTTAAGGCGATTAAACCAACATCATGAGCGTCTGCCCGATTTGTGTTTAAAGTTTGTTCGGATGATTCGAAAACGATTCCCGAGCCCCGGAGATGCTTTTGGCATTCAATTGACATGTCGTGTCACCAAATCCGATACGCAAGGCACTTTGGATAGTAAACATTTGAAATCCCAAGAGGAACGGGATGACTATTTTCGGGTCGATGCTCTATTGCTGAGTGAATTGCAATGCTTTTCCACTCAGACCCAAGTCTTTGAATTGTCTACACGCCATGGGTATTCGACTGTCTTTACACGAGGGTATACGGGTCAAGAGTTGCTTCAACGTTTGCCCGATGCATGCCTCTTGACCCGTGGTCTCCCTTACAACAAGGGCATCACGCTGGATGGAACTTATAAATATTTAAATACGTGTACTTTTATCGTGGTGCCCAACACGAAAGTTGTGTACAGAACGTCGGCCAAACACTGGTTCAGCTTGTTAAGGCGATTAGACGCTGAACGTGTGACTGCCTTTTCCGATATTCGAGCAGTGTTTCAAAAATGCGGAATTGTAGCCTACTTTTTCAATTGGATACGAGTGGTGCAAGAGCAATTGCCTTTGCAAAACAGTGTCCATATGAAAAATATCATGACCATTTTGAAATATCAATGTCGAACGGGTCGACCTCTACCTTTGACGCGAGATGGACTGGCTAAAAATCCAGAACGATCTCCGCTGGAAATTTTGAGTTTTGAAGCCTGGAAACGAAATTGTGCTCACATGTGTATAGAAGAACCATCAGTGCCAGTGACCCGTTCGACAGAAAAAATGTTTTTGGTCAACAATTTCGGGAAGGAACAGGATACGACTTTTGCTTGATGAATAAATAATTAGTGTAAAATGAAATTGTTAATAATGGACACTAAAAATTTGAATTGAAAAAAAAAAAAAATTACCTCTTTGATGTTTTAAAAGCTTGATCGCCATCACCAGTGAGCATTACAACTCTCAACTTGATTATTATTAGCCAATTTGAAGAGAGCTTTTGATTAACCATTTCAACATGGATTATTGTGCCGAAGTCTCGTATATTCGTTGCAATAACGGTTACAAGTTACCCATGGAAATTGCATTTGCTCGTGTCGATAATCCTCGCCATGTGTATATTTTACACATGCGAATGCCTCATAATGTGCATTTCACGGTTGCGGATCTGGTTTGCAATAAAGGACAATGCAAACTTCGTGGCAACAAAGTGTACAATGTTCATGCCAGATGCATCCTTAAAATGGACAAGGAAACCTGGTGGCACACGCTGCAACATTTTATTCGTGAACAAATGGGCTGGGATGCCCAGTTGGCTGTTCGCTCCAAAAATCAAAAACAATTTTTCAAGATGATGGGTGGATTCCGAAATGTTTGCATTGTGAAACCTCTCGTGGGAAATCATGACTACGGATGCCTTCACTCTCATAATCGACTCATTTCATTTCCTTGTGCTGCCAAAGCCGCTCGAACCTTGGCTGTGAATTTGAATCGAACGCATCGGCAAAATTCAAAAAAAGCGATTCTGTGTTTGGGATTGAGTGAGGTGATAGATCAATGTCCAATGGATAAATCTAATGAAGAAAAACGAATGGATTATTTGGATGATGATAAGCTTTTGGAAGAAATAGATAAACTTTTGGATCAATGTGATAAGTTGATGGATCAATATCCAGGTAAGGATAAACTTAATGAATCTCTGGAACCGATGGATAAATCTGATGAATCTTTGGATAAATCTAATGAGCCTCTGGAATCCAAACCTTTGGAACCAGAGTTGATGGATTAATCTAATAAGACTTTGGAACCGAAAATGATGGGTCACTGTCTAAAGAATACAGCTAATGAGGAAAAACCTTTGGAACTAATGAATAAATCTAATGAAGAAAAAACCTTTGGAACCAATGAATAAATCTAATAAAGAAAAACCTTTGGAACATTGTGATGGGGAACATTGTCACGAGGCGATGTCTAAATCCTTGGAACATTGTCCAACAGAATCATTGGATTAGTTGTTGGATTACGTGGATAAACCAATGGTGGAAAATACAAGTAAAGAATTTATTGTTGAAATAATGGAACGATTAGATGAGGCAATGGATTGTAATGATTTGGAACCTATGGAAAAGGCAATGAAATGTAGTGACCTGGATGTTGTGGCAATGGAATGTTGTGAAGGGGGTAATGTTGAAATAATTTTGGAAAAAAAATCAATTGAGGTAGAAAACGCTGAGATTGATAAAAAGGAGGAAAATATTGAGATGGTTCAACGGGAAAAAGTAAGAGTCTAGTGTGGATCACGATGAAAAATTGGGGGGAGCCTGAATTGATCAAAAATTAAATGACCCATCAAAGATTTTTGCAGTGATATAATTTATTATTTTGTTAAAAAAACAATGCTGCCAGACTGTATTGTCTATCAATGAAATATATATTGTCAATGTGTAACATGTAAACCTGAATAAACTTTGATACTTAAAATTTGAAAGTTTAGAGTTGTGTGTTTCTCAATATTGTTATGTGTGTATTTATTATTATTATTAAAAAAAAAAAAAAAAAATTTTTTTTTTTTACTTGAAGTATTTAAATATCATTACCTTTCGTGATGATTATTCTATTGCTCGATTTACCTTAAACTAGAAAGGCTGCATATTCCCTGTGTTTATTCTTATTGCTTGCCTGGCATTGAAAATTCTTGAGATAGTAAATCTTGCGGTGACTAGAACATGTCAACCACCAAATACGCAGTTCATTAAACCTGGAGATTTCGTGGCTCAACTGTTGAACGTATACACTGGACTCACTCCAAAATTGATACCTGTTTCACACATTAAGAATGATACTCGAAGAGGAACACGAGGATTTGGAGGAGATGTTGTCTGTGAAAACTATAAAAAAAAATTTTTTTTATCGTGTGACAACATGATGTTGTTTTGGAAAATTTGATGTAATCGGAAATAAAAAAATGCATTAGCCTATGAAAATAACTGTAATATACACCTTTTGTTTTACAGTCATTTACAGTCCCCATTCGTCCTTTCTATCCTTTGAGTTTCCCCATTTCATTTACTCCATTTCCCTATTTGAGTTTGCTCATTTCTCCGTTCCTCATTTCATATTTCCCATTTCTTCGTTCTTTTTTTATTTTGGAAGATTTGATGTAATCGGTAATAAAAAAAGTAAGGTAAAATGGGTCTTCCCAAGCTTTCAGCTGAAGAGGCCAGGAAAAGAAAGAAATAATACCTTAGAAAGTGGAGAAAGAGG